>OX411769.1:7500-607500 GCA_948252205.1 Orthosia incerta
TCTTTATGAAATAAAAAAGGGACACTCAGTAAGAGTAGTCGGGGATAGGAGAGTGGAGCGACCCACACCGTATGTGGAACTACCACACCCAGCGACCCAAAAGGCAATAGAGTTCAAATTGGTGGCAGACGAGGCAGAGCTGGCCCAGCAAGAGGATGCCAGATATAAAATATATACTGACGGTAGTAAAATTAACGACAAAGTTGGGGCGGCTCTATCCTTTTGGGATGGAGACGTTGAAATTGAAACCAAAAAACTCAAGCTGGACCAGTTCTGCACCGTATACCAGGCGGAGTTACTGGCGCTGGTGAAGGCTACCGAGATTGCGACCGAACGGTCCGGTGGTAGCTTCAATATCTACAGCGACTCTAGGTCGGCTCTTGAGGCGATTACGCACGGTGTTTCCCTTCACCCCCTCGTAGTAGCTATAAGAGAAAATATCTCAAAAGTTGTCAAACAGGAAAAGATACTAAGACTCTTTTGGATAAAAGCACACGTGGGGTTGGAGGGGAATGAAAGAGCAGACGCATTGGCAAAAGAGGCAGCTGTGGGTTTGAAGAAAAAGCCGGACTATGATGGATGCCCGGTATCCTTCATCAAGCGTCAGATACGCAATGAAACATTAGAAGTGTGGCACAATAGGTACGCAGAGGGAACCACCGCATCTACCACCAAAATGTTTTTCCCCGACGCGTTGAGCGCGTATAGGCTAATTAAAAAGATAACGCTCAATCCACGGCTGGTGCAGGTGTTGACGGGGCACGGCGGATTTTCCGAGTACTTGCACCGTTTCAAGCGCAAGGACAGCCCGGCGTGTCCCTGCGACACAGGTAGTAGCGAAAGCATAGAACATATCCTAGTGGAATGCCCATTATACACAAACTTAAGATATAACTTAGAGTCAGAAATAGATCGCAACCTTAAAAAAGAAAATTTAGCAGAAATTATAGCCAGTAAAAATATAAGAGATGACTTTTTAGACTTTTGTCAAAACATAGCTAGTAAGGTGATTGAAAGGAACAAAAATTAATGCACTATTGTGTTTTCTATGTATATTTTTCTATTGATAATTATTGTGTTTTATTATTTCTCTTGTACTTGTTGATTATGTGTAATTATTTCGTTTATAAATTTGTCAATATTGTTTTAAAATGTCGATTTTGTTTTATTATTTTAATTGTATTTACAAATTTGGTGTTATTATTCAGTTTTTATTTTGACAATTCTGTTTTATTATTTTAATTGTACTTTTTGATTTTGTGTATTATTTTGTTTATATTTTCAAACTTGTTTATTATTATGTCAGTAAATTTTATTATTTGTCCATATTTTGCTTTTGCACACTATATACTGTGTTAGTTTTAAGGTAGATATTTTTATTAAAATAATGTAAATATAAATAATGGTAAAATAATAGCGTATGTAAGAGATTGTTTAAGGACAGGGCACAATAAAGTGCGAAATTGTTAATTAAGTAAAAAAGTAGATTTGTTAATATAAATAATAGTTAGTAATAAAAAATTGTAACCGCACAGACGGAAATAAATAGTAATTAGTAATAAAGTAGGCACTGGTCTCTCCGTCAATGGAAGACACACCAGTGGGATTTTTTGTAATCTCTAATAAAAAAAAAAAAAAAAAAAAAAAAAAAAAAAACCTAACCTAACCTAACCTAACCTAACCTAACCTAACCTAACCTAACCTAACCTAACCTAACCTAACCTAACCTAACCTAACCTAACCTAACCTAACCTAACCTAACCTAACCTAACCTAACCTAACCTAACCTAACCTAACCTAACCTAACCTAACCTAACCTAACCTAACCTAACCTAACCTAACCTAACCTAACCTAACCTAACCTAACCTAACCTAACCTAACCTAACCTAACCTAACCTAACCTAACCTAACCCAGTGACCCGCGAGACGCTAGCCCGTGCAGACACGTTTTCGCGAGCTCCGCGCCTCAAAAATCGTGTTCAGAGTGTTTTAAAGTCGAAAACGGTGAAATACGTGCCAAAAGTTGCGGGCTAACGAGGCCTACCCAACAGTGTTTTCCAAATTAAAATCGGATCAGAGTTAACCAAATTAAAGCATAAAACAAAAAAGTTTTAACCTGAAAAGTGCAAAAAACCAACAAAATTTTGGAAAGTGGCGTGCGGCCCGCGATTAGTCGCGACAACATATTAATTTTATTTGACCATAACAAGTGCCAACCCAGTGCCCACACTTCAGTGAAATTTGAGATTTTTAGACCCTCGTTTAGAGGGTCAAAAACCACCATACACGGAGTGAAAAAGTGGAAAACAGTTAAAAAACGGCAACTTTGCGTAAAAACGATTGTGTGGCGCGATCGGTCGCGTTAACACCTATTTTAAAAATCACCAAAGTGAAGACGTGCTCAGTGGCAACACCCCACAAAAAATCCGGATTTTTTGAGTCAAAACTGGACGTTTCGCGCGGATTTTTACTCCAAAATCTGGCAGAAGTGAGGTAAACACCCCACAAAAGGGTGTCCTTACCGAATTTGGGGTAGTTTTTGTTTTGTCCGGCTGTGAATTGGTGTGCGTCTCAGTGACCCCGACTACCCTGGTGATTCCGGGATTTTTCCCGTGAAGTCCCAGGAAGCTGTACGCATCTTCAGCCATCCGAAACATTTCCCGCGAGTTTCCAACGTGTGGAAAACCAGCTTGGAGGTGCGAGCGGTGAAACCCGAAGACCTGATTGACCCCCTGGAGCAGCCGGGAGTCACCCTGAAAAAATTCAAGGAAATTGTGCGACCACAAGTGCTAATACAAGGTATTTGCAGTTGTCATTAGTTTTGCTGTTCCTTGAAGGATTTTTTATACCCTTAATTAATACATTTATTATTGCAGTTAAAATAGAATTAAATAGTACAATTATTATATTAGTCAATAAAAAATTCTCGTAAAAATCGAGCCAAGAATACTGTATATAATAAAGTTATTTCAGAAATATAGTTTTTTCTCGCGCTACCAGATAACTTTGTGTTGTCCAAATTTATATTTTGAAAATTGTATCTTGCTAGATCTTGGCCTAGGACCAACCTAGACGAAAAATAAGGACAGATTCAGAGTTTCTGGCACCAAAGCTAGTTGGCTATAGCTTTGGATTTTTAAAATCGGTCGAAATAAAAAAGTCAATTCTCAACTGCACATCGTAATATTATTTATCTTGGAAATTTTTACGCCATTGTGCACATGTTGCGTGGTGAAGAAACTATTTTTAGGTTAAAATTATAAATTGCTGAGTTGTTGATTATCTTAGGTTTTAATTAAGTCTGTGGGACCTGGCAGCTCGAGCCTTAAAAAACGAGCCAAAAATAGGAACGAAATCCAACCACTTTTGGAGGATTTTAAAATATTTTTTGTCATTTTGAAAAAGTTTTTTTTTAAGGTATTTTTTGTTGTGAACCCTTCTAGTCTTCCTCTTTCCCCCGCGTAGCCCTTACCATACCCCATTCTAACATTTTTTGTAATTTTGAAAGATTTTGAAATATTTTTTGTGGGCGAATTCATCGAGTCTTTCCTTTACCCCCCGTAGCCCACACCACACTCCATTATCAAAATTTTTTGCCATTTTAAAATTTTTCAAAATATTTTTGTGTGAACCCTTCAGGTTCCCCTATCCCCCTGCATCCCTCATCATACCCTATTTACAGTATCCCCGTATTTAAGTACTTATTGAGCCAAAGTTGAACCCGAGCACAGGTCGAAATCGATTCGACGTCGACTCGACTTAGGAGTCGAATCGACTTCTGAGTCGACACGAGGGGATCGCTTCTCTAATTCCAGGAAAACCCTCGTAACTCGGGAACGGCTGGAGTTGGAGCAAAAATAAGGCCAGATTGAAATACTGTACTACGTACAGTATTTCAACAAAGCTCGGGGAAGACCAGGCTCAAAATCCCCCCGGGCAGTTTTATTTTTTTCTGTTATTAAATTTAAATTCACCCAGACGCCATTAATTTTGAACCTTTCCCAAAAAAATACAAAAGTCCAGATATCTCAGGAACGGTTGGAGATACGGACCTGGGACCGAAATTTTCACCCCCCCTTCTACCCCCCCGTCCGTCGGGACTAAGATCAGGATAGGCGCAAAAAATCACCCCTTTTTTGACTTTTTTGTTTAATTTTTCCTCCCCAAAAATTTTTTCTGTAATCGCCCAGAACATCGACTGGGACCGGTACACACACTAGGAATACCAACAATACCCCATCCCGCCCCGCCCCCCAAATTCTCTTCCAAATTATTTTCCAAATTTTTTCCAAACTTTCCAAAGTTGAAATTTTTAACTGAGTCAGAGGTTGGTGAATAATTGAGAGAAAACCGGGGACGGATTGAATCACTACAAAAAGCTAGACCAGCTAGCGCCACCTACTATCCACTAGCCGGAACAAATTGTAGTGGTTCAAGAGTCGATAACCCGGGAACGGTTCGGAATTCCTGAACCGTCTCTTCGACACTCTGCTCGGTTTCTTTGGAGCTGCAAGTTACCCCCCTCCCGCGCCCCTTGGGACTTTACCCCCCCGAAGCTAACTTCGGTACCAGAGGTCACAGACCCACCAAGTTTGGATTCTCTGGAATCGGGAAAAGGCGGCCTTTCTTTTGGCCCCAACCAAAATAACGAAAAGCCCTCCCTCTCTAAGTTGGTAAACTTTTTGACCAAAGAAATTTTTAAATTTTTATTTTTTGTTATTAAATTGTTTTAAAATATAAAGAGACTGGGAACGTGGGCGGCTCTGTGGTCCCCCAGACTTGTATTGGTTTTGATATTAAATGAGACATATATTAGCACTATTGTGCTAGTATACTTTAGTTTTAAGACGTGATACATAACTTATGCAAATTTTATTTATAGACAACCCGAAACCTGTATTTTAAAACCTTAGTTTAGGACATATAGTGGCACTTTTGTGCTACTATAGTTTAGGTTAAGACTATATTTAAGAATTTTAAAAAATTGTATTTGACATATAGTAATATTTTTGTGTTACTATATTTTAGGATTAAGACCAAACTAGGCAATTTTAATTATTTATTTGACCTATAGTAGTACTATTGTACTACTATATATTAGGCTAGGACTAAATTATTTAGTTGTTTTAATTTTTTCTGACTAGTACCCTTAGCAGGAGAACCTTTACATTTACACACAAAGCGGGGTATCTTTACAATACCCCACTTTACATAACATAAATTTTACACACAATTGGGGTGCCTTTACACACCCCTTTTGACGACGCTACACTAATCCCCATTAGTCCATATAGTTATTGCAATGAGCGGGATGCCTGGTATGCGTACGCCTATACAGCGCCCTGCAACAACAACAGCAAAACCCCTCTCAAAAAGCCCACAAAAGGTCCCCGAGGAGGCAGGGCCTTCCACGCAGAGCGTGAGGAAGAGCGTGGGTGATTGGGAGGCAGGCAGTAAAACTGTAACGAAACGAACTCCACCTAAAAATCCGGTCCAAACACCACCGGTTACGGCGAGGGGAGCGATAGCTTTTGAGGTTGGAAGCTCGCCCCCACCAAAAAGTAGAGTTGCTGAGGCTAGAACTTGTTCTAATAAAATAAAAGCGCTCATGACACAGTCTAAAACAACCAAAAACGACATAAAGGCGGAGGTGAAAGCCCAGGCAGACCGATTGTACCAGCTAGTCAAGGAGTACGACCAGGATAACGGTAAAGAACCCCCAACCCGAAGGGCTGAGAAAACTCCCTGCCCACCTTTAGAGGCTAATGCTGAGGCCGAGATGACCTCTTTGAGGAAAGTCCTCGAAGAGCATAGCCGCAACCTGGCCGAAAACAACACAAGGATGGAGAGGTTGAAAGAGGCGCTACAAGCCAGCCAAGACCAAATGGTTTCATACGCGAGCGTAGCGGCCAGTCGGCCTCCCATCCAGGCTCAGAGACCAACTACACTGCATTCTATAGTAGTGTCGGCCAGGGATGAAAAGCAGACAGGCGAGCAAGTCCTGAACCGGCTGAGAAGCGTAGTGAACGCAAAGGAAGGGGGGATAGCCGTAGAGAAGGTGCGGAAAGCCAAGGACAGGAAAATAATCCTGGGATGTCGTACTGAAGACGACCGAAATAGGCTTAGGGAGAAACTTAGGCAGGCGCCCGAGCTGGAAGCACAGGACATCAAAAATAGGAACCCGCAGATCATTTTAAGGGATCTCATGCAGTACAACACGAATGAGGATATACTTAAGGCCCTCCGCAATCAAAACACCCAGATCTTCAAAGGGCTTGAAGATGAGCAGGCAAAAATGGAGGTTATATATAGAAAGCGTGCAAGGAACCCACTAATGTGCCACGCCGTGATGAGGGTCGCCGCAGAGGTTTGGCGGCGCATGCTCGAGGTAGGGTCGATGCACGTGGAGTTCCAGCGGGTGAGGGTCGAGGACCAATCCCCGCTGGTCCAATGCTCGCTCTGCCTCGGATATGGGCATAGCCGACGCCTTTGCACAGATACTGTGCCAAAGTGCGGCCACTGTGGCGGTCCTCACATGAGGACAGAGTGCGCAGATTGGAGCGCCGGGTTGCCTCCTTCGTGTTGTAACTGCAAGCGGGCTAACTTTGAAAATGTTGGTCATAATGCTTTCAGCTCGGAGTGCCCGGTTAGGAGAAGGTGGGAAGCAATAGCTCGATCCGCCATAGCATATTGCTAAGGGCGCCCCGGGGACTCCTGTCCAACCAACAGCAAGAACATACCGAGTGGCCCAAGCGAATTTACAGCGAAAGGAACTGGCAACCACCGAACTCTTCTTAGAGGCCAGTGAACGCAAGATCTCGTGGGCACTGATCCAGGAACCGTATGTGGGGGGAGCACGAAGTATGAAGAGCTACCGTGGAGCGAGAATCTACCAGTGCGAGGTCGATGGAAGTGGGAGGGTAAAGGCGGCAATAGCCGTCTTTGATCATGACTTAGACGTCATACCCTACCCGAAACTCACCACAAACAACATCGTTGTGGTGGGGATCCGGACCAAAGCCTGGGAAATCGCAGTAGTCTCCTATTACTTCGAGCCAGACCAACCCATAGGGCCATACTTGGACCAGTTGACCCGGATCCAATCGGAAGTGGCCACCGGTAGATTGTTGATAGGTGGCGACGCCAACGCGAAAAGCGCCTGGTGGGGCAGCATCAAGGAAGACCCCAGGGGGGAGGAAATGTCCGCCACCCTGGAAGAGTTGGAGCTTCAGGTACTAAACACTGGTGACGCTCCCACATTTGACACAGTCAGAGGTGGTCGAGCGTACAAAAGCCATGTGGACGTCACGGCATGTTCGCTCGACCTTTTAGACCTGGTTGACGGCTGGCGTGTGGACACAGGAGCGACGTCCTCGGACCACAACACGATATTTTTTAATGTCAACTTAAAAAGGGAGAAAGGTATGCACATACAAAGAACCACTAGAAGATATAATACTAGGAAAGCCGACTGGGATAAATTTAAAGCTAAATTGGGGTCACTTAAAACTGAAAGAAATATTAATTTGGGAAGAATAAGTGAAACAAATAGTAAACAAAAGTTAGAAGATTTAATAGTAGAGTATAGTAGAATAATCTCAGAGTCATGCGAAGAAGCTATTCCTAAGGTTAGCAATAAAACCAAACTTACCTGTCCGTGGTGGTCCGAGGAGCTCGCTGTGATGAAGAAGGAGGTGGCTCGGAGGAAGCACCGCATCCGAAATGCCGCGCCGGTCCGGCGAGCGATGGTCGTTGACGAGTACCTGAAAGCGAAAGAAGAATATGAGATGCAGGCCAAGAAAGCCCAAGTCGCCAGTTGGAAGGAGTTCTGCCGGAAACAGGATCGGGAGGGGGTCTGGGAGGGTATCTACAGGATCATAGGTAGGACCGCCAGAAGACAGGAGGAACTGACCCTATGCTGCGATGGTACATTCCTTAGTCCAAGTGAATCAGCCGCCCTACTAGCAGATACGTTCTACCCCAAAGACAGAGTAGACCAGGACAACGCTGACCACAGGCGAATTAGAGAAGCGGCCAGTCGAGTGAATGAATGGGTCTATGGTGAACATCATGACCCTTCATTTACGACACTGGAGCTGAAGACCGCCGTGGTAGGTTTCAATCCCAAAAAGGCACCAGGAGGGGACGGACTGACGTCTGACATCTGCAGTCAAGCGATCCACCAGGACCCGGAATTGTTCCTTGCCCTATACAACAAGTGCCTCGAGCTGGCGCACTTTCCAGAGATCTGGAAGGAGGCGACAGTCGTGGTTCTTCGGAAGCCGGGCAAGGACAACTATCTGACCCCCAAGGCATACCGACCAATTGGTCTGTTGCCTGTTCTGGGGAAGGTCCTGGAGAGGATGGTCGTAGCACGTCTAAAGTGGCAGCTTGTACCGCGGTTTAGTACCCGCCAGTTTGGCTTTATGCCCCAGAGGAGCACCGAGGACGCCCTCTATACGCTAATGAAGCACGTACAGGACAAGTTAAGGCTGAAGAAGCTAATTGTCCTGGTGTCATTGGATATAGAGGGGGCCTTCGATAGCGCCTGGTGGCCAGCTATAAAAGTCAGGCTGGCTGAGGAAAAGTGCCCGGTCAACATCAGGCGGCTAATAGACAGCTATCTTGATAGTAGGAAGGTTAAGGTTCGTTATGCCGGGGAGGAATGTACGAGAGAGACTGACAAGGGCTGCGTTCAGGGGTCAATCGGCGGTCCAATCCTGTGGAACCTCCTCCTAGACCCACTATTGCAGGAGTTAGAGCGGCGCGGGGTCTTCGTGCAGGCGTTCGCGGATGACATCGTCTTGGTCGTGGATGGGGACTCAGCGACTGAAGTTTCGGCATCTGCCAATGCAGCCCTCGCCCACGTTCAGAGTTGGGGCGTCAGAAATAAGTTGAGGTTCGCACCGCACAAAACCTGTGCGATGGTGGTAACCAACAAACTTAAGTACGACACCCCAAGGCTGAGCATGGCCGGGGTCGACATCGGTATGGTCAAGAATATGAAGTTGTTGGGTCTAACCATAGACGATAAGCTTACGTTCAATGAGCATGCCGCGAACGTCTGCAAGAGGGCAGCTGACATCTATAAACAGCTGTCGCGCGCTGCCAAAGTTAGTTGGGGATTGAACACAGACATCATCCACACCATCTACACAGCCACAATTGAACCCATAGTTACGTACGCGGCCGCTGCCTGGGCACCCGCCACGAAAAAGGTTGGGATACGGAAGAAGCTAGGCTCCGTCCAACGAGGACTCGCTCAGAAGCTCTGCAAATCTTACCGCACTGTCTCTCTGAACTCGGCTCTGGCACTGTCTGGGATACTGCCTCTAGATCTGCGCATACAAGAGGCAGCCGCCCTGTATGAAGCGAGGAGAGGGTCATCCCGGTTTGTGCCGGGAGACAGGGAGATCGAGAGTGCGGTGAGGTTTGCGGAAGCTCCTCACCCAGCTATGCAAATGCCCCTGGAGTTCATGTGCCTGGCAGATCGAGAGTTGCTAGCCAGCAACAATGCGCAGACGGTGCGAATATTCACCGACGGCAGCAAGATTGAGGGGAAGGTCGGAGCCGCATTATCCATATGGGATAATGATGGTGAAGTCCGGAGCCTCAAGCTTTGCCTTGCCGCGTACTGCACCGTCTACCAGGCGGAACTCCTGGCCATTTGGAAGGCGACCGAGTTGATCCTCGCGCGGCAAGAGGCGAGCTATGGTTTGTATAGCGACTCAATGTCAGCATTGCAGACGCTTGCAAACCATGGCTCTCTCCATCCCCTGGCAGTTCACGCGCGTGCCAATTTGTCTCAAGCCCTGGGCCAGAACAAAGCTGTGTCCTTGTTCTGGGTCAAGGCCCACGCGGGCCTGCCGGGGAATGAGCGAGCGGACGAGCTAGCCAAGGAGGCAGCATTGTCGTCACGGAGGAAGCCGGACTACGACCAGTGTCCGGTTTCATTTATCAAGCGACAGATCCGTTTGGAATCGCTTGGTGAATGGAATCGGAGATATGTGTCGGGCGAGACTGCTTCCGTGACGAAAATGTTTCTTCCGGACGCAATAGTGGCTTTCCGTATTGTGAAGCAGGTACGGCCCTCAGGTGTTCTCACGCAAGTTTTGACGGGGCACGGTGGGTTCTCTGAATACTTGAATCGCTTCAAGTGTAAGGAGAGCCCATCGTGCGTCTGCGATCCGGGCGTGGCAGAAAGTGTCCAGCACATAATCGTAGAATGCCCGTTATTTACCAGGGAGCGCTACCAACTTGAGTGTGAGCTGGACATGAAACTGACGAACGAAAGTCTCTATGGGTTCATGACAAAGCAAAAAAGGGAAAGGTTCTTAGCATACTGCCATAAAGTAGCCACTGTGGTTATAGACAGAAATAAAACCTGAGGCGCACTGTGCTTCGTTAATATGTTGTATATTCAAACGTAAGCACAGAATGCAGCACAGTAACCTGTAACCAGTAGTATGTTAAGTTAGTACCTAATTAGTTTTGTAAGATGCTCTGTGATATTATTTTATTGTGATGACTGCACTTTTTATGTTTATATTCCCGAATTTTACCACTGTGATAACTGCACCTTATTATGTTTTAACCCTAATGTTTTATTTATTGCAAAATCAGCACCTTTTATGTTTTTAACTTAAATTATGAAAAATTTACTGTGATACTGTACTGGACTAATGTTTTTATACAATTTTATTTAATTACCTGTGATATGAACTTCTACATTTGTAATAATATTTTAGCACCATGTTTTTATTTACCTAAATTGAATTAATAAAGTATGCCCATAGAATAGATTAAGTTAAGTGGGAGTCCCACCCACAGAATGAAAGATGATGGATGAAAGAAAGATAAAGTATGAAGGATGAAAGTGCGAGAGGCATAAAAGTGAGAACTGGAATGAGAGAAGTAAAGCACAGAACAGGCGCCAAAGTTCGTGGCGGGGATTAGTGTTAAGTATAAAAAAAAAAAAAAAAAAAAAAAAAAAAAAAAAAAAAAAAAACCTAACCTAACCTTTTTTTTTTTTTTGATCTCCCAGGAAAATTCCTCACGAATACGCAGTGGCCTCGGGGAAACCACTGTGTTATGTGGGGTTTGCACCCACTAAAAAACCTGGAGTGGCCTTCTCTCACCTACGGGGCTGCGGGACCCACTAGGCACACAACCGCGTGCCCCGCTGGTGTTGCTCCGCAACGGAGCCCTTCTCTCAGCGGGGCGGGGCTGAATCCCTGAGTTTAGATTAGATTCAGCCCCGCCCCGTTCCACCTCCATTTATCTCCTCCTAGCACCGAGGCGCCCCGGCCACCCAGGGCGTCTCAGTGCGCGGGACCTTTGTGCGGACGACGGACCCCGATCCGTCGCCCACGGTCCTCGGCATTACGGCGGCACTTGACCTGCGAAGGCCAGACGCCGCCTTCCGCGTCTGCGGCGGCGCATCGGGGCCGAGTCGACGTCGTCTTCCCGGTCCCGCTCCGCCGCCTCCTTCTGCGACATGACAGCGTCGCAGAAGGTCGCTGCCGCCTGCCAAGCCTCGTCGCTGTCGACCATCTCCCTGAGGACGGCCGGCAGCGACAGGTCATCGCCAATTGTCGTGGACAGGGCGGCACGAGGGACCTCCCAAGCTGGGCACTCCTCGCGCGTGTGTTGCGCCGTGTCCGCGACTCCCGCCACACAGTGGTGGCACACGTCCGTAGGCTCCCTTCTTGCCACCCGGCACAGGTATCTCCCAAAGCATCCATGCCCGGTGATCATCTGTGTCAGGTGGAAGGAGAGAGCTCCATGCCGCCGCTCGAGCCACTCGTGAAGAATGGGCCGAACGGCGGCCACCAACTCTTGACTTACTACCGACTCTTCGAGACGGGCCGCCCACCTCCGCAGGAGAGTGTCATGCCCCTCCTCTCGCCAGCGTTGAATCTCCCGCGGATGGGGACGGCCACCACCAGCTATCGCCTCTTTTATTCGCCAGTACACCGCGGCGAGTACCTCTGCGTCGAGGTCCCACGGCGGTGTACCGGCGAGCACACACGCGCCGACGCACGACACGGTGCGGTACGCCCGGGCCACCCTGAGTGCCATGGCGCGCTGCGGTCTTCGCAGCGCTGCCAGGTTTTGGTTGCTAACCTAACCTAACCTAACCTTTTTTTTTTTTTTTTTTTTTGATCACGCTGGGAAAAAATGCATTACGCATACCCACCCATGGGGGAATGGGGGGGCTATGTGGGACTCCCCGGGCTGAGGCCCGGTATACCCACTAAAATAACCCAGCGGCACTCCCGCATCGTCTTTATGGAGGAGGACTGGGAAACTGGCACAGCCTTTACGTCCAGTCCTCCGCCGACGACTGCCCGCCTTTACGGCAGGCCCCTCACGCCCCTCCTAGTGGAGGGGCCCGGGAACGACCATGAGTGCTCGGCCATTCCCATTTGACGAGGGTGGTGACTGGTGCAATGCGAACGAAAGGCGCCCCCGCGCCTGTCGCCCGCTAGTCACCACCAGGGGGTGGGAGGAGACGATCGTATAACCGCCTTCTCCCACCCCTTCTTCGCCTGCGGAGCGGCGGCGCGAGAGGATCGTCCTCCCGCGCACGCTCCGCCGCCTCCTTTTGCGACATCACGACCTCGCAAAAGGAGGCAACCGCTGCCCATGCAGGCCTCCTCACTCCCCAGCATGGAGTTGACCACGCCAGGGAGTGAGAGGTCCTGCCCGACAACATCGATCAGGGCACGACGCAGTTCAGCCCAGGCTGGGCACACCTCTAGGGTGTGCTGCGCCGTGTCCTCTGCCGCGCCGCAGTCGTGGCACGCTGGAGTTTCCTCCCTCCGGATCCGGTGCAGGTGCGTTCCGAAACAACCATGTCCGGACAACACCTGCACTAGACGGAACGAGAGGAAACCGTGAGGCCGATCGAGCCAGTCCCGCAGGACTGGACCGAGCGCGTCCAGCGTCCGACGGCCAAAGAAGGCGGTGGCGAGGTCCTCCGTCCAGTGACGGACGATTGCGTCCCTCGCCTCCCGCCGCACGGCCTCCCGCTCTTCGGCGGCGGGGCGCTCCCCGAGCGCCTTCCGCCGTGCCGTCCATTCGTACACTCTGGCGAGCACCCATGCCTCCAACTCCCAGGGAGGGGTGCCCGCCAGAGCGCACGCCGCCGAGAAACCCACTGAGCGGTAGGCCCTCGCCACCCGCTGTGCAATGGCCCTTTGTGGCCTGCGGATGGCGGTTGCATTCTCCCTCCTTTGGAGGGAGTCCGCCCAGATGGGTGCCCCGTAAAGCGCCATGCTCTTTAAGATGCCGGCATAGAGGCGCCGGCACCGCGTCTTGGGCCCCCCAAGGTTCGGGAGGAGCCATGAGAGGGCGTCCGCGGCTTTCAGCAGGCGCGTCGAAAGCCCGCTAAAGTGTGGGCCGAAGCGCCACCTGCTGTCCAGCACGAGGCCCAGATACTTCATCCGGACCCCGACCTCTATCCGGACGCCCTCGACGACGATGTGGGCATCAGGCGGGCGGCGCTGCCGAGGCCCGTGGAAGAACACGGCCTCGGTCTTGTTCAGCGCCACCCTCAATCCAAGCCGGCGGATCCTACCCGCCACCAACGATCCGCCGGCTGAGGCCAAACAGGCTGCCTCCCCAAAGTCCCTCCCCCGGGCAACGAGGAGAGTGTCATCCGCGTAACAGATGACACTCGTGCCCTGGAGGAGGGTGCCCCGCAGGAGCCAATTAAAACCGATGTTCCACAGGGGAGGGCCTAAAACCGACCCCTGCGGAACACCGGACTCCGCGCCGTAGCGCCTGATCCTGGCCGTCTTGTCCACCAGAAGGACCTCTCGGTCCTCCAGGTAGCTGGCCAGGATCGCCCGCAGATATTGGGGCACTCCATGGAACCGGAGTGCCTCCAATATGGTCGCGTGGGGGACGGAGTTGAAGGCGTTTGCAATATCAAACGAAACCGCCAACACTCCGTCCCCCGCGGCCACCGCCTCCTGCACCTGGCCCTTCAGCAGGGCCAAGGCATCGACCGTCGAACGCCCCTTTCGAAATCCGAACTGGGCGTCCGACAGGTCTGGTCCCACCCCCCGCAAATGACTGTTGAGCCGGTCGGCGACTATCCCCTCGAACAATTTTCCGACCTCATCGAGAAGGACGATGGGCCGGTATGCCGAGGGGGAGTCCGCCGGGCGTCCCTCTTTTCGGAGGAGGCAAAGCTGCCCCTCCCTCCACAGTTTCGGGAACCTTCCAGCCGTAAGGCACGCGCTGAAGAGGTCCCGAAACCTGTCCTCCATTTGGGAGGCAGCTATCGCCACCACCCGAGCGGGGACGCCGTCCGGCCCAGGGGCCGTCTTCTTCGCCCGGAGGCGAAGTATCCCCTCGTGGACTTCATCCACCGTCACCGGGGGCACCTCGTCCCCCGGCGGAGCCGCTTCCTGCGGGGGGTCCATTGCTGGTGGGGCGAAGTCGGTCCTGCGTGGAAACAGGGACCGGACCACCCCATCCAGCAACGCCGGCTCGAGGGTCTCCGACAGGGGGGGACCGTAGGGCCGCAGCTTGCTCCGCGCCAGCTTATATGGCCTCCCGTATGGATCCCTGTCGAGACCCTTCAACATCTCGGCCCTTGCCGAGTCCTTGGCGGCGCACATTCCCGTCTTGAGGACCGCCTTTGCCTCCAGGTAGGAGGCGTAGAGGCGATCCTCCTCGACCTGAGATCGGGTGGTGCGCCGCCGGCTCCGCGTGTAGGCCCTCCTGGCCGCCACGCAGGCGGCCCGGAGCCCCGTCAGCTCCTCCGTCCACCAATAGACGGCGCGACGGGGAGGCGGACGGCGTGACCGAGGCATGCTGGAGTTACACACCTCGGTCAGGGACCCTCGGAGCTGGACCGCCGCGGCGTCCACATCCAGGGCCTCCACAGGGGGCGAGAGCCAGTCCTGGAGGAACGCCGCCTCCTGGGCTGCCTCCCGGTCCAGGCGGGTGAGAGCCCACCGCGGGAAGGCAGACCGGCCTGAACGGGCCGTCCCCCCCCCGGGGGGCGGTGGAGATGTCGAACCGCACATATCGGTGGTCCGACAAAGTCTCCACCGTCTCCACCCGCCAGTCCACGACGCGGGCGGCCAGGGCAGGGGTGGCAAACGAGACGTCTACCACCGATCCCCCCCGTTGCCGCACACACGTGTGGACCGCCCCCCTGTTGAGGAGGGACACACCGCACGAGGCCGCCCAAAATTCGGCGGCGAGTCCGCGGACGTCGCAGGAGGCAGCCGGGTTGCCCCAAGCCTCCGCCTTGGCGTTCAGGTCGCCCATAATGGCGACCTGGCGCGGCGCCGCCCTCCCTACGACTGCAGTGAGGACCTCGAGGAAGTCCTCAAAGTCGGAGAGAGGGCGGTTTGGGGAGAAGTAGACCCCAACCAGGGCCATATCCCTCCCCCACGCGGCGGCCACGTATCCCGGTCCCCTCTCTAAAAGCGAGAGGGGAAGGGAGTCCGTGGAAGACCGCGCCTTCAACGCCACCAAGCCGTCCCGATCGCCCAGCCAGGTGCTGGGGACCGAGTACGGCTCGGCGACCACCGCCACGTCCACCAACCACTCGGCCATGGTCTGCATGAGCAGATCCTGGGGCGCCCGGCAGTGGTTGGTGTTCGCCTGAAGGATGCGATGTTCGGCCCTATCCATCAGTCGGACATCGCACCCCCCTCCTCCTCATTCAGGCCAGCAGCAGCCGAAACGCCAACCTCTGGCACCACGGCGGCGGTAGCGGCAGGCTGTCTCGGCGCCTGAGCTTTTCCTCTCTTTGGGGGAGGATTGCACATCCTCCCCTGCATTATATGGCCTGCGGGGCGGCCACTGGCGGCACAGACAGCGCAGTGCGGCGCGGCCGCCTTGCACTCGGCGGACTTGTGGCCCTCCTTGCCGCAACGGTAACAGCTGTCCGTCCGATCCACCGTGGACGGACAGAGGGGCCGGGTGTGCCCGACTCCAAAGCACCTGTAGCACCGCAAGGGCTGTGCCGCAAGTGCCCGGACCACACCCGAGCCGAAGCCGACGTTAAGCCGTCCTTTGTCAAGGACGGCTTTGGCCGCGGCGACTGGGCACTCCAGCCGAATGGCGCCCATGCCGCCGCGACCGGGCCTAATGTCCCGGCCTCGCACCGCTGCGACGCCACAGCCCCCCATTGCTGCGACCGCCGCCACCACCTCCTCCTTGGTGACCGTATCGTCAAGATCGGTCCGCGATGACCTCCCGCAACTTTGTCGCGAAGAGGTCCGCGTTGGCACTGCCCTCTGCCCCCGGGAACTCGAAAATTCGAGCCCCGGCTTGGGTCCGCCGGCAGGAGACCTTGCCGATCCCCAACTGGGTGGGATCGGCATTGGCACGCGCCCGCAACAAAATGGACGCGTAGGTCTCCCCACGCTCCGCAGCCTCCGTGGTGAGCGTCACCACGACGGCTGCGGTCTTAGGAGGAACTAGATTCCTCCTGGTGCCGGCGGTTTGGGCTGTGGGAGCAGCGCTGGCGGCCCCGGGAGGCGGCCCTTTCCCCTTTCCATTCCCTTTCCCTTTGCCGGTTGCCTGCGACTGGCTGGGAGGGGTGGTGGTGGCGGGGATGGCAGGGACGACAGCTGCCGCGCCCTTGCCCTTGCCCTTGCCCTTCCCCTTGCCAACCACCTTCGTCCAGCCCTGCTGGTTGGTTGGGGTGGTGGCAGGCAGAAGAGGGTCCTCTTCCCTTTGTGGGGTTGGCTCCGGCCCACTCCTCCTCTTATCAGAGGCAAGCGGCAGCCGGTAGCTTTTCTCGGGCAGGAGCCGGTCCTCAATGCCTGCGATGCAGGCCCTCGTGAAGGCCCTCTCCTCCATCACAACCTTGCGGACGATATCCTCAAGGTTGGGGGAGGCGGGGCCCTCTCCCGCAGGTCGCGGCTCAGCCTGAGTTGGCCGGGCCGTGGCTTCAGCCAGTTTCTGGTGAAGCTGGCTGACCTCCGTCTGCAGGCGATCGACCTTCGCCTGCAGTTGCCGCGTCTCGTCGGTCGCCTGCCGCTGCACCAGCTCCGCGACGATGCCACGCATGCTCACGGCCCGGCATTTCAGGGACTTCTGAAATGTCCCCTTTAAGTGGGAGGACTTGGAGGCGACCACCACTATCTCCTCCTCGTCCTCTGCCGCCATCCGCTCCAGCTCGGCCAGGGAGTGGTCCGAGTAGAGGACTCGGGACGCGCCGTATCCAGAGCTGGCCCGGGAGACGCGCGCCCGTTGCTCGTTGGCCTCAACCTGCTCCTCCAGCTCTTTCTCGAGCTGCGTCCGCCGAGCCACGTCCAACTCGCGTTGGGCGTCCGCTAGACCCACGTCATGGGTAACCGCTAACGGTTTTGTGGCCTTTTTGGCCTTGGCCTTTCTGCCTGTCTCCTTCGCCGAACCCGACCCGGCCGAGGAGACATCGGAACCCTCCTTAAGGAAGGCCCGCTTGCGCGATCTCGATGGTGATCGGGAATCCCCGACCACCATCGAGCTCGCGCCCGACACAACAGACTCGTTGTCGGAGTCCGACTCGTCCAACAACGTGTCGGACTCCGACAACGCGTCGCGTTGGCCCTTAGAAGGGCCTTTTGGTTGGCCCTGAGAAGGGCCTTTTGGTTTGCCGAGAACCTAACCTAACCTAACCTAACCTAACCTAACCTAACCTTTTTTTTTTTTTTTTTTTGTTGCGCTGGGAAAAATGCATTACGCATCATCCTCCCTCCGGGGGAAGGGAGGGGTATGTGGGACTCCCCGGATCCTGCTTCCGGTATACCCACTAAAAAACCCAACGGCACTCCCGCATCGTCTTAGTGGAGGGGGACTGGGAAACCGGCAGAGCCTTTACTCCAGTCCCCCGCCGACGACTGCCCGCTGTCTTACAGCGGGCCCCTCATGCCCCTCTCAACGGAGGGGCCCGGGAATGACCGCGAGTGCTCGGCCATTCCCTCCCGCGGGTGGTGATGTGCAATGCAGGCGAAGGGGCCCCCGCACCTGTCGCCCGCTAGTCACCACCAGGGGGTGGGAGGAGACGATCGTATAACCGCCTTCTCCCACCCCTTCTTCGCCTGCGGAGCGGCGCAGCTAGAGGATCGTCCTCCCGCTCGCGCTCCGCCGCCTCCTTTTGCGACATGATATCCTCGCAAAAGGAGGCAACCGCCGCCCAGGCCTCCTCGCTCCCCAGCATGGAGTTGACCACGCCGGGAAGCGAGAGGTCCTGCCCCACCACTCCGATGAGTTCACGGCGCAGCTCAGCCCATGCCGGGCACACCTCGAGGGTGTGCTGCGCCGTGTCCTCCGCCGCTCCGCAGTTGTGGCACGCCGGGGTTTCCTCCCTCCAGATCCGGTGCAGGTGCGTTCCGAAACAACCATGTCCGGACAACACCTGCACTAGACGGAACGAAAGGAAACCGTGGGGTCGCTCGAGCCAGCCCTGCAGGACTGGACCGAGCGCGTCCAGCATCCGGCGGCCAAAGGTGGCGGTGGCGAGGTCCTCCGTCCAGTGACGGACGATCGCGTCCCTCGCCTCCCGCCGCACGGCCTCCCGCTCTTCCGCAGCGGGGCGCTCTCCTAGCGCTTTACGCCGTGCCGACCACTCGTACACTCTGGCGAGCACCCATGCCTCCAACTCCCAGGGAGGGGTGCCCGCCAGAGCGCACGCCGCCCCGAAGCCCACCGAGCGGTAGGCCCTCGCCACCCGCTGTGCAATGGCCCTTTGGGGCCTGCGGATGGCGGTCGCGTTCTCCCTCCTCTGGAGGGAGTCCGCCCAGATGGGGGCTCCGTAAAGGGCCATACTCTTCAGGATGCCGGCATATAAGCGCCGGCATCGCTCCTTCGGCCCCCCCAAGTTGGGGAGGAGCCACGATAGGGCATCGGCGGCCTTCAGCAGGCGCGTCAGCCCGCTGAAGTGCGGGCCGAAGCGCCACCTGCTGTCTAGCTGGAGGCCCAGGTATTTCATTTGGGCCCCAACCTCGATCCTGACGCCCTCTACCACTATGTGGGCGTCAGGTGGGTAGCGCTGCCGAGGCCCGTGAAAGAAAACGGCCTCCCGGCGACCAAGGATCCGCCAGCCGAGGCCAGACAGGCCGCATCCCTAAAGTCCCTCCCCCGGGCAACGAGGAGAGTGTCATCCGCGTAGCAGATGACGCTCGTGCCCTGGAGGAGGGTGCCCCGCAGGAGCCAGTCGAAACCGATGTTCCACAGGGGTGGGCCTAGAACCGACCCCTGCGGAACACCGGACTCCGCGCCGTACCTCCTGACCGTCGCCGTTTTGTCCACGAGGAGGACCTCTCGGTCCTCCAAGTAGCTGGCCAGGAGGTTCCGCAGGTATTGGGGCACTCCATGGTACCGGAGCGCCTCCAATATCGTCGAGTGGGGCACGGAGTTGAAGGCGTTGGCGATATCGAACGACACCGCCAACACCCCCTCCCCCGACCCCACTGCCTCCTGCACCTGGGCCTTGAGTAGGGCCAAGGCGTCGACCGTCGAACGCCCTTGTCTAAAACCAAACTGGGCGTCCGACAGGTCCGGTCCCACTCCCCGCAGCAGGCCATTCAGCCGGTCGGCGACGATCCCCTCGAACATTTTACCGACCTCATCGAGAAGAACGATGGGCCGGTATGCCGAGGGGGAGTCCACCGGACGTCCCTCTTTGCGGAGGAGGCACAGCTGCCCCTCCCGCCACAGTTTCGGGAACCGCCCAGCCGTAAAGCACGCGTTGAAGAGTTCCCGAAACCTGTCCTGCATCTGAGAGGCAGCTATTGCCACCACCCGTGCGGGGACGCCGTCCGGCCCAGGGGCCGTCTTCTTCGCGCGGAGGCGGAGAATCCCCTCGCGAACCTCATCCTCCGTCACCGGGGGAATCTCCTCCTCCGGCGGAGCCGCCTCCCGCGGGGGGTCCATCACTGGTGGGGTGAAGTCGGTCCTGCTCGGAAACAAGGACCGGACCACCCCATCCAGCAGCGCCGGCTCGAGGGTCTCCGACAGGGGGGGACCATAGGGCCGCAGCTGGTTCCGCGCCACCTTGTACGGCCTACCGTACGGATCCCTGTCGAGACCCGCTAGCATCTCGGCTCTCGCCGAGTCCTTGGCGGCGCACATTTCCGTCTTGAGGACCGTCTTTGCCTCTAGGTAAGAGGCGTAGAGGCGGTCCTCCCCGGCCTGTGATCGGTTAGTGCGCCGCCGGCTCCGCGTGTAGGCCCTTCTGGCCGCCACGCAGGCGGCCCGGAGCCCCGCCAGCTCCTCCGTCCACCAGTAGACGGCGCGACGGGGAGGCGGACGGCGAGACCGAGGCATACTGGAGTTGCACACCTCGGTCAGGGACCCTCGGAGCTGGACCGCCGCGGCGTCAACATCCGTGCCCTCCAGAGGGGGCGAGAGCCAGTCCTGGAGGAACGCCGCCTCCTGGGCTGCCTCCCGGTCCAGGCGGGTGAGAGCCCACCGCGGGAAGGGAGATCGGCCCGAGCGGGCCATGCGCCCTCCCCGCGGACCTTGGGTGGAGATGTCGAACCGCACATAACGGTGGTCCGACATGGTCTCCACCATCTCCACCCGCCAGTTCACGACGCGGGCGGCAAGCACGGGGGTGGCAAACGACACGTCGACCACCGATCCTCCCCGCTGCCGCACACACGTGTGAACCTCCCCCCTGTTTAGGAGGGACACACCGCACGAAGCCACCCAATATTCGACGGCGCGTCCCCGGACGTTACACGAGGCGGCCGGGTTGCCCCAGGCCGCCGACTTCGCGTTCAGGTCACCTATAACGGCGACCTGGCGTGGCGCCGCCCTCCCGACGACTGCCGTTAGGACTTCGAGAAAGTTCTCGAAGTCCCGTAGAGGGCGGTTTGGGGAGAAATAAACCCCGACCAGGGCTATTTCTCCCCACGTGGCGGCCACGTATCCCGGCCCCCTCTCTAAGAGCGAGAGGGGAGGGGAGTCCGTGGCAGGCCGCGACACCAACGCCACTGTAAGGTTGGGTATTAGAGGAGAATCAAACGCTCTGACTGCCAATCAATAACTGAACTCTTTATTAGTAATAATTGGTATTTGAATACACGAGTAACATAGGTACATAGGTATATGCATACTTAGAACATAGCTTATACACTACACCTTCCACGAAAGGAAAAAAATAAAATAATATGATAGTATTATTTTATTTTAATGCGTAAACAAGTTTAACATTTTAATAAACACTTACACTATGTTTACAGTTTTGTTTATTTTATTCAATTGTATAAAGGAATATAAGTATAAGGGTACATGATTAATATGGAAAAAATAAAAATAATAATAATAATAATATATATTATGAATGATATAACTTAGTCCTATTCTTATGAACTAAATCAAGCTTTCCATTGTCTTTCAAAATTTCTACATTTGGCGAAACATCTTGAACAACTAAATATGGCCCATTATAAATACTTTGAAATTTGTTTCCAGTCTCGTTTTTTACTAGTACTAAGTCATTTTGTTTATACGTAATAGGGTTACAATTTTGATCATGCTTTGGTTTCCTTAATGATTTGCTTTCTATTAAATTGTCATACGCTTCTTTTTGCGATGTTTGCAGTCTGTATTTTAATTCTAAGGGATAGTTGTCAAAGTTATAAAGAGGATCTACTGATTGTTGGCTTAAATTGGTAGGTATATTACATCTTTTTCCGAATACAAGTTCGAAAGGCGTAAATTTAGTAGCGGTGTGAACTGAGGTATTATAGGCAAAACACCAAAATGGTACCCATGTACTCCATGAACTCGAATGGTTATTTGTTTGAATTCTAAGGAAATTTCCCAAACTTTTATGAGTATTTTCCAGAGAACCTATTGTTTCGTGATGGTATGCAGTTGAGTTTAAAGTGGTTATATTGAGTAGTTTACATGTTTCTTTGAAAACGGTTGACATAAATTCTGTGCCTCTATCAGTAGCTACTCTTGCGGGGATACCAAATCTAAGTATAAAATTATTAACAAAATTTTTCGCTATCTCCTCAGAACTTTTAGTTATCATTGGATAAGCCTCTACATATTTACTTAGCTCACATTGTATAGTTAAAATATATGAATAGTTATAATTATCGCGATCTAAGGGGCCTACTACGTCTAGGAAAACTTTTTCCATCGCCGAGTTGGCTGTTGTTGTAACAACCAACGGCTCTCTAACATAATGAGTAGTATGTTTTTGTTTTTGACACTTATCACATTTCCTAATAAATTCTTGCACGTCTCTTTCAAGACATGGCCAAAAGTAATATTTCTTGATGTTATTATACATTCGTCTTATACCAGCGTGGCCACTTGTTGGTAGAAGATGAAAATCATTCAATATTACCTTTCGGTCGTCTTTATTTTGAATAATTCTTACGTCGTTTAGAATACATAATCGCGGACCGGTCAAGTTTCTATACGACTTAATTTCTGTAAATACTTTCTTTATGAATTCATCGTAAATTTGACTTCTTATAAAAATTAATTCGTGCACGTTAATTTTCTCACAAAAATATTTCAGTACCCTCACAAATGCGGCTGGCGTCAATTGTGATTGGGAAACTGGATTTATAAATAACGTCATTCTCGATGACGAATAACAAAACACATCATTTTCTTTTTCTATCTCATTAGACCTACGTAGGTTATTTAACTTATTATATTCTATAAATTTAAGTTCTACCGACATCCTCGATCTACTATGGATCTCCACGACTCTTGGTTGCGCAGGCCAATCGTCAGTAGAACCCATAGCACTTGGAGTATGTTGCGACTCAAGCACTTTTCTATGTTGCGAACGTGTCATAACCGTGATTATACTTTCATGCATATTTTTTAAGTCCGTTGATGTGATAGGTAAACGTGACATTGAATCCGCTGGAATATTTGTGGATCCTTTGATATATTCTATAATAAAATCGTATTCTTCAAGTGAAAGTCTGAACTTCATAAGGCGACTAGATGGGTCTCGCATGCCAAATAAATAAATTAGTGGTTTATGGTCGGTTTCAATCACAAATGTACGACCATATAAATAGGGGCGAAAATGTTTTACTGCCCATACTATCGCTAACAGTTCTTTTTCCACAGTAGGATAGTTGATTTCGGCCTTATTTAAATTTCTACTCGCGAATGCTATTGGTTTTCTATTGTCATTGCACAAAACTGCGCCCAATGTATACTTGGAAGCGTCGGTTTGTACTATAAATTTACAATTACTAGAAAAGTTAGGATACTGAAGTATAGGTGGGCTCGAAATTATTGATTTTAAAGTGGAAAATGCGGTTTGACATTTTTGATCCCATATAAATAATGCATTTTTCTTTGTTAACTGTGTTAAGGGATACGCTATATTGGCAAAGTTTTTAATAAATTTCCTATAATAATTGGCGAACGCGACAAATCTAATTAGTTCGTCAACATTTTTCGGAACTGGCCAGTTGTTCAAAGCACGTATTTTCTCTGGATCGGGCAAAACACCTTCGCTCGATATAACATGTCCTAAATACAATACATCCTTTTTAAGAAAGTTACATTTATTAGGATTTAACTTTAAATTTACCAGACGCAATCTTGAAAAAACATCTATGAGATTTTTGGTATGGTTTTCTAATGAATTTCCAAAAACAATAAGGTCATCTAAATATACCAAGCACTTTTCGTAGGTCAAACCCGACATTGCAACAGTCATCATTTTTGAAAACGCATTAGGGCTTGTTTTTAAACCCATTGGCATTCTCGTCATCTGGTATTGACCTGATACGGAAGCAGTACTTTTATCTACGCTACCCGGTACTTTAAACTGTCCTGAACAAAATGCTGTATATTTCCGACTTTTGGGATCAAGGTCACATTGGTAATATCCATTGGAAAGGTCCAGAGTAGAAAAGTATACAGAACCCGAAAGAGAATCCAATATTTCAACAATATTCGGTAGAGGGAATTTGTCATCTTGTATACAGTTATTTAATTTCCTATAATCAATTACTAAGCGCCAATTCTTATTGCCCTTATTATCTATCTTTTTAGGCACCAATAACAATGGACTGGACCATTCAGATTGACATGGTTCAATTATACCTTCCCGTAACATGTTACTAATCTGATTGTTTACTTCATGTTTTTGCGAATGTGGTATTCTGTACGGTTTACTAAAAACTGGTTGAGCATGGGGTTGTAAACTAATTTGATGTTTGTAAATATTTGTTGTCGTTAACTTATCACCTGGCAATAAAAATATATCGGAAAATTTTGCACAAATATTTTCAATCGCGATTTGCTCTTCGTCATTCAAATGATTTAAATTTAATAAGCTAAACAATTTCTTAACGCGGTCTGCGTTCAAATTTCTACACTGTTCAAAAGTACACAAATTATAGTCACTAATTTTGTGTAAAGTTGGTTCAATAGTATCAAGGTGAACCTCACTATCATTTGTGTTTAGGATTAAAATAGGTATCATACCATTTACGGGTTTAACTAATACGCTAGCAATGAATACCTATTCCTGATCGTAATTCAGACGAACAAACAAGACACTCTTCTGTAATGTTAGCAGGTATGTAATGAATTGATTCGGACCTTGGCGGCAAAGTTAAATTATAAGAAAACCTTGAGTTATTTGATTTTAAAGTCAATGTTACTTTTTCATTTGTGATATTATTATTTAATGTCAAAGTTCTACCACTAATATATAATATAGCGTTGAATTTCGTTAGAAAATCCTGTCCTAATATAGCATGTGCCATACACGGCAAAGAATTAAAAACATAAAACTTATGATCAAATAAATTACCTCTGTCATTACAATCGCTCATAGTTAAATAAACATATCCGATTGCTTCTATTGTACCACCGATTCCGCTTATCTTAATGCTCTCTTTATGGATCGGTATGTTTAATTCAATCACATGTTTATATTTAATGGCACTAATTGAAGCGCCGGTGTCAATTAAAAATAAGTAGTTATACTTATCTACGTATAATTCTATGCAACAATTACTATTACTTGCAAATACAAACCCATTATTCACGAAAAAACTTGCTCTGCTCTCCGGTTAAATTAGTTTTTGTGGGCTCATCATCGTTTAGAACGTGTATATTTGCATCACAACGTTGCACGTTCCGTTGTTGACCTCTAGAGTTGTTGTACCTTTTATAAGAATTATAGTACGTACCTCGGTTCTGTTTAGGCTGACCTCGACTATAGTTCTGGAACGGACGACCACGGGCTCGGTAGGAAGTCGCACCACGATGGACGGTAGGCCTGCTGAAATTGTTATATGTGGAGGCACCTCGAAACTGGCGGGTGGCTCCAGAAATACCTCGATTATGCTTACCTTGAAAATAATTATTTCGGTTCCTATTAAAAGTTAAAATATTTTCAGACTGAGACGGTATTGCAATGGTCTCTTCATCTATAGCTGCTTGCACCGCGTCTTTTAAGGTTTCAAATTTTTGTGCAGCTATTATAGTACTAAGTCGCCTATTGCGTAATCCGTCGGCAAAACGTTTAATGGCTTGTTTTTCATTTAAAGGTTGTAAAATCTTTAGATTTTCCGTTTTGCCTTCGGCTTGCGCTATAGATAAATCCATAAATAGCTCACTCAACTCCTTACCATAATCATTAATCGACCTTTGATCTTGTCGCAAAGTTTGAAGTTTACTTTGCAAGGCGACGGTACTTTTTTTAGGCAAAAGAATCGTACGCATATCAGTTAGTAATGCATCAATGGATGGATAATCAGAATTCAGTCTCAATTTTGCTTGTTGAGAGAGACGACTCTTTAAGACAAAGTTAACTAAACTTAATTTACACTGTTCGGTTTTTAAAGTAGAGCTATAGTAATCGATACCATCAATTAATTGACGCGTCGTCAATTCCTCATTATTCATAACTGGTAACAAACTCAGGGCTACTTTTAAATTAAACTCCATTTTGGATTCGAGATTCGATGTTGAGCCAAATAGTTCACAACTACTCTTATCAGTTTCACGTATATGCAACTTATTACAAAACTCTTGTATTTGAGAATATAACTCTGCAATTTTATCACAATGCGATTTAATTAATGTCAAACTTTCACCACTAAATATCTTATCATCTATTTGTTTTCTAATCCTTAGAAGTAAAACAGAATAACTATTATACACAATAGTTGCCTCATTCAGCTTTTCTTTCAAACGCTCTGGCGTCCTCCTTTCAATGCTCAATTTATATAAATTTTCTTTAATTTTTCTCAATTTTTCATATATATCATTGAGCTCATGAGCCATAATCTGACATATTTAATTAAAAAGAAATAACTAGTATACTTAACAACTAATAAAAGGTTATATATATTCAGTTACCATAGTCCAACGCATTTTCATCGGTTTTAGTTCACTTTAACGCACAAAACGCACTCTTGACACTTCACTATACATAACTTTTACGTTATCCTTACGATATCACACATACGGCACAACATTTTCTTTAGGACGTGAAGGCTTGGTTAGGCTTTGGCCCAGGGCTGTTTGAACACGACGTACACCTGGAATTGAACGCCGAAAATCGCGTTGCACACGCCGAACATCTATTTTCTTCTCCAGTTCCTCTTTGACCACGCCGAGTAAACGAATTTCTCAAAGTTTGACGAAGTATTTGGTCATTAATCCACGTACGATGACAGTTCTTATAGCATTTGTACAGAAAATAGGCTGCCAATATCAGCAACAAACCCAAAATTATCATCATCACAATGCTTATTGCAGAAAGATGAAATTGTAGCTGGTCGGTACTAGCCACATTTGATGATACAATGCCATTTTGGTTTATTATCACTTCTTCTCGTTTTGGAGTGTTAGAATTGCACATTGTTTAAGTTTTTGATTATTCTCGAACAAGTTCAATAACGCAACGTCCACTTAGAACGAAAATCTGTACCACACACCGTGCGCCTGCATTGCGACCCGACACCCCATCTCCAAACATGGCAGGGTCGCCATGTAAGGTTGGGTATTAGAGGAGAATCAAACGCTCTGACTGCCAATCAATAACTGAACTCTTTATTAGTAATAATTGGTATTTGAATACACGAGTAACATAGGTACATAGGTATATGCATACTTAGAACATAGCTTATACACTACACCACCAAGCCGTCCCGATCACCCAGCCAACGGCCAGGTATCGACCACCAACCACTCAGCCATGGTCTGCATCAGCAGATCCTGGGCCGCTCTACAGTGGTTGGTGTTCGCCTGGAGGATGCGATGTTCGACTCTATCCATTAGTCGGACATCGCACCCTCCACCTCAGCCGGTCCGGCAGCCGCCGCAGTCCCAGTCTCTGGAACGGCGGCGGCAGCAGCGGCGGCAGGTCGGATCGGTGCCTGCGCCTTGCCCTTCTTAGGGGGAGGACTGGACCAAAAAGGCCCTGAGAAGGGCCTTTTTGGTGGCCCTGAAAAGGGCCTTTTTGACAAATAGCCCGCGGGCATCCGCGCAGGTAAAGACATAGTAGTTTTCCGCAATTTCGTACTCACAAGGCAATTAAATAGTATCGAATGCACAGCGCACTTTAGCCGTACCCAGTCTGCCACTCCGTTACGGTGGTCAAACTGGGCCGTTTCCAGGGGACACTACGAGGAAGTATGCGCTGTGGGGGGTCCCCCAACCTAACCTTTTTTTTTTTTTTTTTTTTTTTTTTTGTTGCGCTGGGAAAAATGCATTACGCATCATCCTCCCTCCGGGGGAAGGGAGGGGTATGTGGGACTCCCCGGATCCTGCTTCCGGTATACCCACTAAAAAACCCAACGGCACTCCCGCATCGTCTTAGTGGAGGAGGACTGGGAAACCGGCAGAGCCTTTACTCCAGTCCCCCGCCGACGACTGCCCGCTGTCTCACAGCGGGCCCCTCATGCCCCTCTCAACGGAGGGGCCCGGGAATGACCGCGAGTGCTCGGCCATTCCCTCCCGCGGGTGGTGATGTGCAATGCAGGCGAAGGGGCCCCCGCACCTGTCGCCCGCGTATCACCACCTTCGCCTCCTTTTGCGATTTACCACCCTCGCAAAAGGAGGCGACCGCTGCCCAGACCCGTCGCCTTCCAGCATGGCGCTACCCACGCCAGGAAGCGAGGGGTCCAGGCTCTCCGACGCGCCGCAGTCATGCAGGCACGCCGGAGCTCCCCCTGTGACGGGTCGGGTCTGTGGCCCCGTCACCTACCACCTTTCGGCCGCAGGGGACAGGGACAGCGGCAACGATACACCGACAGTCCTCTTCCCCTGCGGCCCCACCGCGTCCGCCATATGACGGTGGCGGCCCCGTTGAGGCCGCGGGAGGTAAGGGAGAATGGCCGAAGCCACACCGACACTCCCCTCCCCGCCGCGGTCCCCCGCACTCCGCCGCAATGCCCCCCCCATCAGAGGGGGGGGCATCGCAGCCCGCTCAGTTGCGATGCCGCTACAGGCGGCACCCGCGGCACCGCAACTATTGGGCCACTCGTCGTTGGCTTATCGGCAAAAGCCTAGACGAGCGGCCCCCGCCTAGGTTCCTCTTGGCTTCACCGTGGGTTTCCGCCACCACGGCTACTGAGCCCCCCCGCCACGACAAGGCGGGAACCAATTCGGGGGGGGGCCCCAACCTAACCTAACCTAACCTAACCTTTTTTTTTTTTTTTTTTTTTTTGATCACGCTGGGAAAAAATGCATTACGCGCCTGAAGGATGCGATGTACGGCCCTATCCATCAGTCGGACATCGCACCCCCCTCCTCCTCATTCAGGCCAGCAGCAGCCGAAACGCCAACCTCTGGCACCACGGCGGCGGTAGCGGCAGGCTGTCTCGGCGCCTGAGCTTTTCCTCTCTTTGGGGGAGGATTGCACATCCTCCCCTGCATTATATGGCCTGCGGGGCGGCCACTGGCGGCACAGACAGCGCAGTGCGGTGCGGCCGCCTTGCACTCGGCGGACTTGTGGCCCTCCTTGCCGCAACGGTAACAGCTGTCCGTCCGATCCACCGTGGACGGACAGAGGGGCCGGGTGTGCCCGACCCCAAAGCACCTGTAGCACCGCAAGGGCTGCGCCGCAAGTGCCCGGACCACACCCGAGCCGAAGCCGACGTTAAGCCGTCCCTTGTCAAGGACGGCTTTGGCCGCGGCGACTGGGCACTCCAGCCGAATGGCGCCCATGCCGCCGCGACCGGGCCTAATGTCCCGGCTTCGCACCGCTGCGACGCCACAGCCCCCCATTGCTGCGACCGCCGCCACCACCTCCTCCTTGGTGACCGTATCGTCAAGATCGGTCACCTCGATGGCCGCCGTCTTCACGGGCCTGGCCACCTTAGCCGCGTCCGCGATGACCTCCCGCAACTTTGTCGCGAAGAGGTCCGCGTTGGCACTGCCCTCTGCCCCCGGGAACTCGAAAATTCGAGCCCCGGCTTGGGTCCGCCGGCAGGAGACCTTGCCGATCCCCAGCTGGGTGGGATCGGCATTGGCACGCGCCCGCAACAAAATGGACGCGTAGGTCTCCCCACGCTCCGCAGCCTCCGTGGTGAGCGTCACCACGACGGCTGCGGTCTTAGGAGGAACTAGATTCCTCCTGGTGCCGGCGGTTTGGGCTGTGGGAGCAGCGCTGGCGGCCCCGGGAGGCGGCCCTTTCCCCTTTCCCTTCCCTTTCCCTTTGCCGGTTGCCTGCGACTGGCTGGGAGGGGTGGTGGTGGCGGGGATGGCAGGGACGACAGCTGCCGCGCCCTTGCCCTTGCCCTTGCCCTTCCCCTTGCCAACCACCTTCGTCCAGCCCTGCTGGTTGGTTGGGGTGGTGGCAGGCAGAAGAGGGTCCTCTTCCCTTTGTGCGGTTGGCTCCGGCCCACCCCTCCTCTTATCCGAGGCAAGCGGCAGGCGGCAGCTCTTTTCGGGCAGGAGCCGGTCTTCTATGCCTGCGATGCAGGCCCTCGTGAAGGACCTCTCCTCCATCACAACCTTGCGGATGATATCCTCAAGATTGGAGGAGGAGGGGCCCTCTGCCGCAGGTCTCGGCTCGGCTTGCCTCGGCCGTGCTGTGGCTTCAGCCAGCTTCTGGTGAAGCTGGCTGACCTCCGTCTGCAGGCGATCGACCGTCGCCTGCAGTGCCCGCGTTTCGTCGGTCGCCTGCCTTTGCACCAGCTCCGAGACTATGCTCCGCATGCTGGCGGCCCGGCACTTGAGGGACTTCTGAAAAGTCCCCTTCAGTTTGGAGGACTTTGAGGCGACCAACGTTATCTCCTCCTCGTCCTCCACCGCCATCCGCTCCAGCTCGGCCAAGGAGTCATATAACCGCCTTCTCCCGCCCCTTCTTCGCCTGCGGAGCGGCGGCGCGAGAGGATCGTCCTCCCACGCACGCTCCGCCGCCTCCTTTTGCGACATCACGACCTCGCAAAAGGAGGCAACCGCCGCCCAGGCCTCCTCACTCTCCAGCATGGAGTTGACCACGCCGGGAAGTGAGAGGTCCTGCCCGATCACACTAATCAGGACACGGCGCGGCTCTGCCCAGGCTGGGCACACCTCGAGGGTGTGCTGCGCCGTGTCCTCTGCCGCGCCGCAGTCGTGGCAGGCTGGGGTTTCCTCCGTCCAATGGACGATGATAGCGTCCCTCGCCTCCCGCCGCACGGCCTCCCGCTCTTCCGCGGCGGGGCGCTCCCCGAGCGCCTTCCGCCGCGCAGTCCACTCATACACTCTGGCGAGCACCCATGCCTCCAACTCCCAGGGAGGGGTGCCCGCCAGAGCGCACGCCGCCGAAAAGCCCACTGAGCGGTAGGCCCTCGCCACCCGCTGTGCAATGGCCCTTTGTGGCCCGCGGATGGCGGTTGCATTCTCCCTCCTCCGGAGGGAGTCCGCCCAGATGGGTGCCTCGTAGAGGGCCATACTCTTGAGGATGCCGGCATAGAGGCGCCGGCATCGCGTCTTGGGCCCCCCCAGGTTCGGGAGGAGCCATGAGAGGGCGTCCGCGGCTTTCAGCAGGCGCGTCGAAAGCCCGCTAAAGTGCGGGCCGAAGCGCCACCTGCTGTCAAGCACGAGGCCCAGATATTTCATCTGGACCCCGACCTCTATCCGGACGCCCTCCACCAAGATATGGGCGTCAGGAGGGCGGCGCTGCCGAGGCCCGTGGAAGAACACGGCCTCAGTCTTGTTCAGCGCCACCCTCAGTCCAAGCCGGCGGATCCTTCCCGCCACCAAGGATCCGCCGGCCGAGGCCAAACAGGCCGCCTCACTGAAGTCCCTCCCCCGGGCAACGAGGAGGACTGGTCCTGGTCCTGGTGCCTTTTTGGGGTTGAAACCCGCCACAGCGGACTTTAGCTCCAGCGTCGTAAATGGGGGATCATGATACTCATCATGGGCCCACTCATTTACTCGGCTGGCTGCCTCTCTTATTCGCATGTGGTCAGTGTTGTCCTGGTCTACTCTGTCTTCGGGGTAGAACGTACCTGCCAGTAGGGCGGCCGATTCACTCGGATTAAGGAATGCACCGTGTCGCTGCAAAGGGTCAGTTCTTCTTGCCTTTTGGCGGTCCAGGCAACGATAGCACCGCAATGCCCTGGGTTGCAGCAGCTTGACCCTCACTGCAACCCACCCCACCAGCAGTCGTCCGCCGTCAGCGACTTTTTGCGCCGCCACCACTGGGCACCGCACCCAAATCATGCCGAGCCCGGTAGCGTCGGCGCGGATCTCACCCGCCCGAACGTCCTCGGATGGACATCCGCCGGCTCGGGCGATGGCCGCCACGACCTCAGCTGGGGTCGTCGAGTCGTCCAGACCGTCGATTCTCAGCTCAGTCGTCTTCATCGGCCTGGACACCCGGACGTCTTCAGGGTTGAGGACCTCCCGCAGCTTGGCGGCCAGAATGTCTGCCTTTTCAGCGCTAGAGGCACCCGACACCTCGAGCAGCCGCGCCCCCGTAATCGCCGGCCTCATTTTGAAGCCGGACGGTGTTCCAAGGTCGGGGAACGCGACTTTGGCCCTCGCCTCTGTCAGGACCGCCTTGTAAGTGACGCCCCTTTCTATGGCTCCGGGCTGCAGCGTAATCATTTTTATTTTTTTTTTATATCTGTCAACCTCACTAGCGTGGCGCGATGTTCGCGCTGTGAACTTCATTCTTGTTTAGAGACCAGTTTTCTACGATGGGTTTGGGTGGGTGAGGACTTTGTATCTTCGAATGAAGCGACTTATATAATAATGATCGAACTTCACTTCAAGAAGTTCGTTTGATCTTATATTATATTACGTCGCTTCATTCTTCAGATACAAATAACCATGTAGATGTTTAGAGATAGGTTCTCAGATTAGTAAATAAAACTTTACTTATCAGTAGAAAACTTTAATTTAAATAATAAAAAGAAAAATTGTTCTTAATTATAAATTAAGTACTTAATCATTAATAACAGAAAAAACAAAACCTAAATGTATTTCTGATAAATTAGTTTTAATTAATCTTACATTATAGTAATTTAATTACTCTAGATCTAAATTACTGATGGCGCAGACAGATCGAGCAAAAATTCCATAATCAATCAGAGGTCGGTTATAGAACCGAGCGAACGTCTGAGACGAGCTAGCCCAGCCAGCCGTCTTCCTTATGATGTCAATAGAGACTCCAGCGGAGGCCGCCGCCGAGGTGGAGGCGTGGCACGCGAAGCAATATGGAGCAATTAGAATGCAAGCTTGCAAAGCTCTTTAAGCCAAGAAAAACCGCGAGCAGTTCGAGATAATTGATGTGGAAAGATAATTCATGGATTTTCCAGCCACCGTTTGCTCGATTACCATTACAGACTGCCCCCCAGCCAGTCCTAGAAGCGTCCGTGTAGATTTCTAAATCGAAATGCTCATCTCTTCTCAAAGCGTTGTATGTTAAGTTTATTTTCCGTCTCCACCATTGTAGATCAGGTAAGATGACTTCCGACAGTCTTATTTTTGCTTCAAAGTCACCGTACTTTTGAAGAGCTAAATATTTCTGACGTTCGAGAGTTTTGGTGTATAACCAACCATATTTAACTGCAGGGCAAGCTGCAGTAAGTACTTCGATCAGCTGTGATAGTTCCCTAATGGAACACTTGGGAAGAGAAGAGAATTTAATTACTAATTTCTTAATCCCTGTGCGTTTGTCATCTGGTAGACCTAGTGACATATCGACGCTATTAAAAATAAAACCTAAAAACTTGCAAATTATTCGAGGTTCTAGATAACTTTTGTCGTAATTAATAACAAAACCTAAGCATTTCAGCAATGTTAGTGTTTCGTTAACGTTGTCACGGCATTCATCGAAAGTGTTACCGATGCAAAAAATGTCATCGAGATACACTACTGACCTATAACCCCTGCGTCTTAGATGGTTAATAACCTCCTTCATTAACTTCGTGAAAACCCTAGGAGCAACAGATAAACCATAGGGCATTGCATTGAACTCGTATATTTGATCAAACTGGAAACGTAAGTATTTACGATGTCCTTTGCAAATAGGGACTAAAAGGTATGCTTCCTTTAGGTCTATACTTGCCATGAAACCATCTTTAGGTAATAGTCTAGCTGCAGTCCTATGGTCCTCCATTTTAAAGTGAGCCGTGGAAACAAACTTATTTAAATCTTTTAAATTTAAAATAAACCTTTTGCCTCCATTAGGTTTAGGAGAAATATTTTTGAAACGAAGTCATTTTTAGATCTATGACAAGGGGATATAGCTCCCAACTCTAATAATTGTTTAACAGCTTGTAACATATGCGGTCGATCGCTTTGGGATACAGAATTACGTATGGCTGTTACTTGTTCCACTTTTTTTAAAAATGGAATGGAATATCCTTCAGATATCCACTTAAGAATTAATGGGTTACCAGTAATTTTAAGCCAACAATTATAGAAAAACTGGATTCGCCCAGCATGTACCTCTATTGTTGAGCCGCCGCACGCTGTTTGCTCTGGGCAGATGACTTCTGTTGAGCTGCGCCTGTCTGGGGCTTGCGAGGTGCTGGCGCAGTCCTCCTTGGCCCTCCCCTCCCCCCCCTGTTTGAAGAGAAGCGAGGAGGGCCTCCCCAGTTTCCCTGGGAACGCGGCCGATTCGTTGTTGAAGTAGAAGGTGTTTTGACGTTCTGTGTGGGCTTCTTAATTTGCAAGCCATGTTTTTCAATCACTTTCGTGGCCTTTATTTTGTCCGAAAGTTTGATTCCAAAGATCATTTCGTCCCGCTCAATGTCTTGCATGATATTTAAAAACGATTTATCCAGGCCCGGAGTGACGAACTTCTTTCTCGCCTCCGTTTGTTCAAAATGAAGATCGCTTAACAGTCGACAACTGTCGCTTAAAAACTTTATGGCCTGAACTTTGTCTTTGCTATCGTCCAGAAGCAATTCTAAACCTTTATTAAGAGCGGCTATTCTATGACCTAATTGCTGTTGTACTTCTTCTACTCTTTTGTCACGAACACGGGTACCTTCATTTACTGCGGCCGAAATTTCTGGATTTAATTTAGGCGCTTGTAATAATGGACAATTCTCAGGAATTAGATACTCTTTGTGAAGCCTTTCCTTTGTCTCCTTATTCAACCCTTTTCGGAGAATAGGTAGCCAAAGCCGCGATAGGTTTTCGTGAATTTTAGATCCAAACTTTGGCGTCTCTTCCGTGGTCTCACCTAAGGCGGAGAGAATATCAGGATCCAATGCAGGAACTGCGGTAGATGCCTGTTCGCCATCAGGTTTGGTGTCCTCATCGGGTGACATATCGTTTATTTCAGTCTGATCTATTAACCCTATGGGGTCTGGATCGGCGTCATTATGACGTGTGTTGTCTAAAACAATAAAATTATAAAAGTTAAAAATTGAGGGTAGACGTAATTTTTATTTTTTATCTTGTATTAACACGCGGTTAATCTCTCACGTAATATAATATGATACCGCAAACGCGGATAAATAGCCGTCGTGAGGATACACGATCCACCTCCAGGCGTTTTATTTGTTTTAACGTTATCGTCCAACAATTACGAATTACCTTTGTGTTAACACACGGTTAACCTCTAGGTATAGTAAGTACCTTCGTGATGACACACGGTCAACCTCCAGGCCTTATAATCGAGATAATATTTCTCGAATATATTTTGTCACCAGCGCACTTCACTTAATAAATAATGATTTACTAACCTGAATTTTCATCGGAGTCCTCCGATGACGAATAAATAATTCTTTTATATTTTCTTTGCTTGTCCTTTATTATTCGAATTTTACGTTGATAACGTTCAATTCTATCCCGATTTCTACTTTTCGGCATTATAATGGCGATTGTTAAAACAGATTTAAATCCACGATGCCTTAAATAACCTACAACTTCTTTCATAATTTTTGTGAAAGTCCGAGGTGCGGAGGATAGTCCGTAAGGCATAGCGTTAAATTCATACGTGTAATTGCGTATTTTTTCGTCTTCAAATTGAAACCTTAAATACTTGCGATGAGATCTAGCTACAGGGACTAGTAAGTAAGATTCTTTAAGATCAATGGTTGCCATGAAGCCATTTCTTGGTATCATTTTTGATGCAGTTCTATGGTCTTCCATCTTAAAATGCTCATTTGAAATGAACTTATTTAATTACTTAAGATTTAGTATAAATCTATAGCTACCATTCGATTTTAGTGTCAAAAAAATGTTAGATACAAATTGATCAAATCTAGATTTTCGTTCCGTAATCGCACCTAAATCTATTAAATTAAGGATAGCTACTTGCATGTCCTGTTTTTCCTTGACGGAAAAGGAATTTCGGGGAACAGTACTCTGTACCACTTTACGCGAAAATGGTATTTGGTAACCATGATAAATCCAACTCAGAATAACCGTATTCTTTGTAATGCCACGCCAACAATCATAGTAAAATTGTAGTCTACCAGCATGTACCTGAGTTATTGCCTCGTCGGGGCACGCTTGCTGGAGCTCGCGGCCGCACTCGCTCGCGCTGACGTCGACGTCTGCGGCGCCGGTGGCGCCCGGCGGTAAGGTTGGTGTGTTGGTGCCCGGTACGATGATGTTCGCCCCCCCCCTTCACGATGACGGGAAGCGAGGAGGCCCTGACCAGTTTCCCTGGTTCTGAAAACGAGTACTCTGCGTCGAAATGTTTGATGTTGACGGCTTCGGAATAGGTGCTTTTTTTATTTGCAGTCCTTGTTTCTCGATCGCTTTTGAGACCTTGATTTTTTCCGGTAATTTATTTCCGAAGAGGGTTTCATCTCGGTCTTGATCATGTATTAAGGTTAAGAACGACTTGTCCAAACCTGGCGTCATAAGTTTTGTTCTTACTTGCGTCTCAGTAAAGTGGAGATCAGCAAGTATTCGGCAGCTGTCTGATAAAATTTTACAGCTTGTACCTTGTCATCACCGGTCAGCATCAGGGTCATTGCGTTGTTGATGGCCGAAATACCCAGGCCGAGTTGGTCCTGTTTGATTTGGAGCTTTTTATCTCTGTTTCTTACTAAATCAGTGACTGCAGCTGATATTTCGACATTCAAAGTAGGTGCTTTGAGTAGCTTACAATTGTTAGGAATCGTATATCCTTTCAGAAGCGTTTCTTTGGCTTCGCTTTGTATACCTTTTTTAAGAAATGGTAACCAACGTTGAGCCAACTTGTCGTGTATGTCCGGGCCGTAGACCGGAATATCGACAACAGCATCGCCCAAAGCTTCTAGTAGCTCTGGTTCAAGTTCTGGCTCAGTGCTTACTACGTCCGAGGCTAGTGGCTGGTCATCGGGTGACTTGGAAGTTGATGGCACATCCAGTGGTGTTTCATCGACATCAATGTGTTCCTCTACGTTTTGCGTTCCGTTATCTGTAATATATATATATTTTTTTTGTAATTGAGGGTAGTTAACAAAAAAAAAATGTTAATCGAAATATTCGATGTTTGTTATAGGGATCGTTGCCCAGGGTCCAAAAGGTACCCTATTTTTGTTGTTTTTCAAAGCCTTTGTGTTAACCCGCAGTTGAACCTCCAGGCTGATATTTTCTAGCGTCATGCTAACCCATCGTGATAACCCGCAGTTGATCCTCCAGGGAAGCTTATAGACGCTGAACGCATGAATAGATGCCACTAACTATTTCATCACTTCACTTTGTAATGGAAAAATAAACTCACTTTGTATTTCCTCGGAATCAGATGATGAAGTGTACACTATTAAGCGACTACGTCTTTTTTCCTTGCCTTGCTTTTTCAACTTCTTTATTTTTGCACTATAATATTGTATTCTTTCGTCAGCACTTCGTTTAGGCATTTTATTTTTCTTTAAAAACTTATTTTATGCTGGAGATTAGTGTGCTTGTTGCCACGCACGAAAAAATTATGACGAGTTAACTTAGGGCCTACACGTAGGTAGAAAAAATAAATAAATAAAAAAGTAACGAAATTACTCTTTACCAGTGCGAAGTTGCCAGTAGGATAAAAAATACTACAGTGTTGTTATTATATCTGAAGAATGAAACGTACTCATATAATATCGATCGAACTTCACTTTTACAAGTTCGTTTGATCATATAATATCATCTTGCACCTTAACATGTGATTGCAAAGACATTTTGAAGTAAACAAAAAAAAAATATAAGTTCGACAAAATTTTACAAGTCGATGTAAACAAAGAATTTATTCTAAAACCAAAAAATTACAAGTCTAAAATATTTCCCAAAATTTTACAAGTCAATGTAAACAAAGAAATTCTTCTAAGTCCCAAATATTTTTTTAATTTTTACAAGTTCTAAAAAGTATCGAAAATTTTACAAGTCAATGTAAACAACAAATTTTTCTAAGTGTTTGACATTTAAATCTACTAAAAATCGGGCATAGGTTCCCCGTCTGAACCTAATTTGGCTTAAATTTAACTAAGTCTAAACATGCACACATTAAATTATACTTGCGCCTCGTCCTCTTAGATATAAGTATTAAACACATGTAGTAACACATAAGTGGCACCACTCTTCACTGTAGTTGAGTTTTTTTTTTTTTTTTTGGACGGTATATTTGAACCCTGATTGATATTATAACTAGCCGTGTACCGCGCACACCTCATTCACATTTTAGTGCTCAACCACTCAAGACGTGTAGTATTCTACAGTATTTCCAGTTACAAAGTATACCTTTCTTTACGTCATCATGTCAAAAAGGAAGCAAGAGGACGATTACAAACACCTATTAAGTAAAATAAAAAAGTTAGAACGGAAAGTCAGTCGTAAACGAATAATATCATCGTCCTCGTCTGAAGACTCTGAGGATAATTCACCACGCCATTCGTCTGAAAGGGAATCGACGAACTCGGGTAAATGTTTTTATAATTTTTTATTTTCAATAAATAGTCGTCACGATGTTCATGTCAATCATGAACCTCATCATATTAGACAATTATATTACGTACGTTTCATTCTTCAGATAAATTAAACACACATGTAGTACCTTCATTGTACTGGCAACTTCGCACTTTTTAGAATATTAGGGTAGATAGAAAAACTTGCGCTCCGTCCGACCCGCCACAACGGCGCCGAGGCTCCTCATTCTTTTTTTGTGCGCGGCAACAAGCACTCACTCTTCAATACTTTTACATTTTCAGTGATATTTCATCAAAGTTATTCTCAAATTACTTAAGCATTATGTCTAAGCGTAGCGCTGACAACAAAATTAGTTATTATGAAAACAAAATTAAAAGACTTAAACGTGCAAACACAAAACGAAGTCGTGTGATTATATAATATTCATCTTCGTCGGATTCTGAGAAAAATCAAGGTTAGTTATGATGTATTTTTTTCTAAGTGATTTCGTGTACGAGTTACACAATACTGTGTATAGGTACGCGATACCTTTTATACGCTTTTTTATGTGGTCCAAATAAATAAATTAGCATCTCTAAGCTAGCCTGGAGGATATCACTTTGAGGGTATCACGAAGGTATAGCATGATGTGTAAAATATGCCTGGAGGTTGACTGCGGGTCAACACGAGGGTTTAAAAAAAAAACGTTTAAAAACGCTTGGCCTGTTTGTTTACATTTGAAACGTTGATCGTTTCAGACGACGGAACCATGCAAGGTGATATCGCGGCGATGCCGTATCACGAGCCAGTTGAATCTCATGACGTTCAAGAAAACATTGAAATGACTCCGGAGGCGCCAATTCAACTAGTGCAGGATTATTCGCCGCAGCTGGATCCGGAATTACTATCAGCGCTGGGCGATACCACGGATGAACAGCCGATTTATGGTGAAAACATACACCACACTTTAGCCCAACGTTGGATACCTTTACTAAAAAAAAGGACTTGCCAAGGATATTAAGGAAAAAATACTTAAAGAGTATCAGATACCGGAGAACTGCAAACTCCTTAGGGCGCCTACTTTGAATCCGGAAATTAAGGCTGCGGTCTCAGAAATTATTATTAACCGTGATAAAAATATACAGTTGAAACAAGATCAACTAGGCCTCGGTATAAGCGCTCTTAATAAAGCTATAACCCAGCTTCTTCTAGGAGATGATAAAATTCAGGCTATTAAGATTCTTTCTGATAGCTGTAGGATCCTGACCGACCTACATTATACCGAAACTCAAGTGAGGGCAAAACTCATAACTCCCTGTCTGGACAAGTCCTTTACACCACTTATAAAAGACCACGAAAGAGACGACACGCTTTTCGGCGAAAAGCTCTCAGAAACCATAAGAGCTTCTAAAGCTATTGAGCGACAAGGATCGCTGATTAAAAAATCCGCTCAGAGGGCGACGTCTTTACCCGCACCCACAGCTGGGCCATCGACATCGAGGACTCGGTTTTCGGGAAACGGGACTGGCCCTCCTCGTTACGTCTCGGCGAGCAGGGGGGGGCGAGGAGGATATGCACGAGCAGCGACAGCATACCGGCGGCAGCCGACGACGACGCGACCTCGAGCTTACCCCAGCCAGTGCAAGCACCGTGCCCAGACTCGACGCTAGCGTTACAGGTACACGCAGGTCGTTTACAATATTTTTACAAATGTTGGATAAACATCACTAGTAATATTACAATCTTGGACTGGATTAAAAATGGCTACGTAATACCATTTTCTAAAAAAGTTTATCAACATGTTGTACCCTCTAACACGTTTACGAATGGGGAACACAGAGATATGTCTGTAGCGATTGACAACTTGTTACAATTTAGGCGCGATACATGAATGTGAGCCACAATCAGATCAATTTATTTCTAAAATATTTTTAACCTCAAAATCAAGTGGCGGAAAACGATTTATTTTAAACTTAAAATTGTTAAATAAATTCATAACTCAAAATCATTTTAAAATGGAGGACTATAGAACAGCTTGCAAATTAATTCCTCATAACGGCTTTATGGCCACGATCGATTTAAAGGAAGCATATTTAATGATACCAATTAACCCGTCACACAGAAAATATTTAAGATTTCAATTTCATAATGATGTCGGTGAAAATTTAACTTATGAATTCAAAGCGATGCCGTACGGCTTATCATCTGCACCAAGAACATTTACGACAATTATGAGAGAGGTTGTGGCCCACCTCAGATATCGCGGCTATTCATCTGTTATATATCTCGACGGATCTGTTGTGTATTGGCCATACATATACAGAATGCTTAAATAATGTAAAGGAGATTGTTAAACTGTTACAATATTTAGGATTCGTGATAAATTTCGAAAAAAGCTCTTTACAACCATCACAACAGACTAAATTCCTAGGTTTTAATTATAACACTAATAACATGTCTTTATCCTTACCGAATGATAAACGAGTACATATTTCAAAATTAGTTCAAAAATTCATTCCCTTACCACGTTGCACTATTAAAGAGTTTGCCAGTTTAATCGGTGTTTTAACATCCGCCTGTCCTGCAGTAAAATACGGTTGGGTGTATACTAAACGTCTCGAGAGACAAAAGTACTTAGCATTAAAGACTTATAAAACATACGAATCTAAATTTAGTCCTTCACCTGTAATACTGCCGGCTCTGGAATGGTGGTGTTAGAACATTTTTTCGACATCTGCTTCCTTAAGGCCTGATAAGTTTCAACTAGATTTTTTTACAGACGCCTCCAGGTCTGGCTGGGGCGCATTTTGCGATACCGAAAGAGTTAACGGTAAATGGAAGTCAACTGAGTTAAAATTCCATATCAACTATTTAGAGCTGCTGGCAGTATTTTTTGGTATCAAATGTTTTGCACGCCACAAACGTTACTGTTCCATTCTATTACGTATCGATAACACCACAGCATTAAGCTACATTAATCGCATGGGTGGTATCCAATACCCCCATTTAAACGACTTGGCACGAGAAATCTAGCGCTGGTGCGAAGAGCGAAATTTATTTTTAACTGCCTGTTATATTAAAAGTAAAGATAATAAAGAAGCTGATGAAGAATCTCGCAAGATTAACAAAGATATAGAACTAAAATTGTCAGATAAAGTATTTGATAAAATTATGACTAAACTAGGCAAACCAGATATCGATTTATTCGCTTCTCGTACCAATGCAAAATGTCATCAATATGTATCATGGAAACCAGACCCAGATGCCGTAGCGATTGACGCGTTCACAATTCCATGGGATAACATGTTATTTTATGCCTTTCCACCTTTTTGCCTAATATTAAAATGTTTAGAAAAAAAAACATAATAGATAAGGCTGAAGGCATACTTGTCTTTCCCTATTGGCCATCGCAACCCTGGTTCCCTTTATTACAAAAATTACTCACTTCAGATATTATATTTATAAATGCCGAAAATAACAATATATGGTCTTCCTCTAGGAACCCACAAATCAAAGGAGTTACCCTGGGTGCAGCGAAGCTCTCAGGAACGCGTTCATAAAACGAGGTGTCCCTGTGGCCTCTTTGGATTTAATGATGGCATCTTTAGCCAAGAACACATTGAAACAATATAGTGTGGCATTAAAAAAATGGTGGCAGTATTGCCTTAACAATGAAATAGATCCATACAAATCTTGTATACCGTCAGTATTATCTATCATTCTTAACGGAACATTTTGATAAAGGTGCAGCTTACGGCTCTCTTAATGGTTACCGTTCGGCTTTAAGTTTACTATTTGGCGATGATTTAGGATCTCATGAACAGATCAAAAGGTTATTAAAAGGAACCTATAAATTAAGGCCAAATATTCCAAAATACGCATCTACGTGGAACCCTCAAATAGTTTTACAACACATCGCTCAATGGGGCCCTAATATAGGATTACCTTTAAAAAAGATTTCACAGAAACTTGTAATTTTATTAGCCTTATGCACAGCTCACAGAGCGCAAACAATTACATCTATTAAAATTAAAAACATTAATATTTGTCCTAACGGGGTCAACATCATAATTACCGACATCATTAAAACATCTGCTGCCGGCCGTGACCAACCAATTTCATTCCTGCCTTACTTCAAAGAAAATATAAATATTTGTCCAGCAACAACTTTGAAAGACTATTTTTTTTTTTTTTTTTTTTATTTGTGATGGGTTTGCTCTTGACTCTAGTCTAGGTCAAAGGTGACAGAGACAGAGTCGACGATGGAGTGAGCTTACCCAGAAGAAACCTGTTCACTCTAACTTTGAAGAGATTCGGGTTGAATGCGTTCGGAAACACTGACGCAGGTAGCGAGTTCCATTCATTCGCTGTGCGCATTATGAAGGATGTTTGGAAGCGTTTGGTGCGAATTGGTGGAATGGCAACAAGGTAAGGATGATAACTTGCAGTACGTCTAGATGTCCGATGGTAGAAGGGGGCTGGTGGGATGAGGTCGTGGAGTTCTTCAGCACACTCACCGAAGTACAGTCTGTAGAAGACCGACAAGCAGGCAACCTTGCGGCGATGAGCCAAGCTGTGAAGCCTGGCACCCGCCAGCTCAACGTCGCCAATGAGCCTCCTGGCTCTGCGTTCCACCGAGTCAAGCGCGGCAAGCTGATATTTAGCTGAGCCATCCCAAAGGTGACTGCAATACTCCATGCAGGATCGGACTTGCGCTTTGTATAGGGTTAAAAGCTGTCCAGGCGTAAAGTATCGCTTCACTTTATTTAGGATGCCTAGTTTTTTGGCCGCAATTTGGGCTTTGTACTCAATGGAGGCGCCAAAGTTGAGACTGGATGTCAACTCCATGCCTAGGAGCTCGAGCCGATCAGTCACAGGAACAGACGCACCCCGAAAAGTAGGAGTTTGATCGAAAAGACTCCTTTTAGCGGTAAAAAAACACGCCTGTGTTTTGGTGGCGTTAAATGAGACCAGATTGTCATCACCCCACTGGGAGACAAGGCTTAAGGTCAAATCTGTCCGCTCCACCATAGCCTCTCTCAAGGAACGAACTTCATCCGCACTGGTTTTTGCGCTGGACAAGTATCTCTCTGAAACAGTACTGTCATCTGCGTACCCAACAATACCAGGCTGAAGAAGGTCATTGATGTGCAGCAGGAAAAGAGTTGCAGAGAGAACAGACCCCTGAGGAACTCCGGCATCAATAGCCATAAGGTCAGAGGAGCAGCCGTCAACGACTACTCGGATCGACCGTTCACTGAGGAAGTCTGATATCCAGCTACAAAAACCAGCAGGGATGCCATAAGCAGGAAGCTTACTAAGTAGACTCGCGTGCCAGACCCTGTCAAAGGCCTTCGAGATATCAAGCGATACAGCAAGTGCTTCGCCGTGTCTCTCGATGGCTTCGCCCCAGCAGTGCGTGACATACACAAGAAGATCGCCAGTTGACCGTCCCCGGCGAAAGCCATATTGACGGTCACTGAGGAGATTATTGTCTTCAAGGTAGGTCAGCAACTTGCTGTTCAGTACCCTTTCCATAACTTTGCACAGAATGGAGGTAATGGCGATCGGACGGTAATGGGCAGGGTCTGCACGGTTGCCTTTTTTGGGCACTGGTTGCACATTTGCAAGCTTCCAGGATTTCGGCACCGTTCTTTTTACAAGAGAGAGGCGGAACAAGCGTGTCAATACAGGAGACAGTTCAGGCGCACACTGCCTCAGCACTCTCGCTGGAATGCCGTCAGGCCCGCTGGCTTTATTCACGTCTAGACTGGACAATACTCTCCGGACCTCTTTAGTGTGCACAGCGATCTCCGGCATCGAAGAGTCACAGTGAGGTATAGTAGGTGGTTGCTTGGAGCCAGCCTCCAGACGCGAGTTGCCAGCAAAGAGAGATGCGAATAAATTTGCTTTCTCACTCGCAGAGTGAGCCAGCGACCCATCAGGTTTCAGCATTGGAGGTAAAGTGGGACGACAGAAATTCGCTTCAACCGCTTTAGACAGGGACCAGAACTGTTTACTACCCGGAGGGTGCGATGCCAGCTTGGCCCCAATACGTCCAATATGGTCAAAACGTGCCCGACGCAGAACCCGCTTGCAGAACTTGGCGGCAGAATTAAAGGCTCTTTTCCTCGCGCGAACCCTACGTGCTCTTACTTTGCGGTCACGGGCCCCGACCCAGGCTTGGTAGGCAGACTCTTTTCGGGCCTCAGCGTGGGCGCATTCTGCATTATACCAAGGGCGGGATTTGTGACCGAGCGGAATGTCGGAAAAAGGAATGAAATACTCCATTCCCTGCCGAATCACATCCGCAACCGCGTCGGCACAGCTCGAGGGGTCACTCGAGGAGAAGCACACATGCCGCCAAGGATAAGACGCAAAAAAGTGCCGCATCTCGTCCCAGTCTGCTGACTCGTATCGCCATACTCGTCTCGTGCCTCTAGGGCTCTGATCTGGAGGAGAGCAAGTCGACACGGATTTCACCAGACAGTGGTCAGACGTTCCCAGCGGGGCTGAGACCGACACCGAATGACTGTCCGGATCAGTTGTCAGGAGAAGGTCCAAACAGTTGGGTGTATGGCCGTCAACATCCGGTACCCGCGTTGCCACATTCACCAGCTGGGTTAGATCTAGCGATAGAGAAAACTTGCGCGCCTCTAACCCGGCATGGTCAGTTTTCCGGTACGGGTACAGCCACTCTTTATGATGGGCGTTAAAGTCCCCCAGAAAATTAAGCTTCGCTGTTGGGTACCTTTGCTGGGCCATATCAGCCGATACTGACCGACTATATGTCGGTTACAAAGATTTAAGGCCAAATATTGCGTGGATGTGTCGACGTTTAGTGCGCACAGCACCAGACACGCTTGACGTCATCAGAAAGACTGTTGGTTGGTCACAATCATCGCAGACGTTTGCTAAATTCTATAATCGTCCAGTGAGCGATGATGCTTGTTTTGCGAGATCAGTTTTTCTCCCTGGTTGTTAAACCGGGACTTTATTAGCTGCGATTTGAGTATGCATTTATCTGATTGTTCTTGATTTTTTTAACAAGTGTCTAAATGAATGTTGAAAATGTATAACAAAGCAAAATAATAAAACCTTTTTTGTTTTGGTCTAAGAATTTTGGATTTTTGTTGAGTAATTAAATGATTTCTAATAGTAAAAACGAGTTTTAATCTTATTCACCTAATACTATATATTTACAAATTTTTAATATCTAAACATCTACATGTGTGTTTAATTTATCTGAAGAATGAAACGTACGTAATATAATTAGTGATTAAACGAACTTACCTGTAAGCGAAGTTCTATCATAATTATACGAAGCGCTTCGTCCGAAGAGATTAGTACTAATTATTTTCACATATGTAGTATCACACAAGTGACACCACTCAGACACTGTAGTTGAGAGTTTTTTTTTTTTTTTTTTTTCGGGTACTTCTGTTTCTCCCACGTTATAAGTGTAGGTGACCTGGAATCTCTCATCATTTAGTTTAAAGTTAAGAGGAAAATGAGTTGCTTAATATTTTCTGAAGAAGTGTAAGGGTAGGTACAGCGGAAGCGTGGGAGGGCGGGAGTACTAATCTCTTCGGACGAAGCGCTTCGTATAATTATGATAGAACTTCGCTTACAGGTAAGTTCGTTTAATCACTAATTATACTAGCGCTTCGTCCTCGAGATTAGTACTAATTATTTTCACATATGTAGACTTTGAGAGTTACTTCTGGAGATATTAACAACGCATTGTTACAACTTCGGGATCATTTATTACATATTTCAAAAACAATGTTTTTCAAGTAACAAAAAAGAATCAGTATTTACTTATAAAGATTTCAATGTAAACAATCATATAAATACATAGGAACATAGATCCAATTTTTCGATAAAGTTATTCTAAGTTGCATTGCAACAGCGAGAAAGTCGTAATTAAATTATAAATATATAAATGAGATATATATCACCAATTAGGTAAATTTAATAAGATCCTAATGTTGTGCATGAGTACAGATTATTTTTAAACAACAAGTTGCAACAGCGACAATTATGAAAAAATATGGTTATTTTCTAATTAATTATTGACCTAGCTACGGAACTTTCATCATAATCAGTGATGGTGCGATTATAAAATCTAGCAAATGTTTCAGAGCTGCCGCTCCAGCCGGCAGTCCTACGAATTTCATCTATACTAACCCCAAGGGCATGCGCACGCGACGTAGCCGCGTGACGCGTGCTATGTGCCGAAAACACAGACACGTCTAACCCACTATCGTTTAGTGTGCACTTAATCCAGCGGCTAAGTGTTTGCGTACTTACAGAGTTATGAGGCTTTTTAGGGTTTATAAAAAGTATGCCAGATTTACGTAGATCTTTGGTTTTATTTAAGTAAAACACTAATGTGTTAGCGGGGCAAATTTCTACACTTTCATTAAAGAAGGGCAAAGTTAAAAGGGGTTGTTTAGACCCCACTTGAGAAGTTTTTATTAGGTCAGGAATTTTTATAACAATTTTAGATGGCATTCTATCTATATTATCTATTTTAATTTTTGAAAGTGTTTGGACCCTATGGGCCGTGGTAAGGGCCAGTAACGTTACACATTTCTTTGAAATTTCAACTAGTGAAAGTTGATCATTGGGATATTTAGTTCGTAAGAAATTTAGCACACAGTTGGTATCCCATGTTACATTATATTTTGGCCTAGGCGGCCGCAGACGGAAAACACCTTTAAAAAAGCGAAGAATTCGATCATCTTTAGAAATATTTGAACCCAAAATCAATGACAAAGCTGATCGATAAGAATTTAAAGTACCATATTGACTACCAGTATTAAAAAAATGTGTCAGGAAATATATTACTGATGGAACTGAGGCCTCGTAAGTGTTAACACCCAATTCTTTGCAAAAGGTCCACCATTTTTTTAGACAAACGTCATATTGTTTTATCGAGCTATCTGATAAAGAAGCCATCATGATATCTATCGACGAAGGTGGCAGGCATCTTCGTGAAAACGCCTCCCGGATAACACCCCGGCAACCAGGGTAGTCGTCGAGAGCACTTGACGGTTGCTGGAATGAGATATCAAAAGGTTTTCGTTAGGGGTAAATATAATTGAATCCGATATTAATAGAGACCTATATAGGGGGTACCACGGTTGCGTCGGCCATAAAGGAGCAACAAAAATTCCCTGCGCCTTATCGTTAATAATTTTTCTAAGACTTTTTAAAATTATCGAGAAGGGGGGAAATGCATAGAAAAAAGACAGGCCCCAGTCGATTGTGAATGAATTTATGGCATAGGCATCTGGGTCTTTGTGCCAGGAAATATATTTTGCACATTTTTTGTTGATACGACTAGCAAACAAATCTATATCGGGTTGCCCAAACCTACACATAAGAGTGTTGAAGGCCCCCTCTGATAATTCCCATTCTATGTCTGGGTGATTGCGACGCGACTCAGCGTCTGCGACGTTATTATCACAAGATCGTATATATGAAGCAAAAATGTACAGTTTGCGGTCCTCGCACCATTTCCATATCTCCCTTGACAAACCACTTAAGTGGGGGAATTGAACCCCGCCCATACGGTTAATGTATGCTATAGCGGTCGAATTGTCAATACGAAGTAATACCTGGCAGTCGTACAAGTCCTTAGTAAAAATTTTTAGGGCAATGAATGCAGCTAATAGCTCTAAATAATTAATATGTTTGTCTCGTTCGCTATTCGACCATTGACCACTTGCATTTTCACCATCACAGGAGGCGCCCCATCCCGTTGTTGAGGCGTCAGAAAATATTTCGATGCTATAGTGGTCATCTCTAATAGGGTGCTTTGAACTATCAATCACCTTTAACCACCAATTAAAATCAGGCAATAACGAGTCAGGAAGAATCATTCGTTTATTGTAATCTTCATCACCCCTGAGATTCAAGAATTTGCATCGTTCAAATTGTTTAGTGTGTACCCATCCGTATTCAACAGCTGGGCAGGCTGACACTAAAATGCCTACTAATTGTGCGAAGGTTCTAATTTTGCAACTTTTCATGTTGATAAATTTACGGATTTCGTTTTTAATGCGTGCTTTTTTATCTGCGGGTAAACTAATTTCTAAGTCGACCGAATTTATAAATACTCCTAAGAATTTACATATAGTAGAAGGATACAAGTTGCTTTTATCATAGTTAATAATAAAACCTAAAGAACAAAGCAGTTTCTTTGTTATTGCGACATTTGTTTTGCAATTTTCGCATGTATCCGCTATTAACAACCAATCGTCTAAGTAGAGGGTAGATAAAAAACCCGCTGACCGCAATAATTTTACAACAGGTTTCATTATTTTTGTAAACAAGTATGGCGCTGTATTCAAACCGAATGGCAAAGCATTGAATTCGTATAATTGGTTATTAAACGAGAATCTAAGATATTTACGTGAATTTTCGTGTATTTTGATCGAAAAATAAGCGTCTTTTAAGTCTAAGGTCGCCATATAGCAGTCCTTAGTAACAAGTTTTACAGCGGTTCTTAGGTCTTCTAATTTAAAATGTTGTGTATTAATAAACTTATTTAATTTTTTGAGGTTCAGTATGAACCTCATTTTTCCATTTGGTTTAGGAGTAAGAAACGCGCTAGAAACGAATTGACCTGAGCATGGATCACATTTCGAAATGGCACCTATATCTAATAGGCTATTAATAGCTTCGGAAAAATGAGTAAATTCTGAAGTAGAATAGCTTTGCTCAGCAGGTACTACCTTTTGGATTACCTGAGAGGAAAAGGTAAGTTTGTATCCATCAATCCACGAAAGTATCGATTGATCGCTCGTTATAAGTGACCATTGTCTATAGAAATATGACAAGCGGCCCGCATACTTAACTGGATTTAGTAGCGGCGCTGCGGTAGGCGCTGTAGCGGCAACCTCTTCGATGAGCTGGCGAGCGGCGGCGGCGGGCGCGGCGCTGCAGGCTCGCGGCTCCTCGGCGTGGCTCCCTGCGGCCTGCGCGCTGGGGCAGGAGCTCTTCGGTTTAAATGTCTCTGAGGCATTAGGTTGCTTGGTCGTTTCGGTGGGTTTTTGTTGACATTATCGGGCTTCAGATCTGTACCTGATTTCGTCACAGCCTTGGCTGATTTTATTGTTTCTGATAGATTTTCACCGAAGAGGTACTCATCAATCTTAGTGTTGTTTAACGCTTCCTTCATGTCCCTCTTTAGCGCAGATAAAATAAAATTTCTGCGGGTGACTGAATCGTAGTGCTGGATGTCGCATAAGATGCGCGCAGCGTCCATTAGTTTGGGGAGTAACTCGTTGTTTTTTGAAACGAGTTGATTGGTGATTACCTGCCCTAAGCACGAGATAACACTCGCCATCTGGTTTTGTTTGACGACTATGGCCTTATCGCGCTTAGCTGCGACTTCTGGTATCGCTGCTTTTAACTCCGCGTTTAACAACGGGGCAGCGATACAATGACAGTTTGCAGGCACCAAATACTTCTCGACTGTTGTCTTCCTGCAGTCTTTATCAAGACCCTCGGAGGCGATATACTGCAAGCGTTTGCTTAACTCCTTATGCAAATCTGGTCCGTACTTGACGGATGACGACGGGTCTTCTCCTAGAATGACCATCGTGTCCTGGTCTAGGTCCACGTTTATGATGTCACCTGGTGCTTCTTGCGAGGTACCAGGTTTGTCACGCGCAGGTTCGCTTGGTATGACCGGATCCAGTGGAATGATACGTTCCGTCAGCAAAACAGGAGTAGTTGGGTCTGCAGGAAACATGGTTACATCCGGATCGGTTTGACTGACCTCAGGGGAGTCTTGTATCCAGTCTTCAGTCTCAATACCAGTGTATTCTAAAAAGAAACACAGTAGGTAGAATCGTAAAATTGAATAATTGATTTACTGTAGGTAGAAAGGAACATTATGTAGATAAATATCTACTAGTATGATTTACCGTTAGGTGAAACATATTAGATTACTTATGTAAAATTTTCTAAATCTTAAGTTTGTTGAACGATCGTAGGACGTTTAATAAGTGGGCAGCTAGGCACCTATCTATAGCATTATAGGGTGTTTGGTAATTTGTCCTTGCGTCGGGACAGCCCACAGGCAGCCCGGAGTGCAAGGCTTGTTTAAACGTAAATACGTTTGGCCATAACCACGCGAAATTATTGAGTATTGGTAGTAAAGTTAGTGCGTCGGAAAACCCATAGGTAGCCCGGAGTGCAAAACTTATTTTTTAACGTAAATACGTTATTTAAATACTCAATGTGTACACAATCACCAGATAACATACCTTCTTGTTCGTGCGGAGTTTGCGCGATCGGGGAAGTTGAGTCTTGCGAAGGCGGGTATAAACGCCGTAATCTGCGTTCATATTTTTGTAATTTCTTCGTTAGATGCTCGTAATCTACATTACTCTTTCTTTTCGACATTATATTCACTGCACAGTAAAGTAAAATGTTGAATGTGTTGAGCGGTTGAACACTAAAATGTGAATGATGAGAGATTCCAGGTCACCTACACTTATAACGTGGGAGAAACAGAAGTACCCGAAAAAAAAAAAAAAAAAAACTCTCAACTACAGTGTCTGAGTGGTGTCACTTGTGTGATACTACATATGTGAAAATAATTAGTACTAATCTCGAGGACGAAGCGCTAGTATAATTGATGATTAAACGAACTTACCTGTAAGTGAAGTTCTATCCCAATTATATGAGTACGTTTCATTCGAAGATAAAGGTCCCTCCCTTCCCAGAGCCCCTAATCAAAAAAATTTGTAATAGGACTCTAAAGAATGAGGAGCCTCGGCGCCGTTGTGGCGGGTCGGACGGAGCGCAAGTTTTTCTATCTACCCTAATATTCTAAAAAGTGCGAAGTTGCCAGTACAATGAAGGTACTACATGTGTGTTTAATTTATCTGAAGAATGAAACGTACTCATATAATTGGGATAGAACTTCACTTACAGGTAAGTTCGTTTAATCATCAATTATATTGGTCTAGTTTATACCTTTAACGTAAAAAGTTACGTAATTTTAATCTTTATTTCGTATAGTGATTTTTATCTCATTACAAATATATCGCAGTATTTCACTTGTACCCGTTTGTCAAATAAAATTGTGGGTTATGTTCAAGACGTAAAAAATACTCTCTTGTAAAACCATGGTGCAAAACGTATTTACGTTTAATATCATAGCGTGTAACCTGAGCTGTCAATGGGGCTGACTCGACACACGCTATGTATGCACAAAAAGGGTCTTGTATTTACATGTTTACCCTCTTGGTACACCGTAAAGTTAATGAATGTTCATTTTTTGTGTTATACTAGGTATTGACCTATTCTATACACAATTAAATTGTGCGGTGCCTAGAAATAAAACTTGCCATTATAGCATATGTTTTTATTTCCGATTACAGTTTTGGCGGCTTTAGGCCCACAAGATTGGCTAATTACACACGATAACGTGGAGTTCGATAATAACGGCAATGTTGCACTTGAAACGACTCCCGAAGTAGTTCCGGAACTGGCTTCCGAAGCCGTAACAAATACAGTCGTGGAACCAAACGAACCAAGTACATCTTCAGCTGCCGGGCCTAGTACTCAAGAAGAAAGTGTTGTAATTTCATTAGAAAGCGATGTGCTTGAAATTTTGGGTGAAGATCCGTCCGCTACTAAAAAGTATGCCCCTGATGTACATACTGAAATTGCAACACGCTTCCAGCACATTGCTACCAATGGCCTTAGCAGGAAATGCGTAAGGAATTACTGGCCAAATATTTAACGCCAGAGAACTGTTGTCATATTGCTGCACCCGGATTAAACCCGGAGATAAAAGCCGCACTCTCCGAGGCTTTCGTAAAGCGAGACAGAGGCATTGAGACTAAACAGTCTCAACTGGCAAGTGCTATTTCTTGCTTATCCGAAGTATTATCGTCTCAGCTAAACAGCAGAACAAAGAACAACGAGATGCTTGCCAAACTGATGGACATGGGGCGCCTACTATGCGACATCCAGCACGGGGATTCCATAACCCGACGAAATTTCATTTTCTTTAATTTGAAAAAAGAAATGAAGGAACACTTATCGAATACAAAAATTGATAAGTATTTATTTAGCGAAAGTTTACCTGACACACTGAAATCTGCAAAAGCAATATCTAATTCGGGTACTGAGCTGAAGCCGGGGCAAAAGAAGGCTGTAACACTGAAGCCTTTAAACCGCCGAGCTCCCGTCCCCGCGCGCAGGCCGCCGGGGCCGCCACCGAGGAGCCGCGAGCCTGCTGCGCCGCGGGTGCCATTTCCCCCGCCGCCGCCGCCGCACTACTCGAGGACGTCGTCGCATCCTCATCCACCGCCGACCGGCAAATGGCGCCGCTAAATACAGTTAAGTACGCGGGTAGATTGTCCGATTTCTATAAACAATGGGCATGCATTACTGACGACCGCACAATTCTTTCATGGATTAAGGGTTATCAAATCCAATTTGCGTACCCAGTTATACAACACTCAGTACCGATACCACCTAATTACACGAAAACTGAAAAGTTACAATTTCAGGAGGCTATTGATAAACTTATAGAAATTGGTGCAGTCTCAGAATGCGAACCGTGTGAGGAGCAATTCATCTCTAGTGTCTTTCTTGTGCCTAAACAAAATGGATCGATGCGGTTTATACTAAATTTAAAAAAATTAAATTGCTTTACTTACGCGGAACACTTCAAACTTGAAGATTTGCGAACAGCTACTAAATTAATTACTCGCAATTGTTTTATAGCCACTTTGGACCTAAAAGATGCTTACTTCTTGCTTAAAATACACGAAGACTCAAGAAAATACCTAAGGTTTATTTTCAGCAATACTTTATACGAATTCAATGTACTTCCATTTGGTTTAAGCACTGCTCCATTGACTTTTACAAAATTAATGAAACCTGTCGTTACACTGTTACGTACCATCGGTTTCATTTCCACTCTGTATTTAGATGACTGGTTCCTAGTAGGACAAACTTACGAACAATGTTTGCATAATATTGAAACAACTAAGAATCTTTTAATCGCTTTAGGATTCATCATTAATGAAGATAAAAGCATCCTACAGCCATCTTCATCCTGTAAGTTCCTCGGGGTGATATTAGACTCTAAACGTTTTCAAATTAGCTTACCTATGGAAAAACGATTACGAATCAAGGATCAGCTAATAAAATTTATAGGACTTATGCGTTGTAAGATAAGAACTTTTGCACAATTGGTTGGTTTACTTGTGTCCGCGTGTCCAGCCGTGCAATACGGCTGGCTATATACAAAGGAGCTTGAACGCTGCAAATTTTTAAGTCTTAACGGCGATGATAACTATGACAAGATTATGACCTTGCCAGATTCACTACTCCCAGATTTGCAATGGTGGTTACATAATATTGAATATTCGACCCATCCTATAAGAAAAGACGAATTCTGCAGGGAATTATTTACGGATGCCTCGACTACGGGATGGGGAACGGCTTGTAATAACGAAACGGCTAGTGGCCAATGGTCAGAGAATGAAAGGCAAATGCATATTAACTACCTTGAACTCTTAGCCACTTATATTGCCTTGAAGATTTTCGCAAAAGATCTTTATAACTGCCAAATACTCCTTCGTGTTGATAATTCAACGGCGACATCTTACATTAATCGTATGGGGGGCATACAATTCCCCCACCTAACCAAGATCGCCAAGGAGATATGGCAATGGTGCGAGAATCGCCGGCTCTTTGTGTTCGCATCGTATATCAGGTCATGTGATAATTCCATAGCAGATGCGGAATCACGACGTTCTCATCCGGACATAGAATTCGAAATTAAGAACTGGGCCTTTCATTCTCTGACAGAAGCCTTTGGGAAGCCGGATATAGATTTGTTTGCCAGCAGGATAAATAAGAAATGCTCTAAGTACGTATCATGGCACAGGGACCCTGATGCATACGCCATAAATGCATTTACTATAAACTGGTCGAAATATTTTATTTATGCATTTCCACCTTTTCCCCTCATCTTGAAGGCTCTCAGAAAAGTCATGTCAGATAATGCGCGAGGAATTATGGTCGTACCCTTATGGCCCAGCCAGCCATGGTTTCCCGTATTTAGATCACTTCTTATTTCAGACACGATTACATTCCAACCAGAAAAAGACGTACTTATTTCTCATTCTAGCACCAGTCGAATCCGGTCAAAGCTTACCCTGGTGGCAGGCATCTTATCCGGTAGTCATTCCTGCGCAGAGGCTTCCCACCATCATCCTTAGACATCGCCTGCGCGTCTCTGTCAGAAAATTCCATCAAGCAATACGACAGTGCGATTAAAAAGTGGTGGTTCTTTTGTAAAGAAAAATCTATCGAAATATCTAAGGCCTCAATCCCAACTGTAATAGATTTTCTTACTCAAATGTTCCATAGCGGTGCCCAATATGGAACACTGAACTCGTACAAATCGGCTTTATGTCTGTTAATAGGAAATGATTTATCAAAAGATAATAGAATAACTCGGTTTTTTAAGGGCGTATTTCGACTCCGGACACCCTTGCCAAAATATAACTGCACTTGGAATCCTGACTGCGTCCTAAATTTTTTAAGTACCCGCTACCCAAACGAAAACCTATCTTTAGAAGAACTTTCGAAAAAGTGTATCACGTTATTGGCTCTTACGACGGCACACAGAGTGCAAACCTTTTCTAAAATAAATATAAAAAATATAGAGAACCTTAACGAAAAAATATTAATTAAAATTCCCGATATCATAAAAACTTCTCGCTGGGGTTCCAAGCAACCAATTTTGGTTTTACCATTTTTTACGCAAAAGGTCGAAATATGCCCAGCAAAAACCTTATTGTCTTATATTGCCATGTCTGCATCGCTACGTAAATCGGATTCATTATTAATCGGGTCTAAGAAACCCCATAACCCGGTATCTACGGCGACCCTCAGTCGATGGATTAAGTCCACGCTCAGCGAGAGCGGCGTGAACGTGTCGCTGTTCACCGCGCACAGCACGCGCCACGCGAGCACGTCGCGCGCGCAGGCTGCGTGGGTGAACATCGACCTCATAAGGAATACCGCGGGGTGGAGCAGTAATTCCAACACGTTTGCTAGATTTTACAACAGAGTTGTTGTCGATAATAACGATTGTTCATTAGCTAGATCGATAATTGATAATGATGATTAACAAATTAGAACAAACACAACAACAAATATTTGTATGATCTACAAATAGTTGTTCCGGCTCTGGGTGTTTGTGTATGTGAGTTTATATGTTTGTAAACGCACCCACGATACAGGAGAAATTCCTAGTGTGGGGCAACGTTTTATTTTAAGAAAAGAAAGAAAGAAAGAAAGATATGCAACTGTTACAGCTATTAATATGATTATATATGCATATAATAAATAATAATTGTACTCAGTAACATCAAGATTTATGTCACATTTTCGGTTAGAAAACATAATTATTGAATAGATACATGATTTGTTAAGTAAATAAAACTATTTCATTGATAATGCCTGAAATAACTCTCAAGGTCTATATGTGTTTAATACTTATATCTAAGAGGACGAGGCGCAAGTATAATTGATGATTAAACGAACTTACCTTAAGTGAAGTTCTATCATAATTATACGAAGCGCCTCGTCCGAATAGATAAGCAACCCGCCCACCCAAAACCCCCTCTTAGGCTTTTAAATATTTCAAAACATATCAAGAAATAGTCTAAGAATCGATATCCATAGAGACTCGAAACTAAATGAGGTGTGCGCGGTCCACGGCTAGTTATAATATCAATCAGGGTTTAAATATACCCTCCAAAAAAAAAAAAAAAAAAAAACACAACTACAGTGAAGAGTGGTGCCACTTATGTGTTACTACATGTGTTTAATACTTATATCTATTCGGACGAGGCGCTTCGTATAATTATGATAGAACTTCACTTAAGGTAAGTTCGTTTAATCATCAATTATTCTAAGTCCAATTTACTACTCGAAAGTTAATGTTAAAATCTTCTAGGCAATAAAGTTCACTTTTGCTTGGCGCATAAGAAATCACAAAGTACTCACGATTTTCGGCACTATCACTCACTTCCTTACGACCTCAGTCGTCTGCAGCTTGCTTGCTGCTGGTTTTGTACTCCTTCCACCGTACTTCCCTGCTGCTGGATCCGGTATTGCTATCTCCTTCTCTCACCATCCAAGACCACTCGACAGGAACGTATGGGGTTGATGATTCTCCGTCCAATTAGGAGAACACACCTGAACTGTACAGCCCTTGCCACATTCGGCTCCGAAGGACCATGAAGAGCCCTCTAACTCATGAGGGTTAGAAACTGGGGTTTGAATTAGGGAAGGTACGTATTTACGCGACCAGGTTTTTACACCAGGTATTTGCTTCCAAGTACGTACACCAGGTACCGACCCGAAATACTTGCAAGACTTCAAAGTATTTTATACGGCTACTTGGAATCGCTCCGTCGGTGCGAGTCCGCGGTTCTGCAATACCGCGTTAGTTTAGTTTTCGCAAATGCGATCATGCTCCTTATTTGTAAGGGTCCACGGAACAATTTCGTATACAGGTATTGTTACTTGAATGGTTTGTCTTTGCAAGTATTTATTTGTAAACGCGATTGTGCTCCTTATTCATAATATGTCAGGGTTCAATTTCCTATGGAAGTATTTTACTTCCAACAGGGCTCTTGGATGGAATAGAAGTAGAAACTTTAATCGTCTGTAAGTAGGTATTTATTTTGTAAAGGTGATTGTGCTCCTTATTTATAGGAAGTCACGTTTCAATTTCCTATGCAAGTATTTTTTATTCCAACAGGACTTGGCATGGAGGTAGGAAGTTCAATCGTCTGTAAGTAGGTATTTATTTAAAAACGCGTTTGTGCTCCTTATTCATACAACATTACGGGTCAATTTCCTATCCAGGTAGAAAATACTTGAAAGTATCCCGAGCCCTGGTTTTAGGACCTGGTTTCTTAAAGTAGACGTACTTGGAAGCCCTGGTACTCGATTTTGCAAGTACGACCCATGTCTAGTTTGAATGAAAAAAGGTTTCAGTCTGTATTTGGGAGTGTGGATCACTGATGCCGACACTTTGACCCCCAGTCTGATTTATTCGTAGATGTAGTGATTACACCGTAGAATACAGGTTGGTTGTAGTAGTAGTTTTTTAATAATACTTAATCCTAGACACATATGTTATCGGCGGAAAATCTTGACATCGAGATTCAGAAATCGACCGTAATTGGACAGCGCCATCTAGTGACGAATATACGAACAAGTTTTCATAACAAAGCGGTATTTTCTGATGTATTTGCTGTGCGGCTAGACAATACTCTATGCGTAAAACTTTCCAGAACGAAATAGTGAATACCGCAGATTAGAGGTAAATACATAGGAAAAATTTCAAATTCCGAAAGAGAATTAAACGAGGAGCGTGCGCGCAAGGATCCAACAACGAACCATACCATTCCCCGTGGCTCTAACGTATCGGCTCCTTTCGCAATTCGCACCCGCGGTGGTACTCAAATAGATAATATTTTTCAAACTTCAGTTGCGAAGTTGGATTTCATAACTCCTTCTTCAGTTACCAGTTAGTCCTTTTTAGTTTAAGTCAATACTGAATAGGTTAAATCTAGACAAGCGTGCTTCACCGTAGACCACATCATCGCTTACCATTAGGCGAGATAGTGGTGAAGTGGTCAAACGCGAGCATATAGATTAAAAAAAACATCATCCTATGTGGGCCCGTTTTTAGACGCTGTGTGCCGCCATGTAACAACAACAAAACCCCCTGCTTAGTCCGCATTATTATGCAACTTCGGAACCCTATTACTGCGCGTGGCCCGACACGCACTTAGCCAGTTTTTATTTTTTATTAAAAATACTATGAGATGAGTAAGTAAATATTCTCAAAATGCCCTAATATATTACCAAGATAACGGGGAAGGCACTAATAGCACGCGGGCAGAGCCGTGGGTCGCAGCTAGTATAAAATAATACTGACACGTTTTCCTGTTAGAATCGAGGCCGTGCACACAAATCAATGTATTCTAGAGTCGGAAACAGGTATGATTAATATGACGTGTTTTTATTTATTTTCCTTATTCTGGTTTATTAAGAAGTCTAATTCATTTTATATAATACTTGAAACCGAACAAGACCAGTGAATTTGTATTTTTTTAAAATAATATAATTATTTGTGGATTCATTATTTAGAAAAAAATTCCGTTGTATCCACCAAAGTTTACTTTGTGACATTTTCTTTCCAATCTAAATAATAAAGTGTAATTCATTTAAATACTATTTTGAACGAGTTAGTGTTCGTCGTTTGTGGACTATCTTTGAGGTAAGTTTGTGTAAGCTTTATATTATGTTACCTCGCTTTCATAATTATGTATGTCCGGCAACCAGTAATCCATTTGTCAAGCACTGCCTTTTTTCCGATTAAGCTGAAATTTGACGTACTTATGTAAGTTTGGAAACATTGAAATAGTATGGTACTATGGAGCTGATCTTATAATAGAACCGGTAGGTTGCCATGTCCACTACTCAACCAGACAAGATAGCACCATCGTGTTTAGGCTCATTGGATGTGTATTGTCAAGTGATATTACATTTTTGAAATAAAAAGCTTTTTGAAAGCTTGCTAGCTCCACAATGCAGTCACTAAACTGGTTCGTGGAGGCCATAATTAGGTATAGACTGGCTCTCTAGTATATTTGGATTTACTGGTTGATTCCGAATGTCATATCCCCGATGGCTAATTACCCGAAGTCATCAGATCGAACGTCCGAATCGACGAAATTCCATAGCATCGATTTATCGCAATTTCGAATAGCCATTAGATCGAGCGTCCGTTTCACCGAAAAACCATTGCAACGGTAGTGTCCTAACCATCGAATGTCTATTGTCTCGACGTGCCAGTAAGTTGAAAGCTATTCAACCTAAAATGTCCAAGAAGACTAAAAGAAGGAATAAAAATGGAAAAAAAAACAAACCAGCAGGGTTGAATCAACATAATATAATTATAGGCAATTTGTGAAACCAAGAATTACACAACAACAATACAAACAATACAATACACTTTCTAGGAAATCTATAAAATTGTGTTGATTAAACCCTGCTGCTTTGAATTTTATCTCATTTTATATTCCTTCTTTTCGGAATCTAGCAGTAAACCCTCTTTAGCCAATTTACACTAGTATTGTGAAGAGATGAAGTTTGCAAGTTTTGATATATGAAATAATCTTCGAAATTACTCATTACTGATTCGATTCTGCCTTGTTTTGTTGGTGTAGTGGTTCCAAGCGCTACTGCTGAACATGAGCTACTGGGGTCGATATCCGGATCGGGCAAAGTGAATTTCGGTTTTTCCATCTAGAATTGCCCAGTAGCAATAGATTCACCTCCTTTTTCATCTAGCGATATGCCAGTTTAATACAGGTGCCCCTCTAGCCAACCCTTTTGGGGATAAAAGCGTGATGTGTATAGAGGAGTCGCCTGTCTACACAAGTGTTTTATTCTCCCGGGAAATTATATTCTCCCGTAGGATACACACCGGGGGCGAAGCCGCGGGTGTAGTGCGAGTTATATATTACCAACTAGCTTCGGTGCCACGCTGGGCACGCAAACTCGCCATAACGCCATAACCTCCATTTTGTCGAAAGTTATGGAAAGGGTACTGAACAGTAAGTTGCTGATCTATCTTGAAGACAACAATCTCCTCAGTGACCGTCAATATGGCTTTCGCCGGGGACGGTCAACTGCCGATCTTCTTGTGTATGTCGCGCACTGCTGGAGCGAAGCCATCGAGAGACACGGCGAAGCACTTGCTGTATCGCTTGATATCTCGAAGGCCTTTGACAGGGTCTGGCACGCGCAAAAAACTGGACATCCTAAATATAGTGAAGCGATACTTTACGCCTGGACAGCTTTTAACAACATACAAAGCGCAAGTTCGATCCTGCATGGAGTATTGCAGCCACCATTGGGATGGCTCAGCTAAGTATCAGCTTGGCACGCTTGACTCGTAAACGCAGAGCCAAGAGGCTCATTGGCGTTGAGCTGGCGGATGCCAAGCTTCACAGCTTGGCTCATCGTCGCGAGGTTGCCTGCTTGTCGGTCTTATACAGACTGTACTTCGGTGAGTGTGCTCAAGAACTCCACGACCTCATCCCACCAGCCCCCTTCTACCATCGGACATCTAGACTCACTGCAAGTTATCATCCTTACCTTGTTGCCATTCCACCAATTTGTACCAAGTGCTTCCAAACATCCTTCATAATGCACACAGCGAATGAATGGAACTCACTACCTGCGTCTGTGATTCCGAACGCATTCAACCCGAATATCTTCAAAGTTAGACTGAACAGGTTTCTTCTGGGTAAGCTCATTCCATCGTCGACTCTGTCTCTGTCACCTCTGACCTAGACTAGAGTCAAGAGCAAACCAATCACAAATAAAAAGATAAAAAAGACATGATCGATGTGCAGTTTCTAAGTAAGTTTGTCATCTACCCTCAGTCCGAGATATTTTTCGTGACTAGATCGTTTGATTGTTTCTGCGTTGATCATTAGAGGTGGGAACTCCGGTAATGGCTTATTTTTCGCGGCGAAAGTCATAAATGATGTTTTTGAGGTGTTAATAGTCAATAAGTTATATTTTAACCATTCGTTGAGCAGATCAAGGTCTAATTCGTTGAGCGGGAATCGTTGGATCATTCTCCATATAAACTGGAATCATCACTTGAATCCTCAGTAACCGTAATTATTAAGAGTCCCTACAAGTTTCACGAGCCAAAAACAGAAAACAGCTACTTTTTCAGCGAAAATTTCTCAATAACTACAAGATATATGATAAAAAATATAATGACAAAAAAACGACACAAGTCCGTCGTCTACAAGCCCATGAGCAAAATTGAATGTCTCGCGCGTGCGCTACGGTTTGTAAGGCAATATTCAGACAATTTATTAAAATAAAATAAGTACTCAAAAATAAAGTATAAAAATTGGATTCGATTGATAAACACCTCAAATTTCAAATTATTTATCAGTTATTTTTATATTCATCATATTCTTACATGTAGCCGACGCTTTCGCACATGATAAAATTGCCTTTTTTCCGCGAGGACAATATTTTTTTTTAAGTACAAATACAATAAACTTTAAAAAACTAAATTGGTGGCTCCTAAGTAAACTATATGCTCAGTCTACACCATTTTTTGCAGATTGTTATTCGCTATCAGTAAGCTGAAAAAGCAATTGAAAAACCTGGTGTTTCGGGATTACGTAAAAACATGTTAGGAATTAATTTTTTCTAATTTTAATTGAGCAGTTATCAAAAATGTGTAATGTCTATTCCCACGGCAGAATGTATTAATTCGCCTACATATTTGTATTGTGGCTTTGTAACTGTCTTGAAAGGTAACCTTGTACTTTTATTTTTCATGCAAACTTCACATACCTTTTTGCTGTAAGGTAAGTTCATCAAACTTAGTGCTTTACGGTTTAGGTGGCCAAGTTTGATATGCCATAAATCCCCATTAGTCAGGTCATCATCGCTGTAATAGCATTTATATTTTTTATTAGGTAGTTGCATCTTCAGTATGTATAACTTTCCCTTTTTCTCTCCATTGTATACTCGTTTATGAGATTTTATTATCAACTCAATTTATTGATCAAATCTAAATCTAAGTAATGATAAAATTTTATTAAGAAACTATATATACAATTATATAATTCTAATCTTATGCCTAATAACAAAACAAACTTACATACAAAGGGGAGAGTAAAAGGGGCTCATTGCGCATCAACTCACCATTTTGAAATATTACAGATTTGCCTTTATTCATTAATTCATTAACTGACAGTAAATTACTTTCTATTCCACTTACTATGAGACCCTCAGTTGTGACAGGTGTGTCGCCCTCATACAAGGTTCTTAAATAGCCTTTTTTCTTAGCATGTAAGATTTCTCCATTTGCGATTTTAACTTTAATTGGTTCTTGAAGTTCCGTCACATTTGTCATATATTTTTCATACTTTTCTTGTATGAAGTTATGGGTTGCTCCCGAGTCCACAACAGAAATAATCTCCGATGCATCCGTATGCAATATATGTTCCATGCTTGAAGCAATAAACATATCACTAGAGTTGTCATTCGCTTGTGCTACATGTCCTTGTCCTCTGGACTTGCCTCTGAAACCTGATCGTCCTCTGCTTCTCATTCTAAATTTTCCTCTGCCTCGCTGTACTTGATTATTGTTTTCAGTCTTCTTGTCACATTGATATGCCATGTGTCCTTCTTTTCCACATTTATAGCAAGTGTAAAAACTGCTTTCTACAACGTCACTTTTCTTTTCTTTCAATTCTAGCTCAGAATCTAAAAGCCTAGATTTCACAAAATCTACAGTGAGCTCTTTTTCAATACTCATGGTTTCTAATGTCGTTATCACATTGCTGTATTCCTCAGGTAGTGTAAGCAATAAATGTGTCAATTTGTCACTGTCTTCCATTGTAGTCCCCGCTGTCTCCAATTGGGTGATTAAATTATCAAATTGTAGGAAATGGTCCTGTAGACTTTGACTGCTGGAACATTTCATTGCGATTAGCTTTTTACGTAGGAAAAGCTTATTGAACACACTTTTTCTCTCGAAAACTTCTTCCAAAGAGGATAACATGTCGGCCGCTGTTTTACATTTCTTGACAATGTTCAGGTATCGGTCAGATACACACTGAACAATGATTGACCGAGCTTTTGCATCACTTTCAACATTTTCTTTGTTCGTCTTGTCGTATTTTTTCAATATGCTAGCAAGGTTTCTTTCCTCTAGCAAAACCTTCACGCGAAACTTCCAGTTGGAGAACGCCGTATTGTCGTTTAGTTTTGGAAAATTACACGTTCCCGACGACGTCATTTTACTTTTGTTGATCAACCACGCTCTGCTGTTATTATTTTTAGCCAGAGGCCGATGAAATTAAACCATATCTTGAGTTTTAAAGTTATATTTGCGAGTCACACGCTTTTTCTTACAGAAGTAAAATTTGAAGATAAAACGACATTCTTTTCTTTTACGTTTTTTCCTTTTTGACAGATAGAGTTGGCTTCGTTCGAAATCTATGAAACTATAATAATAAAAACTTTAACAACATTAGCTTCCATATTTTTGAATAGTTGTACCATTTTGTATAAGGAGAAAGGAGGTTTTGTGTTTTTCCTAGCGGCATGTCCTTGTTTCATTGCTTGTAGAATTAAAATATTGAGCAAAAATTTATTAGCATCCAACTGGGTTGTTGTTTATTACCTACCTGGCCTACCTGCCTGATTGATGTTGCAAAATAAAATATATTGTTACTGATATTAATAGGGGTTTAAGGGGCTCCGCTAAGATCTTGGAGCCCAAGCCAACCTCGCCTGCACGTGGCGCACCTGCTGGACAACGGAAAGGGCTCTGGCGATGCCACTCCTCTGGGGTTCGTCCTAGGGGTTCGGGGGTCAGACGGCAGTCGCCCCGGTAATTGGCACAAAGCCACTTAAAAATGGATAGAAAAAGAAAGAAATATACGTTTAGGGCTAGGGCGTCGCCGCATAACGACGCGCATGGAGATCGCCTTAACCCTGCGACAAGTATGCGAGGGCTACCGGGCCCCGTGCGAGCCCGGCTAAAGACGTTAGCACCAACTACGAAGATTCGCTTTGCAAACTGGAACATTGGCACGCTTACGGGACGATCCGCAGAACTTGCGGCCATACTTGCCAGGCGTAAAGTGGCAGTGGCATTCCTGCAGGAGACACGGTGGAAGGCCAACAGGAGCCGGAATATTGGGCACGGCTACATGGTGATCTATACAGGCTCATCTGGTGGGGAGAACGGTGTGGCAGTGGTGATCGCCGAGCATTTCCTCGATAGCGTCCTGGAAGTTAGACGCATATGCGACTGACTTATGGTGGTAAGGTTGCTTATTGAGGGGGTCGTGACCCACTTAATAAGTGCCTACGCCCCACAGGTCGGTTGCAGCGACTCGGATAAGACGGTGTTTTGGGATCGGCTCGGAGATGTACTACGCGGCATACCGTTGTCCCACGATATCGTTTTGGGTGGCGACCTGAACGGTCATGTGGGCGAGGTGCAGGGGGAGTATGAACGTGTCCACGGCGGCTATGGTTACGGCCGAAGAAACGCAGAGGGGGAAACGATTCTCAGAACCTGCACTGCAGCAGACCTGGCCGTGGTGAACACGTTCTTCAAAAAGAAAACCGAGCACCTGATTACCTACAGGAGCGGTCGGAACGCCACTCAAATCGACTATCTACTGACCAGGAGAAGCCATATCAGTCGCGTGGCCAACTGTAAGGTCATACCCGGTGAGTGTCTCACTGCCCAACACCGACTTCTTGTCATGGACCTCTGCGTAAAACCCCGTCGCAGACACGCCGAACGTTGCCGCCGCCAAATCAAGTGGTGGCTGCTGGATCAAACCAGATACTCAGAGTTTGACTCTGCCGCTGGGGATATTAGTCTCGACACAGCAGGCAAGTCCGTCCAAGAGTGCTGGAAAACGATTCAGACAGCAATCACAAAGACGGCAAAGCAAGTTATCGGCGTGGCGAAAGGGGGCCGCAAAATCGACAAGGAGACCTGGTGGTGGGACGCCACAGTCCAGGGTTCATTACGGGAGAAGAAAGTGCTCTTCAAGACGTGGCAAGCGACCAAATCTCCTGAAGATCGCGCATCTTACAGGACTGCGAAAAGAGCTGCCAAGAAAGCTGTAGCCAGAGCCAGGCGTGACCACTTGCAACCATTATATGCTAAGTTGGACACTCCTGAGGGGCACAAGCTCATATATAAACTGGCGCGCTCTAGGGCCAAAACAGCGCAAGATATTACTCGCTGCTGCAGCGTCAACGGCCCTAATGGCGAGCTCCTGTACGATGATCGTGCGGTGAAGGAGAGATGGCGCTCTTATTTCCACGTCTTGCTGAATACTCAGCACCGGGAAGTGCACCCTCCCGAACAACTACCGAACAATGGACTCGTGCCACCGATTACACCTGACGAGGTCCTCGCATCTCTTCGTCACATGGAGAATCGGAAAGCTGTCGGACCGGACGAGGTGCCAATTGAAGCGTGGAAAGCGCTGGGGGCTCGTGGTGTGTGCATTCTTACTAACCTTTACAATAAAATCCTGAGCGAACGAATAATGCCCGATCAGTGGCGGCTTAGTATAATAACGCCGGTCCACAAGGGTAAAGGGTCCGTTCAGGATTGCGGTAATTACCGCGGTATAAAGGTGATGTCACACACCATGAAGCTCTTCGAGCGCATTATTGACACCAGGATCCGACAGGAGTGTACAGTGTCGGACTCCCAGTATGGTTTCCAACCAGGACGCGGTACCATGGACCCTATATTCGCCCTAAGGATCCTCATGGAGAAGCACAGGGAAAAGAATAAGCCTCTGCATTTTCTATTCCTGGACCTGCAGAAGGCCTTTGACTGTGTTCCCAGGGAGATGATCTCGTGGGCGTTGCGGTCGAAGTTCGTACCAGAGACCTACGTGGAAATCGTACGTGACATGTACCGCAACTCCGATTCAATAGTCAGGACCGCTGTTGGTGATACCACCCCCTTCCCCATAACCGTAGGCGTGCATCAGGGCTCCGTCTTGAGCCCCTATCTCTTCAGTGTGATATTAGACGAACTTTCAGCCAGCGTACAGAAACTACCGCAGCCTTGGCTGCTTATGTACGCTGATGATATCGCACTGGTAGATGGGGACAAAGGACGGCTCACCAGACGCGTGCACGCATGGAGGGAGGCGCTTGAGAACGGCGGGCTGATGCTAAACGTGGCGAAGACGGAGTATATGGCCTGCAATAGCACAGATCTGACGTCTCTCCGTATAGGCGACGACACTGTCGAGCGCATGGACAACTTCAAGTACCTCGGATCTGTGCTTGATGCGTCCGGGGACATCGATCGCGACATCAAGGCCCGTGTATCAGCGGCTTGGGCGAAATGGCGCGAGGTGACGGGTGTCATTTGTGACCCCAAAATGCCGGTCAAGCTGAAGGGACAGGTCTATAAGAGCATCATAAGGCCTGTCCTTACGTACGGCAGTGAGGCGTGGCCGGTGCTGGAGCGACACCGACAGGTGTTGCATGTCACGGAGATGAACATGCTGCGGTGGATGTGTGGCGTCACGCGGAAAGACCGTGTACGGAATACATACATCCGCGGCAGCCTTCATGTCCGTGACATTGCTGACAAGCTGCAGGAAAGTCGCCTCCGCTGGTACGGCCACGTCTTACGACGACCGGCAAGCTACGTGGGAAACAAATGCCTGGACATGACCCTACCTGGCACCAGGAGCAGAGGACGGCCAAAGAAACGCTGGCTTGATGTCGCGCAGGATGACATGCGCGCCAATGGGCTAGTTGCGAGGGATGCCGAAGACCGGGCAAAGTGGAGAAGGAAGTGTAGGAAAGCGGACCCTGGGTTCTCCCGCGCTGGGCGGGATGAGCCACCGGGATAAACGCTAGGTAGAAGAAGAAGAGAAGAAGTTACTGATATTAATATTTACCACCTTATAGCGCACTAAGGATGCAATAAATCAGATTTAATTTGACTTCAAACTATACAAAATATTAAGCAAAAATAAAATTTCGCATTGCTGTACGGGGCGGACGTTATCGCTTGACTTAGGTAGAATGCCGGAGGTTGTAAGGCTTCAGCTCTAAGCGCGTTGACGCCCTTGCACTTATTGTTCAGTGTTCAATAGAAAATCAGTAACCCAGGAGTTGTTTGAGGGCCGCTAGGTGTTCTCAGGTGAAGGTCTGATGTCCAGGAAATAAAATACTTGATTCTTCTTAACGAGTTGCGATGTTTTTTTTTGAGATTTTCGTTACGGAAAGCTGCGTGGATTTTGACTTGTGAAAATAATGGCTAAAAATTGAACGCAGCGCATGCGTACTATTCAACCACCAAACTTTAACGTAACGAGTGCCTCGAATTTGCGCATGCACCGATTTTTATTTACAAAGATTTTTTATAACAAACCTTAGCTAAAAACCGACAGAACCCCCCTATCCCTGAAGAGATCAGGGAGTATGATACATGGTTGGATGCGCCCTGGAACGGTCCATCCAACGAATCTTTGACCAGGTTCCTATCTGGTACTCCTGAAGAGATTCTCCAGAAAGAATGGGGAATGAAGAGAAATTGTCGATTTTGGGACTTAGAAGCTATTATCTTCTAAACTATACAATACTAGTACTAGATACTAGTAATAGATGCGGGTCTTGAAGCCCTTCTATAAGGCTATAGAGTCACGCCACTTTTATGCCTGTATCTGTATCTTCCAGGCGCTCAGCCGCCTCGAAGTGTCAGACTAAACGAAAAGTACATCAAATTGAGACATGTCAGAATGTGCATTGTTTTTTCTCTTTGTCTGTAGACCAATAATAATGTATCTTGGTTTCTCTATTTGAGATGTAGTTTTGATAGACCAGGTATGTTTTGTAGTTTTAGGCAAAGCTGAATATTCGTACAGATCCCAATTTCTGTATATCATTTGAAGTGGGCGATCTTTTTCTAATACTTTTAACAAACCAATTTTTTCTTTGTCCGATACTTAAACATGCGGTACGCGCCATATGATTTTGTTGATCTGAACATCATCTACTATTATCATTCATTTGCTTTCAAGATTTGTTTGTTAAATACTAATAGTTTGCCAAAAGAGTCTTCTTTGATAAAATTAATGTCTTTTGTACAGAATATTGTAGTTTTTAAAGTATTATTATTGCACCGTAGTTTGATTGCTGCATCTTTTATTTCAGATTTTAAATAATCGCCGATATCTTGCAATTCATAAGTGCCTTCCGGTATTTCAATAACTTCATTAAAGCCATAATAGAACTTATTATTACTTTTATCAATGTTTTGAATAGAATTCAAAGTCAAAGTCAAAGCACTTTATTTCAAGTAGGCCAGTTACAGGCACTTTTGAATTGTCAAAAGACAAAATAAAATATTACAAAATTATGGTGCTACAGTCCCAAGACATAATAACTGTGAAAGTACCGTAGATGCCCATTCCAAGGAGTAGATCTCTATGGAGAAGAACGGGCAAGAAACTCCATGGACACTCTTTTTCAATTAGGTAATTATTACAAATCATTTGTTACATCATTCATGTTGAGATTACACATTATGTGAGAACGATGTAGAAAGTTAAAAGTGTCCATAGTAAATATAAAAAGACAATACAGAAATAAAATTAGAATCAATTAAAATAAACCATGGCAGCTAAGAGATGACCAGTCCCAACCGACAGCGCCTGTTCACGAACATGACACATGTATCAGCACCATCCAGCTCAACCATTTTGAAGGGAGCTAAATGATCCGACACACGCGCCACCATCGGCGAGACATTTGAGTGAGCATGACATACTCTCAACCACCGGAGTCATTCAAGTCAATAGACGTAGGTATCAAGTTAGTACGTCTAAATTCCTGGGTTTAACCATGGACCAACGGCTAGATTGGAAGGCGCACACGTTAGATTTGGCAAAGAGACTCAGCAAATCAGCATAATTATGCTTTGTATAGACTTGGGCCAGTCACAGGAACGGACGCCATCGTTACTGCATATCATGGTATGGCTGGTTCAATAATAAGATATGGTGTTATTTTTTGGGGAAACTCAACGAATAGGGAACTCATATTTAAAGCCCAAAAAAAGTGCATCAGGGCAATGTTTGGGTTGCAATGTACAGACACCTGTAAACCTTTCTTTACTAAATACAATATACTAACTGTGCTGGACGTAGCGAGTTCATTGGCCCCGAGAAAAGAAGGGCGTAAACCTTCTGGCCATTGCCGCTGAACGCCCCTATCACACCACGAAGACAAGGTTCTTGGATGCCTGGCTGCAGCAGCGACGTAAGGTTGCAAATCGACTCTAACGATTCAACGATGTGTTGGCTGTACTCGAGTTATTTCCAGGTTCTGGGTTGCCTACTTCTGGATCAGCACTCCTGGTGTCCAGGTCCCGAGGTTCAGCTCGACAGGATCGAAAAGGGGTGTCTTCATAAGGGTTGAAGTTGATGAATTAAATGAAACACTAAGTTATTCAGTACACGGCACGATTCTAGGGCTCTCAACAATTCCTGAGACTTGATTCTATATAAGAATTACTTCTTATTTACTAAGACAAGTACAAGCGACTAGCTTTGGATGACTACAAATTCTATTTGGGCCCGGGGGGTGTATATACCCTCGGACCGTGCCATTATTGAGAGCCCCGCAAATTCTCGCCGAAAATAATTTTTATTTCTGTAAAAAACCCTTATCAACATTTGGTAAATAGGGTTACCGCACCCCTTCCACAGTGCTATCAATAGCTGGATTTCTTCGTACTGTAACACAGTAACGCCCCCTATCTCTGTATCTAATCCATTATACCTAATTTCCAGGTATTGATAGCTTCCCTAGACTAATTCCATGAAATAAAGGAACAATTTCCTTTATTTCTCGGTTAAAACCTTAATAGCTTTTAACCTAGCCTAAGGATATCTATAGGTTGGGTTGACCTGCTGGTGCCAATAGCAGGCTGTCTGTTGACGTCTAGAAAAAGCTTATTTTCGGGAATCTTCTATGGGATATCATCCCTTATGTAATGAATCTATAAATTCCTAAGTCATTTCACCGACTTTAGGACTTCCTACTTAGGCTAACCAGACAATCACCGCCTATTATGGGGATTCTGGTAGCCGATAGACCACACTTTACATTTCTAGTGTTCATATAAGTCCATCTAGGCTATATGCACATAAGGTGCCTCGATATGTACAAACTCGATAGCTGGTCACTTTCTTTGCGCCCAGCTATCAGAGAAACTATTCATAAAACCCTAACAAGATTGGGACGACACGATGGTGCGTTTTCCGGGCCATCGGGAGGTCCCCAAAAATTCCTTATTTTCGGAATTCCCAGGGGTGTATAGTCCCGGGGAATGCCAGAAACTGACTAAAAATTACATTTCCAGAAACCTATTTTCTGGAATTGTACTTAAACTACTTGAGCGATTTTCGCTCCAAAGTGATGGCTTGGTAGCTAGTCCAGCAAGCCATCAGAAAGTACTTACACCATGAGTACATCTATTCCCTTCAGGGAGTTATTCCACCTGAAGGGTCTACAAATTTCAACGTTTTACGTTGTTTACATTTTTCACGACTGTTTATCTCGCTGACTATCCAAGCGATTCTTCCCATCTAGAAACCGCCTGGAAGCCCTTTTAACAAGCTTTCCAATGGTAGTACTTTTACCAGTACACCTATATGTTTTCTAGGTACTTAGGGCACCTAAACCCGTAAGCATTTGCCGAAAACCAGATAAACAGCAGTTTTCTATTATATACCGACTTGATATCTCAAGTAAATGGGCTTTATATAAAAGACTACGCTAACTATGAGGTGTATATAGGTTTCCTGTCTCGGTCTAGGTCTCCCATATACCCTAAAATGACCTAAAACCATATATTCGGTGTTTGAGATATCAAGTCAATATTCATATTTACATAGCAGAAACTATGTGGTTTTCACATAGTTTCATCATTATGTACTGATTTCATGTCCAGTACATAGGATAAGCCCTTAAAAACATGATTTTAATTACTATAATTTTTCCAAAAAACTCCAAAGTATATATACCGGGTGGGGCCACCTCGCGGCCCATTCGGAACTAATCCGTCGTCGAGCAATGACGTATCGTACGACAGAAATTTATGTTTTTTGCTATGATAACTCTTATCAGTATGCTTTCTAACGCTTTTACTCTATTAAGGGTGAACTATTGAACCCTATAACATACTGACAAATACTAAAAACATCATACTACTATCTCAAAAAATGTAGGTAAAATTTTAGTATAAATATGAAAGTGCCTCTAAAAATCATTTCAGTATTAGATGGCGCGCCGTGGTGAGCAGACATGTCTACACATACAAACTTTAACTTTTATGAACCATTTAGTATGGTTGATGACGCTTCGTCGCGAACACTAACTTTACCCTGTATGTACATATTTGAAATTGCAATATTTTTGAAAACCAATCCAAAACTTTTTCCCAAGTTATCCGATAGGAATGACCGAAGTCGACGTCACATTGATATGTTGTGCTCGAGGCAATGTAAAACAGCACTGATGCGAAATAGTGTTCTTTTCAATACAGTTGTTAAACATGGCGTACTTTCAGAGGCTATAATTATGATTCGAAAATTAAATCTTACGCACAGGCATCTTTCTATTACGCGGTCGTGACTTTTGTTTACGAGCTCGATCATTAGTTTTGCAGTTGAGATTTAAATTTATAAGTCAACTAGCTGACCCGCGGGGCTTCGCTCCCGTCAACTGGCTACTCTGCCTATCCAGTCTACCCTACTACTACTCTACCTGCTCTACCTACTCTACCTACTCTACCTACTCTACCTACTCTACCTACTCTACTTACTCTACCTATTCTACCTACTCTACCTACTCGACCTACTGTCTACTCTACCTACTTTACCTAATCTACCTCCTCTACCTACTACACCTACTCTACCTACTCTACCTACTACACCTACTCTACCTACTCTACCTACTCTACCTACTCTACCTACTCTACCTACTCTACCTACTCTACCTACTCTACCTACTCTACCTACTCTACCTACTCTACCTACTCTACCTACTCTACCTACTCTACCTACTCTACCTACTCTACCTACTCTACCTACTCTACCTACTCTACCTACTCTACCTACTCTACCTACACTACCTACTCTACCTACTCTACCTACTCTACCTACTCTACCTACTCTACCTACTCTACCTACTCTACCTACTCTACCTACTCTACCTACTCTACCTACTCTACCTACTCTACCTACTCTACCTACTCTACCTACTCTACCTACTCTACCTACTCTACCTACTCTACCTACTCTACCTACTCTGCCTACTCTGCCTACTCTGCCTACTCTGCCTACTCTGCCTACTCTGCCTACTCTGCCTACTCTGCCTACTCTGCCTACTCTGCCTACTCTGCCTACTCTGCCTACTCTGCCTACTCTGCCTACTCTGCCTACTCTACCTACTCTACCTACTCTACCTACTCTACCTACTCTACCTACTCTACCTACTCTACCTACTCTACCTACTCTACCTACTCTACCTACTCTACCTACTCTACCTACTCTACCTACTCTACCTACTCTAGCTACTCTACCTACTCTACCTACTCTACCTACTCTACCTACTCTACCTACTCTACCTACTCTACCTACTCTACCTACTCTACCTACTCTATCTACTCTACCTACTCTACCTACTCTACCTACTCTACCTACTCTACCTACTCTACCTACTCTACCTACTCTACCTACTCTACCTACTCTACCTACTCTACCTACTCTACCTACTCTACCTACTCTACCTACTCTACCTGCTCTACCTGCTCTACCTGCTCTACCTGCTCTACCTGCTCTACCTTCTCTACCTGCTCTACCTACTCTACCTACTCTACCTACTCTACCTACTCTACCTACTCTACCTACTCTACCTACTCTACCTACTCTACCTACTCTACCTACTCTACCTACTCTACCTACTCTACCTAATCTACCTACTCTACCTACTCTACCTACTCTGCCCACTCAACCTACTCTATCTATTCTACCTACTCTACCTACTCTAGCTACTCTACCTATTCTACCTACTCTACCAAATCTACCTACTCTACCTGCTCTACCTAATCTGCCTACTCTACCTACTCTACTTACTCTACGTACTCTTCCTACTCTACCTACTCTACCCACTCTGCCTACTCTACCTACTCTACCTACTCTACTTACTCTACCTACTCTACCTACTCTACCTACTCTACCCACTCAACCTAATCTACCTACTCTACATACTCTACCTACTCTCTCTACTCTACCTTCTCTACCTACTCTACCTACTCTACCTACTCTGCCTACTCTGCCTACTCTGCCCACTCAACCTACTCTACCTACTCTACCAACTCTACCTACTCTACCTAACTACCTAATAATTTTCTATCTATCATCAATAGTTTTCTCAGCGCACGCCAATGAATGAATTTTATAAGCAACATTTTGCTACCTTGTTTTCTTTGTAAAAAAAATATGTCCAGTTGCAAAGACGCGCCATTTTCTGAAAATTTTATTTTTTGTAAATAAACAAATCTAATTCTTTGATTTGTTGTTACTACTTCCCACAACTGTATTGAAAAACGTCGTGTGATACACGGGTGTGTAGGTTATTGCAAACTCGTGTCATTAAAAACCCTCGCCTTCGGCTCGGGCTTGTTAATAACAGCTCGTTTGCAATAACCTACTTTCCACCCTTGTATCACAATGTACTATTGCATGGCACCAGTAATATACGACCATATACCAGAATCCATTAAAATGTTGAGTATTAACCTATTTAAAAGACATTTGAAAAACTTCCTAGTAAGTAGATCCTATTATAATATTTCAGAATTTCTAGAGGAAAAAATATAGCTATAACTTTTAAGTATTAACATGTCATGTATTGTTTTTTGACATCTAATTTTGTACTGATAGTAATTTTTTATTTATACCTACCTAAGACGAAATATGATTGTATCTTTGACATTTTTGATCTTTTACTTGACATCATTTAATTGTTCTATCAGACATCAATAATCAATTATAATAAGTTTTTGTTTCATTAATTGATTATTTACAAATTGACATTAAAAATATTATTTGACATCTATTTTTTTTAAGGTTAATTTGTTATTTGACATCTAATTTTAATGTTAATTTATTATTTGACATCAAATTTTTAAGGTTTATTCATTATTTGACATCTAGTTTTTAATGTTAATTTATTATTTGACATCAAATTTTTAAGGTTAATTTATTATTCGCCATCTAATTTTTTAAAGATATTTTAATAATTGACATCTTAATTGTTTTTATTTAATTTTCAATTATTTTTGCATTTATTGTTTTTCTTAATCTATAATGTATTGGCTCTTCTTATAATTTGGTAGCTAATGATTAAAAGACATTTGCTGATTCATTGCTAATGTAATTTGCTAATGATATTTGTACGCTTCACGGCAAAACATAGAGAATCAACGTTAAATTGTAACATCTCACACACCATGTACCACCTATGTTTACAAATAAAGATTCTGATTCTGATTCTAGACAATGATAGCTCTGAAGTACATCGTACTCACACAATGCTGGCTATGCTGCTATATAATACTAGAAAGATTAACTCTATATAATGCAAAGATAGTATAGCAATCTTCATCAGCTCCGACAATAACAGTAAACGATACCTACGACAGTCTTACCAAAAAATAAAATTTAAAAAATACACATAAAAACGAAATTAAAAAATAATAATATTTAACCTGATAGCAAGCTAATTTTGGTAAAAGAACACGAACATTGTCTTGAGTTCAACACAGCGACCAACTATGCTTATCATCTAAATAATCATTAATAGAATAGTATGCCTTAGAACAGAGATTAGCTTTTACTTTTGCTTTAAATGCGTTGAATGGCAAATCTAGGTACGGTACGGTAACTTGTTGTAAAAAGTTATACCAACCCCAACGAATGAACTATGCACCTTATGAAGTCGATGAAAGGGAGCTCGTAATTTGTCCTTATTTCTGGTGTTAAAGTTGTGAATATCACTATTGTTACTGTACAAATGAATGTTCTGCCTAATATATAAAATGTTGGCGAATATGTACTGTGAAGCCGCTGTGAGAATACCTATCTCTTTAAAAAAATCTCTTAGAGAAACACGCGCACCTAATTGGTAAATGGCACGAACAGCTCGTTTTTGAAGCACAAATATAATATAATTAATAATTAAATATATATATAATTAAATGTTGAAAAGTGTAATAAAGCACACTCATACTCTCCAACTAGTTGCAATGATGGATAGTTCGTAGTTAACACTGACGAGTCTCCAGTTATCGACAAAGTGAGTGACATCTTGCAAATGATTGAAATGAAAGAAAAGCATATATTTTATAATACATTTTTATTCCAAAAAGTCCACAAATAATTTAGACACAAATGACCACAATTGACTGCGTTAAATTTTTGATATCTTGTATAATTATAAAACACATTACAATTTTTGAAATATTGCATCAATTCCATTGGAGGTTTTAAATTTCCATAGCTATCAAAGTATTCGCAGTGATTGTATACTTTAGAATAAGCTACCCAATGAGTTCCTTCGTCTAAGTTAACGATACCACATTCAATGCGTTTCGGTTTCCGAGGTAGTCGATCCTTCATGTAGACCCCCCGAAAATAAGGGATGTCTCTTGAATACTTTCAAATGTCTACATTAGTTAGAGGGCGATTGGGCAGCATATTTTTCAGTTTTTTGAAGATGTTATAAACAATCCTTTACCGCTTTTATACGGCTTAATGTATAAACCCTTACCCAACACTAAAGCCTCCATAGCTTTATTATGTCGTTCTGTTTCTTGCAAATTTTTTTTGCTCGCTTTGTAATCATTGACGGTTTTTGCAATGCCAGCTGCACCACCAGCTAAAGTTCCTAAAGCCGATAAACCAGCGAAAATTGGAATTAAAGGTAGAACTCCACCAGTCTTTTCTATGGGTATTACTCGGGGTACTCTAATTCGATGATGAATGTTTGGAAATAACTTTTTTGCTGTTAAGTAAGCTGCTTTTATTAAAGTTTTATTATCTTTGCGTTTGAGTTTCTTAATTTTTTATTTTATTTTTGAAACTAAGCTTTTAAATGTTTTAATGCCAGATCCAGACTTTAGTTTCGTTTTCATAACTTTGCTCACTAGCCAAGAGCTTAGCTTTTCACCTTGCCCTGCATCTTTGGATTTAAGTCTTTGTTTAGCCATGTTAAGTAGTTGTAAATCGGCTTTGTGTCGATTTAATAAGTCTGTATGGTTTGTATACGCAATGTCGTGGAGCATGCAATCTTCGTCTAGCTTATTTACACCTAGGTCACCTCGCGCTAAACGTTTTTGAAGTTTGGTTCCTGGTCCGCAATAATTGTATCCTGGCAAATGAACTTCGAATGGTAAATTATTAATTATCCTGTTAACTAGTCCACCTCCTTGCATTACTCAAATTATAATGATAGGATTTAAAGTGCAAAATGGTTATATATTATATTAGATCATTATTGCAGTTTTTTCAATCCAACTGTTTTCTGCACTGTTTAGACCTAACCGTTTGACATACAATTTATTTCCTTTCTTTTTCAAAACCTTTTCTATCAAATAAACATCAGGATAATTCGATCTTTGCAGTTCTTGTTCGTAAAACGCTCCTAATATCTTTTGCTTTCGTTGGTCTTCTATGTGATATGTGACTGGTAAGGTTTTATTTACCTTTGTTATAATAAATAATTCAGTTGACCAATTAGGAGTGTAACCTTTCTCAAAATTATGTTTGTATTTACTTATACGAACACAATCACCAACTTTGAATTTAGGCTTCCACTGAACTAAATCATATTTGTAATTTTTTTAAATATTTTCTTTGATTACTTGTTCATTACCTTTATTAACATCTACCGGTTTAAATTGAATAGTGCGATGTTTTGTGCCGTTATATATCTTCAATGTATCTTCCAATGGCAGTCCTATCCACTTATAGTTTCCATTGAGACTAAAATATTTAAATAAATTATTTTTTACAGTTCTAATCAGTCTCTCCACAATTGATGCTTTTTTAGTAGTAAACGATGAGTAATGGTTAATGTTGTGCTTTTTCATAAGCCTTTGAAAGGTGATGTTATAAAATTCTGTTCCCATATCAGTTAGTAAATTAACAGGTTTACGATGACTGTTAATTAATATTCGTTTAAATGCATGAGTAACATCAAGTTTATTTTTTGATTTTAACGGCTCTGTCCAAGCATACTTTGAGAAGAAGTCAATTACAACTAAATTTTAATTATAACCTTTATTATTTATAATTATTTATATTTTCTCAGGTTCTGCATGTCCATTAGATCAGCTTGCCACAAGTCATCGATCCCCTTTAGAATGACAGTACGTCTAAGGAAATTTCTTCGTGCAGTTTTGTGTATTTCATTTACTATTTGTTGTTTTGTCATTACTGAGATTTTCAAGTAATTTATCTACCTCTGCTTTAGTATAAAACTTATCTTGCAAATAATTTGAAACCCCAAGTACCTTTGCTTTTAAAGTAGCTTGAACTATACCCTTTGCATCTTTTATCATTTGAGAACGCAATGTATCAATCAGATTATTAAATTCTTTATGCATATTAGCATTCAATAGATCTACATAATCCTTGTTCACAGACAGATTATTTAATTCTTTTAACGTGTTAGCATTCAATCGATCTTCATAATCCCTATTCACAGCATCGTCTGCTTCTACTGGAGATCTAATTCCTCTCAGTTTTGATGTTTTTAAATCAAAGTCTCCGTTTTCTGATTTTAATAATGCATTTTCATTAAACTCAAATAACTCTGATAAACGCATTATTTTGTGAATGTAGTGCCCGAATTTGTCTACGTTCATGTTTAAGGTGTATTGTATCGAGAGGTTGATAGTAAAATAAACACATTTTAAAATATTTATTTATTTATAACTTTACATTCTCACAATTCTTCAATGATAGAAATAATTTCACTATCTAATCCTGTGTTGCCAGCATCTCTAGATGCAATTAACAATTTCAACCTTTCAACTAATTCATTAGGATCATCCCAGGACACTAAATCGACGTTTTTTCGCCACTTTTTTACTAACGGTAGACCCTTTCCCTGAACTGTATTCTTCAGTTGAAAAAGAGGTTTAATAACTTGCAAATATTTTTGTCCTTTATTACTTTTTATTGGCTTACTTGGCTCATAGTCTCGACGATGTGCATTTGTATCAAGTAACATCAACTTATAATTTTACATATCACTATCTGTAACCAAGCTTAAGTCTACATCTTTCTTAAGCAACAACTGTTTTAAACCAGGTGTATTTCGGTATTTACGTTCAGCCACGGTGATGTATTGATCGTTGATCGTTATGCAAGTAGAACCTAACATCAGTTGCCCGCGGTCTTTTCTTACTCCAAATGGAATATCTACCAACGCTTCCGAAGATACTGACCAGAATGACGTATCACAAGCTTGATTACTTTCAACTACTGATTCATAAGAAGAGTCACTGTTTGAATCGGATTCATATTTGTCTTCATCATCATTATTATCATTTCTTCCTGCGCTACCAGTTCTTTCTTTCTGCAAAGTTTCGTTAGTAAACGGAACATCAGCAAAATCACCACTAACACGCAGGAGAGGAGTTTGCTTAGCAGCATTAGAAAGAAAAGAAAGAAAATTGTGTTTATTGGCATTCAAAACAAAAACACCTTAAAATTAAACAAAATAAATAAATAAAACTATTAATGCCAAAAGGGCCTCAGCTCAGCATAATGTCAAATGGTAATACAGAGTATACCACCTGACGCTGATTTTCAGCTGCAGCCCACGAGTGCCATACGCTCGAAAACACCAACACATGTTTATAACATACTGAATTTAAAGTAAAGATACAATTTTTGCGTCTCTTAAATATAACATAACAAAAATTAAAGTTGTTTGTGCCCATTGACAAAAGAGAACAAATAAAATAAGAATCGTATTACATCATTAAAACGGGGGCAGGTCGTTGAACTAAAATAAATTAAAAGACGATAATAAAATCAAAAATGATAAAATCGATCCATGTATAAAATTGATGAAAACTGTTTAAAATTGATAAATTAGAATACAAACAATAAAAATAGTAACAATAATAAAAAAAATATAAAATTAATAACATTGGTAAAAATTGAAAGACGTATAAAATCAATAAAATCTAAAAATGTATAAAGTTAATTGATACAATGCCAACATTGAGAAACGCATAGGGTACAGTGATATACTGAATATACCTGTTGATAAAAAGAAATAAAAAGAGTTAATAATAACAACAAAAGTATATTGTGCTTTAAATGGCTGACGTGTCAGCACGAACATCTTTAAATTCATTTTGATGATTTAATAAGAACGACTTTAATTTTAATTTGAATGTAGAACAACTTTTACTATACTGTATTGGAGGCGGGATATTGTTCCAGCATTTGGTAGCTGCGTACCGAAAACTGCCTCTAAAATCCGCCGACTTATGCTGGGGAATAGAAAGCTGTCTGGAACATTTTCTTCCCTCACCGATTTTGTGTCTACTAGTCCATGACAGCCTATCGTATAAGTAAGAAGGGGATTGAGACTTGATAACTCCAAAAAGTAGAGTGCAGCTTACGTCTAGCTTTCATTTTTAGAATGTTGTGCTCATTCAAGAAAGGTGTAACATGTCCTCTAAAGGGAACTTTAAAACAGAAGCGTGCACAGGCGTTTTGAAGACTTTGGATCATTCTTTCGGTTTTTGACAAAAGTCGTTGACCATACACCGTGTCCGCATAATTTAACTTTGATAAAACCAAAGACTCCACAAGCAAGACTCGCAATTCCTCGCTAAGATACAGACGAGCTTTGTATAGAATCTTAAGTCTATAATAGCAATTACGGATACACTCTGTCACGTGTTTGTGAAAACGAAGTTCCGTGTCCATAATAAGACCCAGATTACGTGCTTCGTAGACCCGTTCGATAGGCTGACCCATAATTGTAACACGGCTGACACAGGGTTCAATTTTACTCAGCTGATTTACGGTGCCAAACAGCATATATTTTGATTTCGTAGGATTCAACGCAAGCGTGTTGGCATTAGATCACCGAACAATATTTTCAAGATCCGCATTAAGGTCAATTAAAGCTTGCTCATAGTCTTCCGGCTTAAATGATATATATACTTGTGTATCATCGGCATAAATATGGTACTTACACTTATTAATTATTTAATCAAATCTGCACAATACAAAATAAACAATATTGGCCCAAGGATCGAGCCCTGCGGAACCCCTGACACAACTGAGCATCACTTGGAAACAACTGTTGATCCGTCCGCCCGGCGTATTTCAACGAATTGCGTACGATCGCTAAGATAGCTATCAAACCATTTTACTGTGGCCTCGTCAAATCCATAGAAAACCATCTTCGACAGTAGTAAAGGAACGTTAATACAGTCAAACGCGCGTGAAAAATCAAGCAAAACCAAGAGTGTACACATCCCACTGTCTTGAGCTGACAAAACATTGTCAGTCACATCCAACAAAGCCGTGGCCGTACTACGGCCCTTCCTAAACCCTGACTGAACATCTGGGAGGATTTTATTAGTCTCTAAAAAATCAACCAATTGTGCGCACACCACTTTCTCTAAAACTTTAGAAAGTACTGGCAGTATACTAATAGGCCTAAGATCCTTCATGTCCAATGCATTAGGAGTCTTCGGCAATGGATACACTTTGGCAATTTTCCATGAGTCAGGGAAAGAAGAGAACGTGATAGATGTATTCACTAGGGCGGTCACGACGTCCAAAGTCACCGGAAGTGTCAGAAACAGCATATCAATGGTAATGCCAACGCAGCCTTCAGCATTCGATTTAATAGTTCGCAGTATGTTCGCAATTTCCTTGGTAGTTGTAGGTGACAAGCTAAACGTAGGAATCATTATTTCGAGTGGATTCATAAAATGCAAGCATTGATTCACTAACCGTATTCGTTCCTGGCACATTCAAAAAATGGTCACAAATTTTATTTGGGTCGTTAAAGTGCAAAGGCAATTCCTTATTTTTAGACGGGAGCAGGTTGGACTTTAAGTTTTTCCAAAGCGCTTTGGAATCATTTATTTGGCTGTTGATTTGTATTTGAAGTATGCTGACTTTTCATAAAATAGAGACTTAGAAACCAGCGACTTTAATTCTTTGTAATATTTCTTTTTGTGATCGTTTTTTTTGTCCTTTAAATACTCTGCATATGCTTTATTTCTCAAATGCATCATCAATTTAATATTTTCAGTAATCCAAGGGCAACAACACTCCTTAACAATACTAGTTCTTAGAGGTGCATGGACATTCAATAGTGTGAGCAGGTGCGAATTAAATTCATTTAGCATAGAATTAACATCTTGCAGCTCGGTTATCGCTTCCCAGTTCAGCAATACGAGATCCTGATCAAAACATTCCCGATCTATATCCTTAAGTGGTCGATACGTAATGGTCCGCCGTGGAATTTTTGGTCGTTTAAAACTAAATTCGCCCGAAACCAGCGCGTGCGCCCACAGATCCGGTATAATATCAACTGATACAGAGCGAGGTTTAACATTTGTACAGATGATGTCAATCAGAGAGTTGCCGTGTACTGTGAAATGCGTGGGTGACTGCACCAATTGCGTGAAACCAAGGCAGTTCAAAAATGAGACTAATTTATCCGTCTTTGAGTCCAAGTCGTTGAGCACGTTTATGTTGAAGTCACCCATCAATATCGTGTACTCACATTGCGTTAGGGAGTTTACTGAACTAGATATAGCGTCTAGGAAAAGATCAACATCTTGCCAGGGAGGGCGGTAAGCAGTGCCTATTGCTAGCTTTACTCCGCGAACACTAATTGTGACCCACATTTGTTCGACCGTGGTGTGGGATGTACTAGCAGAGTGCGAGTGACTTCGAACATTTATTCCTTTTTTTAAATAAAAACCAACCCCACCACCACGCCCCCCCTTGACAGACAAAGAGCGTGGTAAATGCCGCAGCCTATAACCTGGCACGGAGGGCGCGCGCCCTTCTTCGCCTGTTCGCAACCACGTCTCATTTATGGCCATAATATCTACATCCAAACCTAGTAGCGCTGCAATAAATTCTTTGTGTTTCGTGCCCAAAGAACCCGCATTCCAGAAACCAACCTTAAGGTATTTAGTAGACATTATTCCATATATAATTTACTAACAATAAATAAAACACAGAAAATAAATACTAAGTAAAAGAACTCAAACATTAATAAAAGATGCATGTATACATACTTATACTTTATTTATTTATTTATTTTATTGCATAAAACATGGTATATAAAGGTGTTACATGAGTTAAGGGGTATATCATACATGTTTTGCTTAAGACTAAAGCATGCAAAATGATTAACACAACTTGTGTTCAAAATATTCCTTAGTGCTATAAAAATTATAATCATTCAGCCACTTAAACAAATGAACTTTAAACAGTCTGCTATTAAGTATTTTAAGTTTACATGGTACTTTATTATATATTTGTACAGCCATAGCTAAACAGCTTTTACTATATTTTGTTAATCGAGGGGTTTCATCTAAAACAAGTATAAATTTGTCACGCTGATTCCTAGAGCATACATCTGCTGCTGTTCTGAAAAGCTCTTTGTGTTTCCGTACAAACATACATGTTTCATATAGATATAGTGAGGGTAGTGGTAGCAAACCGAGTTTTTTTTCGTCCAGTGGAATGCCCTGAATAGCTCGAACACATTTCTTTTGAGCGATAAATGCTCTGCTATGGTCGGTACTATTTCCCCATACAATTAGTCCATATCGCAGCAAGGACTCCACATATGCACGATAGGACATTACAGCTTTTTTAATACTTGTGACATTTTTAATCCGTCTAAGAGCGTAAACGAATTTATTGATCTTATTACATACACTATCGATTTGAGCTTTCCAGTCTAGATGTTCATCAATGATCGTTCCCAAAAACTTAGTTTGTGCTACTTCTTGAAGTTTTAATATATTCATTTTAAAATTTAATTTGTTATTGTAAGATTTATTAAATTGTACATATACTGATTTATTGAGGTTAATAGATAAATCATTATTATTAAGCCAATTTATAAGATTTTCTGTATTGTATTATTAATATCTATTTCGTGATCAGTTGTTGTTTTACATTTTTTGTGGTAGAAACGATGATTGAAATGTCATCAGCAAACAGAAAGCATTTATGATAAGTCACGTTAACAATGTCATTCACACACCAAACGCGGCGTTCCTGAGGAACGCCGCGTTTGGTGTTTTTGAATTCAGAGCGGTATGAAACCATATCCTTATTGGCATTAATATGAGCGATAGTAACACACTGCTGTCTGCCAGATATGTATGACGATATCCACTGCAGTGATGGTCCTCTTATTCCTATAGACTCTAATTTCTGAAAAAGCATGTTATGCGAGACCAGGTCGAACGCTTTAGATAAATCTAAAAATAAGCCCGTTGTTAGTTGATTGTTGTTAATATTAGTTAGTACTGCTTTCAAGAGTGAAAAGATAGCTAAATTTGTTGACTTTCCTTTTTGGAAACCGAATTGCTCTTTCTTTATAATATTAAATTTTTCGCAGTAACTGAGAAGCCTTTTATACATGCACTTTTCGTAGATTTTTGACATAATTGGTATTAGAGTTATGGGACGATAATTGTTAACATCATATTTTTCACCTTTTTTAAAAAGTGGTTTTACAACTGATATTTTTAATTTATCCGGAAATACTCCTTGAAAAAAAGACAAGTTTATAAGATGCGTTAAAACGCCGCGTATTTCCTTAGCACATTCCTTAATAATTCTTGTGCTAAGTTCGTCGTAGCCTTCTGAGGTAGTGTTATTTAATAACATAGTTTGTTGTTCTACTTCGTCTTCCGTCATTGGGAAGAGGAACATTGAGCTAGGTGTTAGGTTTTCATCACAATGAATATTTGTACTTTGCTGTGTAGGATTATGATTAAGATATAAATCGTTGAAGGTGGAGGCTATTTCTGTTGGTTCCGTAAGTATAGTATTATTTATTTTAATGGATTCTATGTTGTTTTTAGGAGTAGGATTATGGATTTCATTCTTTATTACTGTCCATGTAGCCTTACATCTATTCTTATATTTATTCATAAATTTTATATTAGCATTTCTTTTGGCATTATATATACATTTTTGTAACAAATTTGAATATTTAATGTATCTAGTTTTGTTGGTTTGAGTTTTCTTCTTATAATATTGATAACGCAAAAATCTCTTAGTTTTACAACTCTGCTTGAGACCCCTACTGATCCATGTTTGTTTTACTGTTTTGTTTCGATTTATCTTTATCTTTACTTTCGGAAAACACAGATCATAAAAAAGGCATATTAACTCATGAAAACGATTAAATGCCAAATTTGCATCCTTTTCAATATACACTTCTGACCAAGACAAACTTTGTAGACATTTCTTGAACTTGTGTGTATTATGGACACTGTAATCTCTTTTGTAAACGTAATAAATTGCATCTTTTATCGATTGGCGTTTTAAGGGAAAGTCTATCATTTGTGCTGTGTCGTGGTCAGAGAGATAAAGTGGGAGGACTGTTGTAGAAGCATCTGGGCTATTACTCAATATATGGTCAATACAAGAGGATTTGCGAGTAGCTTCATTAATATGAATTTTTAAATCATAGTTGTTTGCTAGATCTTGGAATTCGTTAGTGATTTTACCCTTGTTCAGTGTGTTTATGTTAAAGTCTCCTGTTAGAACTATGCGTGTTGAAGGTTTGTATTTTTTGAGAATATCATGTAAGAGACTATCTAGATTAGCTAAAAATATGTTGGGGTCGGACTGGGGTGTTCGGTATATGCATATTATCAATAGTTTCTCGTTAGTTAACTCAATGCCACAAATTTCGAATGTATTTACTGATGCATAATTTTTTACTATTGATAACTCCTTGAAAATTATATCCCGTTTTACTAGGATGCAAGTTCTACCTCGGCATTTTTCTCTACAAAAGTTGGCTGCCATTATGTAGTCGGATATCTTAAGATAGCTCTCATGGCCTGTCTTGATAAATGTTTCAGATAGGCAGATTACATGTGGGTCATTATGTGTATCTCGCATCTCTTGTAATGTTATTTCTAATAGTTCCTGTTTAGATAGAATGCTTGCGATGTTTTGATGTAATATCCTAAAGTGGTGAAATGAAGATGTGTTAGATGACGTATTTTTAAGATCGAAATAAATTGTTGGTTTTTTTTATTGGGAAAAAATAGTATTGTTTTTTTTGTTTTTTTTTTTTTATTTATTAAAAATTAAAAATTCCTTAAAACTAATACATTGCCCCACAAAACTGCTTACGCAGTTTAACTGTGAGATCATTGAGTCTCTCTTATTATAAGTTACATCTAGAACCCAACATATACTAAACTACTTAACCTAAATGCACTAAATAGAATCTAACAAATATTTTTTAAGTTTCCGTGCGAATTTTAATTTATTATCTTCTTGTCTGATGTCAGCAGGCAAAGTGTTCAATAAATAGGGAACGCGTTTTTTAAAGTTCTGTCGCCATAGTAATTAATAACTCTGGGTACATCATATTTGCCCGCTGTCATCGACCTTGTAGTATACCTATTAGAAGCTAGTGCGTCACTATCCCGAACGCCATGGTTATTGACTAATAATACGTATTTATGTTTAAGGCTAACTGGTAGAATTTTACATATTTTGAATAGCCTACTATAGTCTCCTTTACAGCTATTTTTAGTTTTCTTGTTTACTAATAATTTCAAAAATCTAGTTTGTATTGATTCTAGTTTCTGCATATTACTTTTAAAAGTCAACCCATAGCAATCAAGACAGTAACTCAGTATTGATTCAACTAAAGACACATATAAACATTTTAAGGTGCTGGAGGGAACTTTAAAGCTTAAGTGATAGAATTTACTTAACAATATTCTAAGCTTACCACAAATGTAATCAACATGTGAAGACCAAGAAAAATTTACATCAACCTTCATTCCAAGATATGTGACACCTTCTAATTGTTCAATTGGTTTACAATTGCAGTTTAAATTATTATTATGCATGCAATCGTAGCTATGTGTAAAAATGGAAGGGCATACTTTATTTAGATGAATATGAGGGGAATGAATCATCAACAGGTTAGTTTTATCGCCATTCAGAACGATACCGTTGTCATGAGACCACTTTACCACTGCGTCTACGTCATGTTGAACGAGCCGACAGGTGTCAGCGAGGTCGGTGCCGGCGCGCAGCACACACAGGTCATCCGCGAACATATGCGCCGAACAGTGGCGCAGTACGCCGCACACACTATTCACATGTAATAAGTAGCACACAGGCCCGCATCCGGACCCCTGTGGCACCCCGCACCCCACCTTCCTCTCTTCGCTGAACTCATCACCTACCTTTACTCGATAGGACCGTGATGTGAGATAGTCGCGGAACCATTTGTTCAGCGGCTCTCTCACTCCACACTCCTCCATGGCATTCAATAAGGTCTCAGTTTCAAGGGTATCGAAGGCTTTTTTGTAATCAAAGAACCCTATGGTACCCTTCTTTATGAGTTCAATATTTTCAGCGGGAGCACAAGTATCTTTAATTACCAGGTCTATATTTGCGGAACTTTTGAAATAAAAGGGGATAGTCCCCTTCTTGGAATCCTTAGATTTTGTTATAAAACTTGGTTTGCTACGTACCAGTAGTTTTTTGATTTCGACAGGATTCAAAAATGTCGCATTATAGTATTCACAATCTAGAACATAATTTATTGATTTGCAAATATCAAATAAATTTGAATATTGGCAATTCGTGAAATGACAGTTTTTATAATAAAGGCAAATATTTTTTAAGCGATAATTTAGGTTCACGACATCAAGATGGTAACTTTTTTGCACATTTAGTAAAATAATAGTATTCTTATAAAATAATTTCAACATGGACTTGAGTTGGAATAGCACATGTTTCATGTTATGATCATTTTCACCCAAACATATTACAACTTTGTCGTCCGGTTGTAGGTTGAAATTCATACAGCTTTTCAATATTACATCGCTGCATGCATTCGGCATCGTTTGAGCGAAGACTCCATACTTCTCAACTACTTGTATACTTTGGGTGTATACCCAAACAACTGTAAACGCCACGGCCGCCTCACCTACTACATCTACTTTCAACATACGAGCCGCAACAAACACGCATGAGAAATCGTATGCAGAAGCTCTATCCGGACCAAACTCTACAACCCATGACCTACCACAAACACACCAACAACAGAATCAGACACTACATCATATTCTAATGAAACAGAGCGAAAAGATGGATCTCTTAATCCAACAAATAGGCTCCCTAGTGGGTCTTATCACCAGCCTCGTCACCATACTTACAAAATGACTTCCCTATTCATAGCAGCCTGGAACATTAATGGCATTGCACCCAACACAAATGAGCTAGAAGTTTTCTTAAAAGAAAACAAAATCGATATATGCCTGATATCAGAATCACACACAACCGTAAGAAGTGATATACGTATCCCAGGGTTCTGCGTGTACCTTACCTCTCATCCGGACGGTCGAGCACATGGAGGCAGTGCTATCGTAATAAAAAACACCATCAAACACTGTCTACTGGAACCTTTTGTGACAGAACACCTACAATCCACGGCTATAAGAGTAGAAGATGGTTCAGGTCTTATTGACATCTCGGCGGTATATTGCCCTCCTAGACACAACATCAATGAGGAAATGTTTACAGAGTTCTTTAAGAGGCAAGGCAACAGATTTATAACAGGTGGTGACTGGAACGCCAAACATACGGATTGGGGTTCTAGACTCACCGTAACCAGGGGCCGTGAACTCAAAAAATGTATTGATGCAAATAACATGTCAACTGTGTCCACAGTTGAACCTACATACTGGCCTACGGATGTTAACAAAATACCTGACCGCCTTGACTTCTTTGTCACAAAAAACATATGCCACAAATTGATCCAAATAGAATCTAGCCTAGACGGGTCTTCAGACCACACCCCAATCATATTAAGATTGAGTAAAACGACTGCAAAATGTAACCCAAATAACGACATGCTCTACAACTGCAAAACCGATTGGGATAACTTTAAAGAGTACCTTGAAGACAACATTAATCTCAACGTGCCTCTGAAGTCCCCTGAAGACGTAGACGACGCGTGCTTGTACTTCACCAATCTTTTACAAGTGGCAGCGTGGATCAGCACCCCTGAGTTAAAATATTCTGCGCATAGTACACCTACTCCGACCAAAGTCCGAAGAAAAATCGCTGAGAAGAGACGATTTCGCAGAATATGGCAGTCATCACATAATGAACGAGACAAAACCCGTCTTAACCGTGCCATTAAGGAGCTCAAAGACCTTCTTCATAAAACTAAGAATGATGATCTTCAACACAGGCTAGAGAGAATAACCTCTGAAGCTAAAGGAATTCACTCCCTTTGGAAAGCAACTAAGAATCTAGCACAACCTCAGCAACGCTTGCCCCCCATCAGATCAGGTAATTCATGGGCTCGTTCAGACCAAGAAAAATGTGAAGCTTTCGCCACTCACCTTGCCAATGTCTTCAAGCCGAATGAATCTGCAGTTCCTGATGATCCTGAAATAGATGCCATTCTCAACCAGGACTTGCAAATTTGTGCCCCTCTGCGCCCAACATCTCCACGGGAACTATCTAGATTGATATCTACGATGAACTCCAAAAAGGCACCCGGATTCAATCTGATTACTCCGAAAATTCTTAAGGAGCTGCCAAGAAAGGGATTAGTCTTTCTTACTATCCTTATTAATGCCTCTCTCAGATACTCTTATGTCCCTGCTCTCTGGAAAATTTCACAAATCATAATGATCCCTAAGCCTGGAAAGCCGGAAAGTGAATTTTCATCTTACCGCCCTATTAGCCTTACTCCGGTACTATCGAAGCTATGGGAAAGGGTTGTCTTGAACAGGCTGACCTCACCTAAAAGAAAACCAAGTAGTACCTGATCACCAATTCGGATTTCGCGAGCAACACTCCACCGTTGAACAGGTACACCGAGTCTACCGCACCATAAGACAATGCCTAGAAAGAAGAAGTATTGCTCGGCAGCCTTCCTGGACGTTCAACAAGCCTTTGATCGAGTATGGCATAAAGGAATATTGTGCAAGATAAAGTTGCTCTTGCCCCATTCATTTTACTTGCTGATGAAATCATACCTTAGTGATAGGCAATTCCAAGTAAAGGTACGAGACGCTAGATCCTCTCTCACCAGGTGCCTTGCAGGGGTACCCCAGGGCTCCGTCCTGGGTCCAGTTTTATACAATATATTACAATACAATATATTAATATATTTACTAGCGACCTCCCTCAATGCCCTGACGTATTTGTAGCAACCTATGCTGATGATGCCGCATTCCTAGCCTGTAATCAGGATGTCAACATAGCAAGCAGCATGCTGCAAAATCAACTTGACAGGACCCATGACTGGCTTAACAAATGGCGTATAAAGGCAAGTGCACCAAAATCGCATCACATCACCTTTGCACTAAGACATGGAAATTGCGCCCCGGTCACATTGGGTCAGGACACTCTACAACAGTCCTCATGCGTGAAGTACCTGGGATTCTACTTGGATCGTAGAGAACAGAAATAAACGTCCGATTCAAGAACTTGCTCTGGTTACTTGGTAGACAATCTTCACTCACCCTGAGTAACAAACTTAGAGTTTATTGTTCCATCATAAAACCAATATGGACATATGGGATTCAAATATGGTCTTCCGCAAGCAAATAAAACATCATGTGCATTAAAAGGAGTCAAAACAGTATCCTGAGGGTCCTAGCTGCAGCGCCCTGGTATGCTCGCAACTCAGAAATACATGAGCACCTGGAAATCCCAACAATCCTAGAAGAAGCGAAACGCTGTCTAGAGAAATACAAAGAGAGATTAACCAACCATCCCAATCCACTTTCACGATCACTATTGTTGCCAAATCATACTAAGAGACTCAAAAAAGCTGATATTGTGCTGCCTGATTAAGTAGAATTTGGACACTGGTCCTGATTCTGTAAAATATGATGTATCTTTCCACACATATGATCATAGTCAGGGCTGACTGATAGGAGATGAGAAAAGGAAAAAAAAATATGTATACATACTTGTTTTGGAACATAAACAGTGAGCAATGTAAACAAATAATTATGAGCGGCATAAGAGAAGCATATGCATATGGCATGGCACCGTGGGCAACGCAAATTGTAAGTAAAGATTGGAAACTTAAAAAACTATAGATACCAATAGGATGAAACTGACAGAGACATGCAAATTGCGCTGTACAAAATATCCTAAAAGTAGAGAAAAAAAAAAAGCACCTACCGAACAACGGCATGCAACAATTAACTAAGAATAAAAATGTGCTATTCAGTGTACAACTTATTGGATTAAATATAACATTAACATAAAAAACACTGACGGAAATCCCTTCCGCACAAACGAGCAAACCTATTGTGTGATAAAAAACCGCGAGATGTCCTTTTCCGTTCGGATATGCACGACCGGCTTTCCTTCCTCTTTACGCGCAAGTATGCGGCCATCTTTAGTCCATGTGTATTTCCATTCAAGTCGACTAGCAGCTTGGCGGGTATTGTAGTATAATTGCCTGTAAGTTTTAGTTAGGCGCTCGTTAAGGTAGATGCGGTGTGGCGTTCCCGAAGCTTCGATATCAGCAGTAGTGAGATTGCGGCGGACACGCGCGGCACTCAGAAAAATATCACGCGTCGCACGTCTTGCCAGTCGGGCAACGATGATTCGAGGTCGGGGCATTTCACCTTCGGTGTGGTCACGCCGAACGTTCCCAACTCGTTTAGCGAAAACAATGTCTTGTTCGTCGAGATTGATCGCTAGTTTAAGAGCAAGGGTGCCAATCAACTGAGCCGGTTTTCCCCACTTGACTCCGTTACGCCTGACAGTTGCACATCGTTCATCAGTGACTCTTGCTCACGTTCATTCAGCTGCTGCTGGAGTTCCGCAATTGTTTCCTCTAAGTGAATCATACGAGGAGAATTCGAATGGTCGGTGTTCTCCTCCAGCTCTTTGACTCGATCTTCCAGGGTGTCCATACGATTACAGCACTTACTCATCTTCTTTCTTCGTTCTTTCATAAAAAAAAAAAAAAAAACGATGCCCCGCACTAGGAATTTCTCCTGTATCGTGGGTGCGTTTACAAACATATAAACTCATGCCTGAGAAATCGTCACGAAATTGGCGCAACTCTTCTCGCAAGGCATTAAACTCCCTGCGGAGACAACGGATTTCTACCGCTAGGCTGATTACCTCAGTATCAGGCATGTCATCAATTACTGTCACTGCATTATCATTGAGGCTGACCGCTGCTTGCATAGTAGATGAGCCGAGCTCATCAATTCCCTTGCCAGGAGTTTGGGAGCTGTCTGCCCGTGGTACCTTTGCCTTACATCCAAGGCAAGTCCACTTAAACGACGATGATGCTGTGGGAGCAAGGTTGACGCAGACACGGTGATAAGATACCGAACATTTCATGCATTTGATGGCGTCATTTATCGCCAAAAATGTACCGCAAGCTCCGCACTTCAGCATTGTAAGTTATCGTAATCACCAGATCAAAACGATTAAATTCAACAAAAGTTAGGATTACAAAAAGAGTTCGATGCTCAGCATAGGTTTGAACCCACGAGCGTGTGATCACTGTGTAGAGGCACAGATAATCTAATACTAGCATAGTAGAGGTACGGCCTTAGTTAGCCTTGCTATTTCAACACACTTTGTGGTATCAAATTATTTGTCCTTAGAGCGCAGGAATGGCGATGAGTTTAATATTTTAGAGTTAATAACGGTGTATTAATTTTTCTGGTTCAAATACACAAAGACCCTGCACTATAGTGACACTTTTAGTGAGATTTTATCATTAGTTTTTATGTTATTTTAATGATTTGCACTGTTTACTTTTGTTGTATAATTTGTAAAATTGAAGATATAGTCACAATCACCAATTATATGACCTTTCCAATTCCAAACTTCACTAATTACTCATAACAAATATTTTTTATCGCGGAACAAAAAGAAACACGTATCCACAGTTCCGAGCGTACGACGACTCTCCTATTAGCAATAAGGTTAAGTGGTTCTGTTACAGGTTTGAAAACAGATTCCAGTGCTTGTTTATTGTTAATCTCGGCATCTCTCATTTTTCATACTTTTATCTTTACAGCTTCTGCCGCATCAACAATTTGTCGTTTCATTGATTTTTCCATATTGGTAAATAGGTCGTAATTGATTTAGCGTCGTAAGGTGAATAATATTGTTAGACAGGTAAAAGCCTTATATACTATATGTATTCGTGTTCTTAGTCAAAGACTACAAACGTATCAAATTTACTTCTATAACATCCTTTATTTTTTGAACAATCTTTATTAATTACAACATAATTGAAAGGTGGACTCCATATTTTTGAACACATTTCACGAAATTCAATCCATGTCAGGTCAGTGTTGACGTGTTCTTCATAAACATGTTTTATATTTCTTTCATCTTGTTTAAAAAGTACGATTAGGTTTGCGTTGTCTCTTACTAACTGTTTAGGGATTTTACTAAACGTCTGATTTAGATAAAAACAATCGATGAACTGGTGTCTCCCCATAGCAAAATAATCACATATATTACTTTGGTTTTCACAAGCAACATCATCAAATACAATTACAGTATTCGGTTTTGCGGTCTGAACACTTAGTATACTTGCTCATTTTCATGATATTTCTGAAATGAAATGCCTGGTACTCGTTGCAAGACTTTTTCTAAACAAAGATACTTAGGTTGTTGCAAGGTTTTCGAATAAACATAAACATTTTGAAATATTAAACCATTCTCGTGTATAAGAAGACCAATTATTAAATTATAGTTTTCCACAATTTGACGGTCCGCAAATGATGCATCGTACCGATTTAGGTAATAATTCTCCATGGCGAAAACCAGTCTCCTGAGAATGAACACAAAGTATGTTTACTTGTAACGATTGTGGTTGTTTTACAAATTTCATGGCAACTGCTTAAACGGTTATATTAATAATGAGTCAATTATTTTATTACACTGACATTTATAACTCATTGTCGCTAACTCGAACAAATGTACGAACAACCTCACCATGGCTGTCCTTCATTATAAGATAGTGAGTGTTTTCTAAATGAGATTTCACCAAATCTTGCATCTGTCGCTGGAACAAATCTTCTGTGCGGTTTGTATAGCTGTCCTGGTGTTTTGATGAATCGTTATCTGTATTTTTCTGATCAGTTTGCAAATCTCGAATAAATATAATCTTGCCGCTTGAATTCTTGATTATAAGTTTACAAATGTCATTTAAATCAGATTTCACTGAGGCATGCAGTATAGTTAATTTAGTTATTTGTATTTTGTTTCGTAATACAAAATTCGACCTTCTCACTACAATAGTAAGAATCGAATATAGCGTTAAATTACTGCTAACAATTATTTATTAAGTTATACCTTCCCCACCCACAAACTTTGTAGATAAATTAATTTATGTTATTGAAAATTCTAGAAATCTTTTCGTTCCATTCGTAACCAAACGAGTTTTAAAAAGTGGAGTAGCGTCCAAACCACAAACGATGTGGAATAGGCGTCGAACCAGTATTTTACCGCATTACTGCACTATTTAAGATTACATTTATATTATTGGGCATTCTATTCCACCGAAAGTGACGAAGGCGAACGAAGTCAGCCGTAGGAAGCGACAGGTGAAATAGAATGACCAATAAATCACTACTAGTACCTACTATGTTGCAGAAAATGTAAGGTCAGGCAAAGCTTAAATGACGGAATGACGTGATGCTTCCAAGCTACCCTGTCTTCGGCTCTTCTCAGTAGTCACCGTGAGTCCTGTAATCGCCCTGATTTTGTTCTGACCATTTTTCCCACAACAACCAGTTTTTCAGGTTATTTGGTTGTCTCCGGGTAATGTGACCAAAGTAACTTACACTCGAACCCGTTGGTAGCAGATCGAGAAGAGTTCGGTTTCTAGTCACAAAGTAATATGAAGATTCAAATTCAAATTAAGTTTATTGCATCCATAATGTACATACAGGTGGTAAATATAAGTTACAGAAACAATTATGGACCCTGTCGGGCACAGCAACATTCTAGATACAGTCTGTGTCTAGGAGAGAGGAATAACGCTTAATAATTTTCCTATATAATTAACATTCAAGTATGGGTTAAATATACTAATATGTATGTGTGTTTGCAGGTTCAGGTCTTCAGCCGGACATTTAGATATTTAAAGTTGCTGAGTGCTCCCGTGTCTGCGAGTGCCACCTGTGTTCGTATTGATATCCAACCTTAAAGACAGTGTTAAGTAGTTTGTAGTCAATATGAGTGCTGCAACGTACAAAAAAAGTGAAGGAACGTCGGGGATTCGCGGGCAGCTGTACGAGACTAAGTTGCTCAGCTTAATATTCTACAGAGCGAAGCATGACGATAGTATCGAAGAGTTTCAGCTAGCTTCCAATATCGCTGAGATAGGGGCATTCGATGATATTTGCTTCAAGGTCAAAGTGAAGGGATTTCCGAAACCTTTGATTGTGTCCATACAGACCAAACATAAAGACGATAGCGAACAGACTCTCGATATCAATATGATGAAATATTTTCGCAGTTATTTGAAAATTAGAGAGAAATTTGAATTCAATTATAAAAACGACCTATTTCAAGGTAAATTTCAAGAAACAGAATGTTACTTCGTTATATACACGTCCGGAAAAGATACATTTGGTAATGACCTTGCTGAAAGTGATTTTGCCTCAAAACTGAAAGAGCTTATTGGTACCGAAGGTACAATCAAGCAACCCTATAAACGTCATGCGGATGTAAAGTTCCTGTGCGAAATATTTATGGAAGACCAAATAATCTCACTGGCCAAACAACTAGCCACTTTTATAAGTGGTGAACGAAATGTTCAAATGATGATGTGTGATGAGCTGATACTAACCTATCATGTGGTTCTGGCGTTAAAAGTTGTCGACATTTCAGCAATTGAACAAGATGGACACCGAATCGCTACCTTTCGACAAGACTTCTTCGATACCAACGATCGATATATCAAAATACTCAAAGATACACTTTATAAAGAGATTCTTGAAAGACGAAAGATAGGAACCTCTGATGCAAAGAATCTATTGTCAGAATTCTTAGCCGAGCCTACTGACGTTACAAAATTGAGCAAACTGATAGGGACCGTTCTAAAATATAACAATGGTCAGCTAGAATTTGTAAATAAATCTACTAAAGGCTTCAATTCACAATGTAATCAAGTGGACGTTTCTCGATCAACTGTCAATGAAGCTTTTGATCTGGCAGCAAGAGAAATATTATCAAAGGGTTTTAAAGTCCCGGCTGCGTTTGGTAACAAAGACCTGACATTAAGTGGCAGCGATGTAAAAAAAGCGCGAAGAATAAAATATTTAACATCACAAGTTATTGACTTGATGTCCAAGTCTAAAGCAAGTAACATAGTCACTATAGACAACTCTTTAGACAATGGATTCTTGCAGCTTAATGGAGGTATAGCTGGAACCATAGGAAATTTATTTGTGCTTGACGGTAACACCAAACTGATGAAGATTACAGATAACTGGGAATTACTTGGAGATCATGCTCAAAAGCTATATAAAAATTTAAATGACGAAATTGGCAATTTGCAAGCAATTCGATTTTATTTCAACGTAAACAAGTTCCCAAAACTTTTTTTCAACTGCAGTGAGTATGAAGAGACTCTAGCAAGAGATTTCTTGAGCAAACTGCTATTCTATAGCAAACAAGCAGACGAGAACCGCGTGGAGGAAATATTAAAAGACGAAATAAAAGAGCACCAGCTTGATTACCCGAACTACTTTCAAGTTAAAACTGATGCAATATTTCTTAAATATCACGATAAAATACAGAAATGGTGGATGCAGTCAATACGGGCACCGTATCTTACAAAAGGCAGCGATATATTTGAGAATGCAGTAAATCATATCATAAAAGACCCATTGTTGAGCTCAATAAACATAACATGTATAAGCAAAATAAAACATTTGATTGAATACTCATTTACTGACGAAGCAGTTAGCTCCTGGAATTTGCAGGATCATTCAAGTACTGTCATCATTACAGAGAACAGCGAACTGACTGTTGTTAAACTGTTGCAGCATTTCAAGAACAAGGACTACGTTGTATTAGATCTGGAATATATTGTTAATCTACCAACGAAAGATCGAAACGTATTAGTCACCGAATTAAAGAATACAAATGGAGAAAAAGTTATTATTTTTCTATGCGATCAAATACAACATTCCAGAAACGAAATCAAAACATTAGAAAACATTGCGAAAATTATTCTAAACAAAATATCAATTATTATTACTAATTCCTTGTCAGTTGACACATTGCAGAATTATTTCCCAAGAGCAGATAGTCCCGTACATGATGAAAATAGTCTGATTGACATGAGTGAAGAGTCACAGAAGAGTATCTTGGAAACTACAACAGTGATATTTCAAGGCGTAGAAGTGAGATTAGATTTGATAATCGATGATAAATCAAAAGCATATGTGAAAAGTGATATTCTAAACAAAATAATCAATAAGGACACAATTCAACTCGGTAAATTAATTGTCTCAAGAGATTATGATGAAAAAAAGCACTTGTATGTTGACAGAATTCTCCGTAAATTAATTGTCTCAAGAGATTATAATGAAAAAAGGCACTTGTATGTTGACAGAATGCTCCGTAAGACCATCGGTTCTACTCTCTCACCAAAAACTCTTAACGATATAGAAGATGACGTTGTACTTATAACAGCAGAGCCCGGGATGGGCAAGTCAACTCTGCTCACTCACATATCGCTTAAAACCAAAAAATACCACCCAGAAGTATGGATTGTAAGGGTAAACTTATTAGAATACTCGACAGAACTTAGCAAGTGGAAGGAAGGTAAAACAACCATCGACTTAGTAGAGACTTTAAAGTTTATGTGTCAAGTTATACTCCGCATGAAACTTGGCAAACAAAATGATGTGACAATTTCGTTGGAGGAACAAAATGGTTCTGTTTATCTCAAAGATTGTACAGGTGATCAGTCGATTGAATTCGAATTAAAGTTGTTTCTACATTTTTTTAATTATTGTCAAATCGTATTCGTATTTGATGCTTTCGACGAAATCAGTCCGCATTATATAACTGAGGCTATGAAATGTATAGAAGTTATCAATAACCACACTAAAAAGCATAAAATATGGGTCACAAGCAGGTCGTATACTGAAATTGAAATTATTTTACAACGAGCTTTCGGTGTTGCTTATGAAATAGAACCCTTTTCATATGAGACAAAGGATGAATATTTAAATAAAATTTGGCAGTCCAATTTGAATTTGAAGGACCTTGATAGAACGCAACTGGAAAATATACATGGCTTCCTGAAGTTTATGTCCAGTTCAAGAAACCGCGACAGTCAAGCATTTGAAATAGATCTAGATGAAATTTACGTCTTCGCATGCTCTTTTTTGCTAAATAGGATTAAATGCTCATGCGATACTTTTTGGACATTCGATCCAACTTATAAGTATACTTTCTATGACGACCTTCTACTGAACATGCAGCAACGCATAGAATTATTTTTCAGGAATCACGATTTAGATATTGAAACAAATGGCAATCCTTTACATATATTTTTGATGACAAATTTTTTCATAACCCGTATAAAAGACGGTAGGAAATATACTAATTATAATTGGAATCAAGACGTTAACATATTTACTTTTTACGAACAATACTTTGAAACGAAATTAAAAAAAATACGGTTTGAAGATAAAAACAAAATGGACATTTATAATCCTGATATTATGATTGCTTACGACAAAGAACTTGCAGATTGTATAGAAAAGCATAAAAAATTGGCAGCTTATGCTATTTTCAAGCTGGAGGACTTGGACAATTTATTTACTGAGAAAGACTTGCGAGAAATCAAGGAGACGATTAAATGTATAGAAAAGGGAGTAGAGAAAACTGGTCTGATATGTGGTGTAGCAGACGAAAGCCCAATTTTTACACACATGACATTCGCTGAATACTTTGCAGTAGAATATGTTTGTGATTCATTAAAAAAAGCAAGTAAAAGCAAAAAAAAAAATCTCTGTAAATTCATATTTGATGTGATTTTTTGTATGGAGTACTTGGAGAATGTTCGAAGTATTTTATATAGTAAAATGAAAATTGACAAAACGTTGATGAGCATTATTGAAGATAATAAAAAAGTAATATGTTGTTTGTTAATATAGCAGGGCGAAGGACCTTTTGGGAGAATAGAATATGGTTGGGCGTCAGTCTTAGCTTTACTTTATAGGCTTCATAATTTCATTTCTTTGTTTACGTCGACTTCTGACAAATCAACATCAATACAAATAATAAATCTGTAGAAAAGTCGTTTTTGGACATAGAAAATAAAAAAATAATAGCCAGGGTGTTAAAGGATAACCAACAGAACCCATTTCAAGCACATTTGAAATTTTTGTCTGTTCTTCTGTTTGTCTGTTTATTTGTGCACGTGTTAGAATTTAAAGTATATGTGACGTCATTAAATCATGAATTTTCATTTTTCAAGTCACAATGGTTTGCAACATAATACATACCTGTAATATTTATTTAGCGCCTACAGACAAATGTCTAAGTACCTACCTAAATTATTATTGTGTTGTCAACTACCTACAAATATAAAAGAGTACCCTATAAAAGAGTTATATTAAGCCACATTGATGATATTCCTATAAATTATCACGTAATTTGTAATAATTATTGTGATATATCCTGGATTTACATAAGTTGACGATTTTTTTTTTTTATATTTTGTTATATTAGTCCTTTAAAATGTCCTTTAAAAGGTCCTTTAAAACAATTAGTACAATACTGTCTGTTAGTATCGACGAATTACTAAAGAGGTGATATTATATTCCTACATGTCTGCGTTTAGGTGCTCCTAGCGGAGCTCCACACCGTTGTCAATGTGGTGAAGCAGTCGACCGCCTTGGTCACCATGGCCTATCCTGCAATAGGAGCGCTGTCCGGATAACACTGCACGCCAGCATTAATGACATCATACGTTGGGCTCTTGTCACCGCTGGGGTGCCAGCTGATTTAGAACCCAATGGCTTGGCACGCGACGATGGGAAGAGACCAGACGGGATGATCATAATGCCTTGGAAGGTGGGTAGGCCTTTGGTGTGGGATGCAACATGTGTCGACACCCTTGCGCCATCCCATCTTCTTAGCACGGCGGGCTGTGCTGGGGCGGCTGCTGCTGGTGCAGAAAACCTCAAACGGCGCAAATATAACAACCTTATTTGAAGTTATATGTTTGAGCCGTTTGGGGTTGAAACACTAGGTCCATGGGTTCCGAGTGCGCATCGACTTTTTCGAGAAATTAGCACAAAGCTCGTCGAATCTTCACGAGCTTTGTACTAATTTCAAAGGCCAACCCTCTGGTCACAGAGGGCTGGCCTTTTCTTCGGCCAGAGAATCAGCATTGCCATCCAACATGACAATGCTGCCAGCGTTCTGGGCACTTTCCCCGTTGACATCGATGTGGACTAATTTTTTGCACAATGAGCTCTTTTCCGTCTCCGTATTTTTATATAGGTTTGTTTTTTTTTAGAATAATCAATTGTATATATATGTAAATTAAGTTTATCATTTAAAAAAAAAAACCTTAATTGTCTTGTTATGTTTTAAAATGGTTTCATTACATGATTATTGGATATTGTTCACCTAATTTTGAGATTATTTAAAGCAATATAGATAATGGCGGGATACTGCGCATTTTCTCATATTGGACGTATTGCGACACTGATAGAACCGAGATTATAAATATTGTGTAATTGATAAGCTGACTTACTTTTTTGTGAACTACAAGCCATTACAGGCCAGATATATATATTATTATATTTCCTATATCATTAATAATTGGTGTAAGATCGACTACACAAGGCTAACGTAAGTTATTTGATATTATAACTATCTATAACTATCATATTATGGCCTTTATTGCTAATCTATACTATATAATATTATAAAGAGCAAAGATGTTTTTTGTTTGTTTGTTTGTTTGTACCGAATAGGCTCCGAAACTACTGGACCAATTTGAAAAATTCTTTCACCATTAGAAAGCTACATTATTCCTGAGTGACATAGGCAATTTTTTAATACCGAAATTGGATCCTGTGGGGTGGCCCACGGGAGCGAAGCCGCGGGCAACAGCTAGTATGTTATATTGATTTAATGGCTAGTCTATGTACTTTGCCTTATCCTTGTTATTTTGATTCTATAATATTGTAAATACTTTATGTGGTTGTAAAAGATATCGATAAATACTATGACAGAGCTTCCGTGGGGTATCTTTCCCTTCTTCCCCACGAGAACTAGTCTATCGAACGGGCGGTAAGCTCGATGAGCCTTCTAAATATGAATTAATTGACAAGCCTTATTTAAATAAATACCTAGTCTTGTATTTCTGTGCTTTTATTCATAAAACCCGGGCAGGGTTTATTAAATAAATACTAATATTATTTATTTAATAAATATTTTTATTTATTTTTTAATTATTTAAAAAAAACTTCAGATAAATTAACCTAACACTATGTTGTTTCTTTATAATATTTGCATCACACATGCACGTATACAGTATCTAAACGTACAGATTAACTTGGCTGTAATGCCCCATATACTCAGTGCCCCATATAAAACCCTCGAGCTTTCTTTTTGTCATGAAACCCAAGGTTGGTAAGTATTTTTTTTTAAATTTATAACAGCAAACAGGTCATGCAAGTTCAAGCAAGGAGTTTACACGCAATTGAAAAATTGTCTTAAAATGTTATCTAAACAGGCATTTCACTGCAATCTCGCTAAATGTTACTTAAATACTCAACTAATGTTCTTAATAATCGATATTAATAGTTTTTTGTATTAAAGGGTTGAAATTATTTCTATTTTTTTACACTCCGTAAGTATTTGCCCTTAACGTTTCTGGACGAAACATTTGTATAATCTATGGTGTGGGCAAAAAGCCCGCCATCCGCTTAAAAGAAAGTTCACGTATTTTGTAATAATAGTTATGATGACTTGTGTAGGTATTAATTAGGTCATGTAATATCGAAAGATTTTTAATTCCGATATTGATTTCCGATATTAGATCTCAATATCGGAATTGCGCTCATTCGTTAGATATAGCACATTTTTTTTGTTAATTGCACAAATTCGGTATGAGGTTGGATTAAGTATAATAAAAAAAACACGTTTATGCCGAGACATACTGGCATATTATACATTGGGGGATTACATCACTGATAAAAATGCTTGGCTAAATGCTATTCCTGCTCCACATCCACTAGGGCGCAAAAAATAAGTGATATGCAGAACATTATTGTTTTGAAGTATTGTTGGACCTGCTGAAGGCTGAATGAATATATTTGTATTGTATAAACTCAATTTCCTTTGTATTATATAACTGCACAGCACGTGTGTAAGTACTATGTACCCAATTGTAAATCTACCATTTACTGCACCTGTGTGTCGTTCGTTGAATTGTGTGTGCCCTGGCAGTTGAGTGTGTCATGCTCTCTCAAATGTATCTCTGATGGTGGCGCGTGTGTTGGATCATCCGGTTCCTTTCATGATGGTTGAGCTGGGTGGTGCCAATTCATGCGTCATGTTCGTGAACGGACGCAGTCAGTTGGAATTGGTCATAACTTAACTGCTTCGGATGTTAATGCTTTTCTAGCATCTATTATATAACTGCACAGTACATGTGTGAGTACTTTTATTACTTTATCCCTGTACGTAGTATAGTGTGTAGTGCTATTCTGGGTGTATTGTCCTCATATATATGAATTTATTAATGTATGTACTTATGTAGCTAAATATTGTAAAAAAACATTTTTTTTAAAAGAGTAAGTATGGAGTTTCTTGTGCATTCTTCTCCATAATAAGCTACTTTCCGAATGCACGGTAGAATCAACTTTTATAACTTGTAAATTTTAATGTACCTAACGTTCAAAAGTGCCGCTTGGTGGCCTACTTGAAATAAAATATCTTTGTCATAATGGGATTTTCTATAGTTTCTCTCTAAGCAGAAGTGGATAATCGGGCGCTATTTAGCTAAACTTCACATTTGTTCCCAAGAAAGAGTACTAAAAATATGCCTTTCTGAAAAAAGGATAGTGCTAAAAAAATCCAGAAAATAAATTTTTGTCGATCAATCTGAAAGTAGTTCCGATTAGAGAGTAATAATGAATTATAAATTCAGTATGAGTGTCACTAGCCAAATCCATGGGATACATTTTTTTGTTTATTCCTATTAAGTTAAAATGTTTTTAATAGACTAGAATAAATTCTGAGAATAGTCTTCTTCATTTGATTTGATGTTTTTTTAATCAGGAGAATTATTAAATAAATCCTGGATTGCTGAGATTAACTTATTTCGTAAAACTACTATATTTAACTTAATCAAATATAGCAATGGAAAAATATAATTATGACATCTTTATATTATTCAAAATCAATGAAATACAATAAAAAAATGTAGAGACAATGATTGTAGCTAGCCACAAACAAAGTGACTAGCTGTCGGCTTGGAGTGTGGAACGTACAATAGAAACACGCTTGTTCTATACGACTACATACCGAAAGCAAAGTTGATAGAAATCTCTATTCCTAGACAGCACGTTTCGCCGAAAACTTTGTTGATGGAAAACATTGTTCGTAGATATCATTTTACGTTCCACACTTGTCGGCTTGACACCTTTCGAGGCACAATATGTGCAAGAAATCTTGATAGACTCATGGAAGCACTAGAAATGTAAAGTGCAGTCTATCGGCTACCAGGACACCCATAATAGGCGGTGGTCGCCTGGTTAGCATGAGTAGGAATGCCTTTAGTCAATGGAATGAATTAGGAATTTATAGACTAGACACACGGGATGATATCCTGTAGACATGTTCCGAAAATAAGCTTTTTTAAAACGTCGTTAGCCAGCCTGCTGGAAGCATCAGCAGGTCATCTCGACTTATAGAATACGAGTATCCTTCGGCTAGATTAGAAGTTATTCAACTTTCAATAGGAAAACAAAGGAAAGTGTCCCTTTGTTTGATAGAACTAGCCTAGGGAAGCTATCAATGCCTAGATATATAGGTATATGGATTAGATACATATATAGGTGTCGCTACTGAGCTACAGTACGAAGAAATCTAGGTATTGATAGCACCATGGGAGGGATGTGATAGCCCAATTACCAAATGTTTGGTAAGGGATTTTTTGGGCGAAAAAAAATTATTTTCGGCGTAAAATTGCGGGGCTCTTAATAATGGAAAGGACCGAGAGTATATAGCACCCCCAGTCATAATTAGAAATTGTAGTCATCCAAAGCTAGTCGCTTGTACTTGTCTAAATAGATAAGAAATAATTTCTTATGTATTGAATCACAGTAACTGTTGAGAGCCATAAGATCATGCCGTGTATTAAATAATAAGAGTGTTTTATTTGATTCGATCATATCGTCCCTTTAGATCCATGCATAATTAAATCTTGAATCGTCGCTGCAGCCAGGTTGCCAAGAACCTTATTATCGTATGTGATCGGGACGTTCAGCGGCGCCGATCAGAAGATTTACGCCCTTCCTTCTCGGGGTCAGCGATTACGTTACGTCCAGCACAATATTGTTATTATTTCGATTGTTACATCGGGTTCTATTTACTCAAATAAGTAACACTTTTAGCAATTTCAGGACTGTTAATTCGGCCTTCATCAAGTCATCTCCATATTATTTTATCAAGTAGTGAAGTTAACAATAACTACCTATAAATACACTTAAATAAAAATAAAATAAAACTACGAACGCGTATAAAAGGGCAAGGGTCATAGGGCGTCAAAAAATAAATAAAAGTAAATTTTAGATTTACTAAATAAAAAAGTATATCAGTGAAGTTTAAGTAAATAAGCACCCGTTGATTCGATCACTGCTTATCACTGTAGTCAACGGGTTCAACCGCGCTATCGCAGTCGACGCTTCACAAGGAGATTAAATATAGGCATTTTTCTGATTCCGAGATTCCGATATTGGATCACTCAGTATAGGAATAGAAATTTCGCAAATTTCGTTCCGAGATTCATAATTATTTAATTATGAATTAAATAATAATTATAATAAATTAATGAATTAATTATATTTTAATTATTATTATTTATTTTATTATTTATTTATTCATATTATTTCATTTTTATGATTCATTTTGTATTTGAAGACAAGTAAAAATGTTATAAAAAATGTCATCATCGTCGTCCGATGAGTGTGATTTAAATGCAATACCGCCGGATATTATCCATGCAGCAAAAACAATTAATGAACAAGTTTTTCTGCCCTATAATTTATTTATTTACTTACAAATGTGATGAAAAACATTGTATGTTTCACGGGCGGGTCCATATTGGCTCACCTAAAGTTCTTTACCCGAAATTGTTCTTCCTAACGATTTGTAATCCGAATGATCACTCTTCCTAAAATTTTTCATCCTAAAGTTTTCATTCATACTATTTGTAGTGCTACCGGCGATGTTCATAACAGTCGTGTTTCCGAAAATTTTAAGTAGTAATATCATTAATGTAAATATATTTAAACTCCTACTGTTTTTCACACATACACCAAATATATGAAGCACCAAGAACATAATCATGAACCAGATATTGTTGTTACATATTTATTACTTTAACTATACCTCAAAAATCACGAATTAACCTCATGTTACAGCATTTTTGGGTTTCTGAGAACCTTTTTCAATGTTTAATGTCTTGTCAACGAGCCTAATTTATAATTGTTGGAAATTGGTCGATTATTCGCAGATTAAAATTAAGATTATGATTTTAAATTCTTATATTACGATAAAAAGATAGGTAATAGGGGTCGGTGAAAACTGTGGTATTGGTTGAGTTATAAAAAATATGTTAAATTAGGTAAATTATTTAATTACCAAGATTTAAAAAAAAATATATAAAAAAAACAAACTAATACTGACCCTGGGAATCTGGGGAAGGTTCGATTCCCAGGTCAGTGCTGATTGTACCATATACTTAGTACTTACCAAGGTCAGTTTCTGGATAGGTTTGTGTTTAACTTAAAGCGGCTGGGGTGGTGGCCGCGCCAGGGTAAGCAACACTTACCAAGGTCACCTTGGGATGGATGACCACTTTTTTTTGGATCGCTTGCATATGGATAGGTGACCCCGTCAGGGTAAGCAACACTAGCCAGTCAGTCTTTGGATGGGTGACCATCACCACAAAAATCTTGATCACCTATCCTAAAGTCACTCCGCTAGGTCAAACAACATCTACCAAGGTAACCTATCCAAAAACCCAAAAAATGTGGTCACCCATCCAAATACTGACCTTGGTAAGTGTTGCTTACCCTGGCAGGGTCACCCATCCAAAAACAAGCTAACCAAAAAAAAGCGGTCACCCATACAAAGACTAACCTTGGTAAGTGTTGCTTAACCTGTGTGAGGTCACCTATCCAAAAACAAGCAAACCAAATAAAACGTGGTAAACCATCCAAAAATCGTCCTTGGTAAGGTTAAAACCATCCGAGCCGCTCAAGATAAATACTATTTAAAGTACTGATTACGTTATAGTAGTGAATGAAGTGAATGAATACCAGCTAGGGTAGCCAACCGAAATAAATTAATGCCGATTATTTAATGTAATAAGCGATTACGTAATTTCTCGTTGATGAAGTGTTGAGAAACTCACTGACAACTGAGGGCTGGTTAATTTGTGACAAATTGTCAGTGGATTTGAGATGTGACGTCGACTTCAGAAACCGGTCCTAAGGATGCAATAAATCAGATTTAATTCGACTTCAAACTATACAAAATATTAAGCAAAAATAAAATTTCGTGGGTTCCGACTGATCCCGCAATTAACTGATCCCGCGGGACGAGTTGCCGGATACATTTATTTTAACATTTTTCTTCCGGCGACTCGTCCCAACCAAAAATGAATAAAAATAATCTATTGTTCAAGCCAAAAACAATACTGTCAAACGAAAAAATGTTTAATGTAATAATTAAAGGAAAAACTATTTGATTCAAAAAAATCTTTTTTTTTGGCTCTGTGTGTATTACTAAACTTCTAATACACCGTGAAATTTAAGTGGTTGTTTTCCCGCGGCAGAACGACTTGCCTTAAGGAGTACTTTCGAAGCATAGAGTTAAAGTAAAAAAATTACGATGTTATTGTTTTAAAATAATAAAAAAAAAAACATAAACTCGAAAAAGTGAGTAACAATAGTAACTTGTAGGTACTAGGTACTATGGTGAATAATACGGTGGTGACGCGAGTAGTACCTAGTACCTACAAGTTACTATTGTTACTCACTTTTACGAGTTGATGAATATTTTTTAAATTATTTTAAAATAAAAACATCGTTATTTTTTTACTTTAACTCTATGCTTCGAAAGTACTCCTAAAGGCAAGTCGTTCTGCCGCGGGAAAACAACCACTTAAATTTCACGGTGTATAATATTTTTAGCGACCAGGATGGAAAAACAAATAAAATAAACAATTCGAACAAACTAAAACGAATTTATTTCAGAATAGACTTAATTTTAACAATTGTTCAACTAATCATTAAAATTCGAGCAATCACAAACAACCTTTAATATTCAAAACGAGAACCAATAACACAAAAACCCAAATAGCACATTAAGGAACGAACTTACTGCAAAGTAGCGAAGGTACCGGGAACCTTACCGTGCGACGACTCAGGAGCAAAAGGGCCGATACTCTTTTTTTTTTTTTTTTCTATGGGGCGTCTCGTAGTTCGGTCAAAGTGACTGACAACTACTTAACCGGGCTTCCCTGTGGAGACTAAGCTATATAGCCTCCAACCAGGCACAAATTTCTAATCCTAAGCGAACCTCGGCTCAGGGCGTCGCTGGGGGGACAACTATGGCTGGATCTTAATAAAGTGATTCTACCATCCGTTCGGAATAAGCCTACGTGGAGAAGAACGGACAAGAAACTCCAATTAACTAACTATAATTTAACTACGGCACAGCATTGCGCGGGCTGGCTTGTATATCTTGGCGGGGACGTCGCGACGGGCCTCGGCGGCGAGGACGGATCGAAGGCGGTCTGTGTATTCTAAGTGTGCTGGTTTCTTTCTTGCTCTCTTGGAGCAGGGTAGTGGCGTCATCGGGGGTGGAGAGGGCGAGCCTTGGTCGGCGAATCTTGGAGATTTGGGAAAGTTCATAGCGGAAGGCCGCTTGAATAAGGGGGTTGCTGTGGTTGACAGCTTTGTCGAAGTAGCGCTTGGAAGTGCGCTTCATGAATTGTTGGATTGTGGGGATTCTAAGATCGACGTGGAGATCCTGGTCACGAACGTACCAGGGGGCTCCCGTGATTTTGCGGAGGAATCGGTTTTGTATAACCTGAAGCTTGTGAATGTGGTAGGGCCTTGCGTGCGCGAAAACTACGCTGGCGTAGGTCATGATGGGACGGATAACCGCAGTGAAAGTGCGCAGCTTGCACCTAAGTGACAAGCCGCTGCTTGCGTTTACCATCCCATGAAGTCTGCCCATAGCGAAAGCGGCTCGCGAGCGCGCCGCCTTAATGTGCTTGGCGAAACTGAGGTGGTTGTCTAAGGTGACTCCTAGGTACTTGGCTTGCTCTTCCCAAGGGATCGGCTTGCCGTACATAGTGATGGGTTTGGTGGGTCGGGATTTTGTGGAGCGAGTGTAAGGCTGAGAGAAGAGGACAGCCTGGCTCTTGTCGGGATTGACTTCTATCCTCCAGAGGCGGAACCACTTGGCCAGGGCGTTAGCGGCTCTCTGGAGTTTTAGGGCGATGGCATTGGGTACTAGGCCAGAAGCATAGAGGGCCGTGTCGTCAGTGAATAGAGCCAACTGGCTCTCTTTAGCTTTGGGGATATCGCTAGTGTACAGCGTGAATGAAATAGGGGATAGCACGCAGCCTTGAGGGACTCCGGCTCGTATGGGGTGAGGGGAGGAGAGTTCTCCCTCGACACGATAGCGGAAGGTACGGTCCGACAACCAATCTCGTATGATGAGCACGAGACGATCTGGCACGCCGAGTTTGTAAAGCTTATAAATTAAGCCGTTGTGCCAGACTTTGTCGAACGCTTTCGCTATGTCGAAGAACAAGGCACCCGTCATCAGACCACGCTGGAAACCAGCACTAGTGTGTTCAACGATGCGGTGAACTTGTTGGACGCAATTATGTTCGGAACGAAAGCCGAATTGCTCATTGGGGATGAGGCTCTTTCGCTCGGCAAAGTCTTTGAGCCGCTTATAGTTAAGCCGTTCATAGACTTTTCCGAGGGAATTTACCAGACTGATGGGACGATAACTGGTAGGCTCCGATTTGGGTTTACCCGGTTTGGGGATGCCTATCACAGTGGCCTGTTTCCAAGCTTGTGGGAAGATATTTTTGCTTAATGCAGCGTTGAAAATGGCCATCATTAGCATTATAATTTGGGCAGGGAGGAGTTTCAACACCTTATTGGTGATGCCATCTAAGCCCGGGGCTTTGTTGGGGTGAAGCCTTTTGATGACCTCCTCTACTTCGTCTGGGGTGACGGGAGGTAGCGGGTCATCGGGGTCTTCGATGGGTGGGAGGGAGGTCCTGCGTTCGACTTCAGCGTCTACCATGTCAAGGTGAGCTTGGTCTACTGGCTGGGAGCTGGGTGAGCACTGAAGTTCTAGACTGTCAGCCAAGCATTCGGCTTTCTCAGTGTTTTCAAATGCTACACTCTTATCAGGGCGAATAAGCGGGGGTATGGCAGAGTCTTCAGTGGAGCGTAATCTCCTCTGAAGGTGCCAGAAGGCATGGTGGTTGGGCTCAAGTTCACTCAGCAACTTATTCCATGTCGCAGAACGGTGCTCAGCAGTGCGTACTTTTACAGCTTCCTGTAATTTCCGCATGTGAGCTACGCTTGCGACACTGGGAAAGTTCCTGCTGGCACGGACAGCTGCGTTCTTCTTGGTTATCAACCTCCGTATATCGTCCGGGAGTTTCCCTTGCTGGATGTCCAGCACTGGAACCTCCCTTGAACATTCGTCCAGGACAGATTGTACGTGGGCTGTAAGCGAGTCGATCGCCGCCGTCGCGTCAGCGACTGATTTTATGTCGGGGGGGATTGAGTCTAGCTGGGGTGACGTGGTGGATTTCAGTTTCTCACTTACTTTCCTCCAGTCGGTGACCTTTTTGGTAGGGGGTGGCTGTCCTAGATCTGGGAGGCCTGAGCGGTTGCCTAGGTCCATGATCACAGGGCGGTGGTCAGAGTGGAGCTCGTCTAGCGCTTCTATCGAGCGTAACCGAAGGTTAACGTTCTTAAGTAACGCTACATCGAGGATATCCGGTCTATGAGTGTGGTCATGCGGGAAATGAGTGGGGCTCATTGGGGCTATGACGTCATAGTGAAGGGATGAGCTTAGGTCCAGCACCAACTTTCCCCTAGGGTTAGTAGCGGCACTGTTCCAGGCTGGGTGTTTAGCATTGAGATCACCCGCTAGGATAACGGAGTCACTTATGCTGAAGAGGGCTGTAAGGTCTTTTTTGAGACCTTCCGGGTTGTTGGGCGATGACGCCGAGTTTGGGGGGCAATAGGCGGAGATGATGGTAATCGTTTGATGACCAGTCATTCCTAGTCGGCAGGCTGTGTACTCGAGGCTCGAAGTGGGGTCAGGAGGGGTGACTACGCTGCAGTGGAGCTCATTTTTATAGTAAATGAGAGTGCCACCACGGTGGGAGCGCGTCCTATCATTGCGAACTAAACGAAAGTTGGCAATTTTGGGATCGCGCTGATGGGGTTTTAAATAGGTTTCCTGGATGAGGAAGATGTCCAGCTGTAGTCGTGAATAAATGCGGCGATCTCATCACGCTGGTTAGAAATGCCATTGGCATTGAAGAACCCTAACCTAAGGGATCTGGGTTTTAGGCAATTTGATCTTAATTGCGTACCCATTCTCCGTTCCTAAAAACGAGTGAGTCTAATTCCTTCGTTATAGAAGGATACCTATCAAAAACTTGTAGGCATGATATGGCGTTATGGGTTACCGCTGGGTTCGTTAACTCAGCGTGAAGGGCGCGGGCCTCTGGAGTCATCCAGATCGCGTATGCACTGAAGATAGTTCCAGCGATGCTGCGATATGAAGATGACGATTGGGCGGGTTGGGACGCAGGGACTGTGCGCGCGGCAACAACAGTGGTGGGAGCCACCTTGTTGGTTAGCGCTGAGGCCGCTGTGGCCGGGAGAGGGCTGGACACTGGGATGTGGAGATCCAGCAGTGCAGGTATGGGCTGTGAATTGGTCTGAGGGGCCACGTTTTGGTGGTTGAGTTTTCCCCATGGAGAAGCCCTCTGAGGGGCTAGACGGGGGGGTTGGGAGGAGGGCGCCAATATTGCTTGTTGCGCAATGTGGCGCTTGGCCATTTTTGGCGCAAGCTTGGGGGCTTTGGGGCAACCTCTGTAGTTAGCAGGGTGCCCTACCTGGCCGCAGAGCACGCAGCTGGGAGGCTCCGTGCATTCTGCGCGGTCTTTTGGTCGGGGACAGTTCTTTGTGCTGTGGTCACCCAGGCACTTCACGCACCTGGGGGTCGCGAAGCAGTTGGTCTGAGAGTGACCATAGAGTTGGCAGTTGTGACACTGACCAACGAGGTGGGGGCGGTATGGTTTCTCGATCGATATGCCCGACAGGGAGCATACCGTCTTCACCTTGAATATTGGGTTGAGTCCCTCAGTGGGGCTGCATACGACCATTACAATGTCGTACTGTTTGCCACCTCTTGCTTTGTGCAGTCGGTGGACTTCCGTGACGGGCACGTTTTGGGCCAGAAGATCCAGACGGACTTCTTCCGTGGGGATCTCTTTGGGGATGCGGCGGATCACCACTCGGGTGGACCGCTCCTCCGGGAGGGTGTAGGTATGGAACGAAATGTTCCTAACCTTTAGTAGGCGAGTTAGATCGCGGAAGTCTTTCGACGTGGGGACAGCGATTTTAATGCCCTGTTGGCATGCAGTCGCTTTAATGAATCTGATTTTCTGCTCAGTGCAGGCATTTGAAACGTCATTCCACTTCGATTTATCTTGGAGATAAATCGGTGGCGGGGGAGGGAGCTTTCTTGTGGTAGCAGCGGGAGCTGTTACCATCGGGCTCGGGGGGCGGCTAGAACGCTGGGAAGCGTTATTGGGGGCGGGTAGGTCGTCCGGAATAGACGGCTCGGGGGAGGGGCAGGGGGAGCCGATGGGTGACGCAAACGGGGTTGCGACTATGACAGTCTTTTGGGCCTTGGGTTTTGAGGCCTGAGCTGGGGCCTTGTTCTTTCTCCTCTTACCACCGACGACTTGAAAGTCGTCCTCGTCTGAGGAGGTGGGGGGAGGGGTAGGGTCCCGCTCTTCGTTAGCGGGGATGGGGGAGTCCTCCATGGGGGAGGCAGGGCGTGAGTTAGGGGAGATAGGGCGTGAATTAGGCTCATCGGCCTGGGAGAGAGTGGGGGATCTTGCCTAGGCTTGGATTTGGGTGAGGGCGACCTCGGAGTGTCCTGGTCCGGGAAGGGCTTGAAAGCCCTGATGGGTGCCTCTATCTGGGCCGAAGTGATATGGTTGGGCTTTGTAGCCGCAGCTTTGAATGCTGCCCTATACTTCTTTCTCAGTTTTGGATCTGACAGGAGAATCTCCTGCAGTAGGTCGACAACTGCCGCGAACGACATTGTCGAGGGGAATAAATCCGGTGAAGCCGGGCAAGGGGTAATCTTCCCCGGGTGGATGGGCCCGGGGATGTGTAAAATCCTACCCTCCCAGCCGGGTGAGACTGGGAGGTGAGTACCTCGGTGAGCCCTAAGCTAGTCTTCCTGCACCAATCTTATTGGGTGACAGGGGTCCTAAGGTACCGGTAAACCCACCGAAGGTGGGCCACCCACCACTTGTGTACCAAAAGTCTGGCACGTCGGGGTAGAAACACCCGACCGTGCCAGGTGTGAGCTGTGGAACGAAGCAGGGGTTGACTAGGCTATCTACCAAGGCCAACGATCCTGCTCCCGAATCCAATAACTGCCGTGCCCTGAAGGGGCTTAGCGGGTGCTTGGGTCGACACCCCCTTGGGTTAGTTAACACCGTTAGGTATCCGCCAAGGACCACAAGAGGTGGATTTGAAAATGAAGACTCTACTAGTAACCTAGGTTACTAGTAGTGCCGCGGCGCGGGGCGCGCAGCGGGGAGGCGGCGAGCGGGGCGCGCGTCGGCCGCAGTGACGTCACGCAGGAGCGAGACGAGGCGGGGGCCGGGGCGCTTGAGCGCGCAGCGGTGAGGCGGCGAGCGCGGGGCGCGTCGGCCGCAGTGACGTCACGCAGGAGCGAGACGAGGCGGGGGCCGGGGCGCTTGAGCGCGCAGCGGTGAGGCGGCGAGCGCGGGGCGCGTCGGCCGCAGTGACGTCACGCAGGAGCGAGACGAGGCGGGGGCCGGGGCGCTTGAGCGCGCAGCGGTGAGGCGGCGAGCGCGGGGCGCGTCGGCCGCAGTGACGTCACGCAGGAGCGAGACGAGGCGGGGGCCGGGGCGCTTGAGCGCGCAGCGGTGAGGCGGCGAGCGCGGGGCGCGTCGGCCGCAGTGACGTCACGCAGGAGCGAGACGAGGCGGAGTGGGGGGGCTCGCAGCGGTGGGGCGAGTGGAGCGGCAGCGGGCAGCGAGACGACCGCGCAGGGCGACGGCTGGCGAAGAGTGTGTGTGGCCGATACTCGCTCGAGCGCACGCTTTTATATTAATCGGTAGGTACCACCACTACCAACAATAAGTTCTGCTTATAATATTTTAATTATAGTTGTTTTATAACTAAACAAAAGTAGGTACTTATCAAGTTTAAAAAAAGACATCTAGTTTGGTTACATTAAAAAGTTATCAAGAAAACTGTTTTTTTTTAAATTTCTTTACATGTGTTTGTGAAGTACTAATTTTAAATAGTATCTTGGTTTAAAATCAAAAAAGAAAATGGAATCTCAATTTCCTAGGATGAAATATCGATTCAGTAACACGATTACACGACTCGAAATGTAACTTTTACGTAACTTTTAGGACCTAATAAAACATATTGAACTATTTTCCAGCAAACAAAAATAAAACAAGAAACGGAACGCATCTAAGAAAGTTTTCATTCGTCGTGTTGTCGCAACTAATTTTGTGACACACAAAATGACGTATTGTATATTCACTCACTCACATGTTTTTCTAAATCTTCCATCATGCTCACACCAGCGAGCGAGGCTGTCGTTTTTCACAAAGGTAATGTAAATTTTCTCGGATAAAATTTCCTTTATGGGCCGCTGATTTTTGGTGCAAGGAGGGTAGAGGGGCAAGGGGGAGTGGTTTGGCTACCCCCCTGTACGATCCCACCACTCGGAGCCCAATGGTTATGGAGATATCCATGGTTAAACTTTTCAGGTTAGACTAAAAATTTCCACAAATGTCCAATCTTTTTATGGGGTGGGGAGGGAGAGAGGGCATGGGGGGTAGGGGGGCTACCTCACTATACCATCCCCACCCCACGGAACCCCATGGTTATGGAGATATTAGATACATTTTTTACTTAAATATAATTAGCGAGGTAAAAAATGTGAATTAGTCCAAGAGCGAGCGAAGCGAGCTCGGGAGCTTAGGGCACCTCGACACGGACAGGTTAGGTTCGAAGAGATGACGGGAGCTGAAGTGAGCGAGCAAAGCGAGCGAACTCAGCTCCCGTCATCTCCTTCGTGTTAGGTTACTTTAGACCCTTCAGACAGAAATAGGAGCCCGGCGCAGCGGGGCTCCGTCGACTTTGTTGCTTAAAGAGTAATCGTAAAAACTTTAACCATGGATATCTCCATATACATGGGGTTCCGTGGGGTGGGGATGGTGCAGGGGGGTAGCCCCCCAACCCTCCTTGCCCTCCCTCCCTCCCCGCGTCTCAAAACAATGGACATTTATGGAAATTTTATTCTAACCTGAAAACTTCAACCATGGATATCTCCATAACCATAGGGCTCTGAGTGGTGGGGATGGTACAGGGGGGTAGCCAAACCTCCTCCCTCCTCCTCCCCACCCTCCCCGTGCCAAAAATCAGCGGCCCATAAAGGAAATTTTAACCATTTTCTCTTGAAAATTTAACTATTTGAGATGTCTCATGTAATATTTGACTATCTGCCACCAAAGAGTATGAAACACTACGTTTTCTGCCACGCCCGTATAATAAAATACTCCGTATACTTCGCTTGGTAGGTTCTTAACAGTTTGGTCCAAGACTACGTCATACGTGATAAGTGTTACCATTGATTGTCCTTTTCAGAAAATTTTGGTTCTTTCTCATGTAGTTAATGAAAATAAAATAAATTACTAACTCGTTTAACTATTTAGTAACTCGTTTGATTCATCTATTTAGAGTTAAATTAATGTATGTGTTGAATTATTAGTTCATAATTGCTTTGTTAAGTTAAAATGCATTTTGCTCGGGTAATTCAATCATACACAGTAGCAACACATCCAATTGACAAGTGGCATACTGACAACTCGCCATTTCATCGCTATTGTCGTGTCACTCACACCTATAGCGTTGTTTCGCTCGGTGAGCAAAATACTGTGGCTCCCAAACATTTGTGATGAAACCGTGAACTATGAAAGATATACAAGGAAAATTATTAATTGTTCCATACTAAACTGTAAAAACAAAAGTATAAAAGACGGTGTAATAAGGTTTTTTTTTACCCAACGACGAGACGCTATCATATGTGTTATGTATGTAGGTGATTAAATGATGATAAATACTTCTTGATAACTTTTACCTTTATTTCTATAAGGTACTAATTAAACTTATTACAATGATTCTTCGATTATAACTCTGACATAATAAGATACAGCCAGCCATTTTCCTAGACGCGTAGCGTGGCTCAAGTCATCTGACAGATGCCTTATGACGTCATCTTCAGTGCGCGGCAAGAGATGTCCATGCGCGACTAGAGATGTCCCTAACACTCTCCCTCGTTGTAAATTGCTTGTAAGCTCGCCCTCTTAGGGTCTAAAGATCTAAGCGGTCTGGAGGACGTCGTGCTCTCGTGCTCTGGCGAACAGGCACTGTAGGTTGTGGGCTGTCGACAATCATAGTAGAACTCCGGTGACCAGGTACTGTAGGTTATGGTACTTCGATAGGCCTGATTGAACTCCGGCGGCTTGTTGCTACACGAGGCCCATCTGGCATAGTAGGAATTTGTTCATCTGGTACTGCTGTTATTGAACAGCGTTCTGGTTCAGGTGCTATTTTTAGAAGCTCTGGCACTTTATCAGTCTTAGAATTTGGAACCTCACTTGTAAGAGTAGGAATTTGCAAAGGTAAGTAAGACTCATTTTTTTCCTGGCAAGAACTCTTCTTTATCTGGTCAATGTGACGGACATGAATCCTACCATCAACATCTATCTCATAGTGTAGCTTACCTTTCCTGTTTATTATTGTTCCAAATCTCCATTTGCTACTATCATAAAATCTCTTCAAACTCTGTGTTTTCTATAATTTGTTCAGTATTTTTTTTTATTTCACTTTGTGAAGTATTATCCCTTTTAATTAAATCAATCTTGGTTCGATATATCCTCTTGAACATCATTTCAGCTGGACTTAGCCCTGTTGAACTATTTAGTGTTTTCCTATACATCAATTTTGATATTTTCTCTTGTGAAGTTCCTTTTTCATTTTGCATACTCCACTGTGGATATACATATGCGTTTATTCTTAAATGTTTGTACATATCTTTCAGCTTGACCATTTGTTGCTGGGTGGAATGGAGCAGTAAATTTTGACTGAATTCCATTTTCCTTTAAAAATCTCATCATTTCCTCTGAACGGAACTGTCTACCATTATCTGAAACTATAGTAATTGGTAGTCCAAATGTAGTAAAAATGTTCTTTAAAATGTTAATTGTAGCTGTAGCTGTTATAGTTGACTGATGACTTCCAGCCATTTAGTATAGGCATCAACAACTATGAGGAAATAGTAATTTAGGAACGGCCCTGCATAATCAATATGAATTCTACTCCAAGGTTCTTTAGGATATTCCCAACTATGAATTTGCACTTTGGTAGGATTCTTTTGTAGTAAACAACAAGCTTTACAATTTCTAACCATTTGTTCAATATCCAGGTCAATATTCTTCCACCAAACATAACTACGTGCTAGTGCTTTCATTTTAACAATTCCGGTATGAGCTGTGTGTAGTTCTTGTAGTATTTGTTGTTGTAGTAACTTTGGTATTACAATTCTTGTTCCATAAAAATACAATTGTCTTGAAGCGAAAATTCGTGTAGTTTTGAGGTGTGTCCTGTACCTGATTGAATTTCATGGTAAAATTGTCTTAATTCTGCATCTTTAACTGTGATCTGTTTAATTTCTTTCATTGTAACAGGCAACATAGAAAGTTGGTTTAAGTAAAATACATCATCATTTGTCAATTTCTCTTTAGTATTTGTTGTAGAATCCAATCTTGAAAAGTAGTCCGCGTTAGCATGCTCTGTAGTTTTTCTCAATTTTATTTCGTAATTAAATCCAGCTAGGAAATTTGCATAATGCACTAGCCTTATAGCTGTTGTTGAGGGCAATGACTTATCTGGGTGTAATATCCTTGACAAAGGTTGATTGTCAATGATCAGTGTAATTCTCCGACCATAGCAATACTGGAAGAATTTCTTTAAGCCCCATATTAATGCGGCTGCTTCTTTATCAAGTTGACTGTATCCTTTTTCTGCTTTAGATAAAGATTTTGAAGCAAATGCTATGGGTCTCTCTGTTTTGTCAGGAATGATATACGATAGCACTGCTCCGTATCCTGTAGGAGATGCATCTGTAGCAAGTACAACCGGCAAATCTACCTGAAATGGAGTTAATACTTTGTCACTGCAAATCTCTTTCTTCAATGCTTCAAATGAGTTCTGACATTCCTTTGACCATATAAATTTGGTCTTTTTTTTAAGAAGTTTGTATAATGGTGTCAGCTTAGATGCCATATTAGGAATGAATTGTTGATAGTAATTGACCATGCCCAGAAAGGTACGTAGTGATGCAATATTAGCTGTACATTGGACTATTTATAATGTCAGTAACTTTTTCTTGAGTTGGGTGTAGCCCTTTTTCATTAATAGTATCTCAAAGGTAATTTACTGAGTTTAGGAAAAATTTACACTTCTTCTTATTTAGATGCAATCCATATTCTCTTAGTTTTTTAAAAACCTTAACCGTTCTTTCCACTCTGTGTATGTACTTCCTTGTAATGCAATATCATCAAAAAAACAGGCTTTACCTGGCATTCCAGTGAGGGTTTGATCCATGTATCGTTGCCACTGATTTGGGGCTATTTTAACTCCAAACATTAATCTATGTACTTTGTATGTTCCTTTGCATGTACTGATTGCCTGCATTTGCGCTGTAGCTTCATCTGTTTTCATATGTAGGTATGCCTGGCTTATGTCTAGAGTGCAGAAGTATCTACCACCACTCAATTTTGAAAATATTTCTTCAACCCTTGGTATTGGATAATTATCATTCTGTAGGTTTTTATTCAATGTTGAGCTGTAGTCGGCACACAATCGTACATCCCCATTCGGCTTTATCACAGGAACCACCGGTGTACCCCATTGTGAATAAGTGACTTTCTTGATTATTCCCTGTTGTTCCAATTTATCTATTTCTTTTTCTACTTTTTCTCTCAGTGCGAATGGTACTGGTCTAGGTTTAAGAAATATAGGTGTAACATTTTCCTTTAAAGCAAAAGACACTTGGTAGTCCTTTATTTCTCCAATCTCCTCCAGAAACAAATCATTGTACTCTTCCAATAGTCCTTTTAAACTTCCTTTAAATTGTTCTTCAGTTAGTGTCTCTACTGTCTCTATTTTATTTATGGTAAAATTCAAGTTTAGTTTCCGAATCCATTCTCTACCAACTACTGGTTCAACATTCCTTTTTATTACAAATAATCTCTCCTTGATTTCTCTGTCTTTGTATTTAATATTTACCATGCAAGTTCCAATGGGTTTTATGATTTCTCCAGTGTAAGTCTTTAGTTTAATTTGTGTATTTTGTAGTTGTAATTTATTGAAATGTATTTTTAGTAATCTTCCGAGCATGTTGTCACTGCGGCTCCAGTGTCCAACTCCCAGGTATGTACTTTATTATTTAAATGTAGTTTAATTGTAAATTTCTCAGTGTTCTTATTCATTTTATTGATTTGAAATATTTCTTCTTCAGAATCACTCTCCTCTTCAACCTCCAACTGTTTCATCTCTCTGAAGCACACGGACTGAACATGTCCCTTCTTGTTACATTTCTTGCAGTATAATGTTTCCCTATTGATTCTGCAATCTATAGCTTTATGGTTCATTTTTCCACATCTATAACATTGAATCTCTTTTGTATTTTCCTTCTTATTTTGAAATTTGTTTTTGTTGTATGTATTTTTCTTTACTGATATCTTATTTACATTCACATTATCATAACCCATGGCTTTGCTTTCCATCTTCGAGGTTTCGATTGCCATTGCAATCTTCACTATCATCTCAAATTTTGTCTTGGGATATTCTTGTAGTAGTCTTTCCTTTGTTTCAGTACAACGCAGGCCTCGAATAAATTGTACACGCAAATGTGTCTAAAATGTAGATTCCATACAACCAGTGCATACGAAATTACATTTCCCGCCGATTTCTTTAAGGCCTGCCACATAATTGGCAATTGATTCATGTTCATTTTGAGCTCTCAAGCAGAATTTATGCTGTTGTGCCACTTCACCAGGCTCTGGTGCAATATGGTTCTTCAGCGCTTTCACTAAATCATCATACGCCTTCGATTCAGGTATTTCAGGTGCTATTATATTTTTTTATACTTGATAATATTTGGGACCAATGCAGTTGAGGAATATCTGTGTCTTTGTGGTACTGTTTGTAACACCTTTTAGGTTAATGTAATTTTTAACCGACTTCCCAAAAAGGAGGAGGTTTTCAATTCGACTGTATTTTTTTTTTTTATGTTTGTTACCTCAGAACTTTTTTGTAATCTCTGAATGTACTACTATCAAAAGATTCATTTGTTTCATCATAGGCTTGAAGTTGTATGCCTGATACAGAATTAGTGGATGTACTTGTTTGATTTACCAGCGCCTGTTGTAGACTGGCCTGTTGGCTTTGCATTCCTTTTAGGGTTTCCACTAACTGTAGCATTAATTCTTCCATTATGTCGGATGTTTGATAATTTTGGAATCACATTGAGATGTATAGACATCGACACTTCTTTTTTATTCCACTTTTATTCATTACCGACTGCGCCAATCTGTTATGTATGTAGGTGATTAAATGATGATATACTTCTTGATAACTTTTACCTTTATTTCTATAAGGTACTAATTAAACTTATTACAATGATTGTTCGATTATAACTCTGACATAATAAGATATAGCCAGCCATTTTCCTAGACGGCAGACGCGTAGCGTGGCTCAAGTCATCTGACAGATGCCTTATGACGTCATCTTCAGGGCGCGGCAAGAAATGTCCATGCGCGACTAGAGATGTCCCTAACAATATGCATGGCTTCAATATTGTAACTAACTTCAACAAAAAAAACTGGTATGTGCCCTTCTACATATTATTTCATTTATCTACGCGTTGTAAATTCCATAATTTAAGGCATAATAGTGTCAATACGGCTGTACACCCGAACTTTAACCTAACCTAATTAGTTTTTCACTTATTTTATTCAAGTCAAGTTTTGTGGGTTTTCGTCCTGAACTAAATTAAGTTGGTCCATTTTATAACGATGCAGCGTGTGACTTTTACAGCATTTGAGTTGTCAGAGACATTGCATACCTAGACCTCAGTTCAAATAAAAAACCAAGATGGAACGTTGCAAACAACAAGGTGATGCCGGTTAAAACTAGGTACGCCTTGCCGTATGACACAATGATACGTACAACGAAACAACGCATTAGCTTGTCGGTCGAGCTCTCAGAACAAATAAAAAACTCGACAGACAAGCTAAGGCGTAGTTTCTTATCGTGTCTCAGTAGCCGTGGCTTGTTCACCCACGGTGAAGCGAAGAGGGGCCGCTTTTCAGGGCTTTGACCGACGTAGCGGCCAACAAGTAGGTTGCGATGCCGCTTTAGCAACAGGTGGCATTACATCTGAGGCGAGCCGCGATGTCATATGGAGCGTCCCATACGATATCGTGGCTGAGGGTTGGAGACCGAGGCGGGAGAATATTGCCGGTATTACGGTGCGCCTTGCCTTCCGCGGCCTGGACGGGGTCGCCACCGTCTGATTGCGGACGCGGTGGGGCCGCAGGAGAGGTCCCTATTTACTGCGGCCGATGGTAAAGTGGTAGGTGGCGGGGCCACTGACCTGTCCCGTCACAGGGGGACCAAGGGTGCCATACACTGGGTCATCTGGCACCCATGTGTTGGTTTAGTCCCTGGGGTGGTCACGGCGTGCGTGATGGGAGGTACACCCAAAGGAGGGTCCGGTGACGGACAGCCGCGGCGGGTTCGCGGTGAGTGCTAACGTGTGCCCGTGTTCCCGCCATAAGCGGCACAGGAGGACACCGTGGAGTTTTAGTGGGTTGGAGTCCCACATAACTGCGCTATCTCCCCGTGGTAGCATAGCATGCATGAGCATTTCCCCAGGCTAAAAAAAATTAATTAGTAGCGGTCTCGTGATTGTTTTTTTTTTGTATCGAGGGGTAAACTGATTTACCCTTGCAAAGAATTGATCAGGGTTGCTGATATAATGGAGAAACAATTTTATCAATACCACGGTCAAACGTTGCACAATGAAAAATTCATTTTCACAAATTTTACTCGGATTGTTCATGATGCCACAGAGAACTTGTAGTTCAGTATGAAACGAGAACCTATCTAAAAGTCATCATCATCTTCCTGCCTTCGCCCCATGTCACTTGGGGTCGTCACGCCATCACTCATCATCAATATTTTTTTTGGCTTGCCCCTCCTCCATCCATCCACGTTTATATTCATAAAACTTTTAGTAACATGCTCATCACATTACCATACCAGGACAAACGGTTTCCATTTTCTGTCACTGGCGCCACTTTCAAACTTCCTCTAATATACCCATTTCTCACTGCATCCATTCTCGTTACTTCGCACATCCATCTCAATATACCAATATCATTCTATCTACGCGTGAGGAAACTAAATAAAACCATAATATGCAATCAATTAAAAAAGAAGCAAAGCAAAAATATACAAAATGTACAAAATATGTAGCTTTATTAAAAATGATAAAAATTGTATTATTTTTATCTTTTTCCCCACAAAAAAAGTTTGAGAACCGCAACACAATTGATGACGTAGTCTTGGACCAATCACGTGATCCAGCTGTCACGTAAAGAGAATACCTTGTGTTATTATTCCATGTTCTTTAAACTAGTGGATAGCGTGCTACTAAAGATATAGCGTATTACTGTCAGATTAGTGAGATTTAAATATGGGGATAGGCTAACAACTTATCCTTAAAACTAGTATATTTGAGCGAGTATCTCCTTGCTCAAGTACACAAGTTAGTTAATAGTTCGGATTCACTCGGTTGGCGCCCATCGGTTTCGTAAAGGGAACATCATTCATACAAATATTTGCGTACGTATTTCTCGCTCTCATCGCTGAGATCCTGTCTCTGTAGAGTTAAGGTGCAAATAAGAGTGACATCGCATTCCAGTGAGGTGAAGTCTTAGTTTCATTTCTGTTTCAGATGCAGATATAAATTGTTTGACTTCAAAACATTATCAATACATATAATAAAACTGTAGAAAAGTAAATTTTGTACAACGAAAATATTTCCAAAAAAAATAGCCAGGGTGATAAAGGATAACCAACAGAACCTATTTCCAGTATTTTTGGAATTTTTGTCTGTTTGTCTGTTTATTTGTGCACGCATCACGTGAAATGTACGCAACCAATGTAGATAACTTTTACACATAAAAATTGTGCGTAACTTAAAGAATTACTTAGTTTTTGCTTCATCGCAATCGGTTTACTCTATCAAAAGTTACATGCATTTAAAGTGTTCAAGAAGTAAAATTATCACAGCACACCCAATTCAGATACTCGGACAGTTGAACTCGATATTCGATAGATGGCGTTGTGCGTTTGAAGTCTAATGACTATAGAAAAAAAATTGGTAGGTAGGTAAGTAGGGTAGGTAGGAGGGTAAGTAGGGTAGGGTTGGCAACAGATGACGGGAGCGAAGCCGCGGGCAAAGCTAGTTTGTTAATAAAATTATAATTATCGTGATATTAAGCCAGAATTAATTCCCCAGGCACAGGAACGAGGTGATTGATACAAGAAGAGAGGGCCTGTGCTCAGCAGCGGGCGAAGTCGGACTGTGGAATTGTGGATGATCATGATGATGATTCCAGAATTTACACATAGCTTTTGAACATATTATTACTGATTATTATGCATTCATATAACATTAATGACCAATACCATTATGAGATATTTAGTTACAACATACTACGCGGAGTCAATACAGTAGATGAGTGATACGCCTTGCCAAGTCTACTCTTTTGATATTAGTGTAATTTAAAAATACCACTAGTACTGATACCTATATTAGTTACAATATTATAATATTGCCAGGCGAATATATTAGTATTACCTATTCTTGAGAAATATCGGTATTAACCTATCTCTAAATGTGTCAATTTTAGTTCCTGAGACCCTCGAGCGGGGCGCTATGAATCGGCAAAAATATCAACTGTCATTTCATCTAATATATTTAGTCCAGCGTATCGTGCCTTTCGCTCGCTCGTGTAGCGCTCTCGCGCTCCGATCGTAACGTTACAATGAGCGTGACGGTACAATGAGTCATCCTTAATCGTGCGTGTGGCCGGCGTTCATCGATTTATTAGACGTTGTCACGTCAAAATATACAGGCTGATATGGCCCAGCAAAGGTACCCAACAGCGAAGCTTAATTTTCTGGGGGACTTTAACGCCCATCATAAAGAGTGGCTGTACCCGTACCGGAAAACTGACCATGCCGGGTTAGAGGCGCGCAAGTTTTCTCTATCGCTAGATCTAACCCAGCTGGTGAATGTGGCAACGCGGGTACCGGATGTTGACGGCCATACACCCAACTGTTTGGACCTTCTCCTGACAACTAATCCGGACAGTCATTCGGTGTTGGTCTCAGCCCCGCTGGGAACGTCTGACCACTGTCTGGTGAAATCCGTATCGACTTGCTCTCCTCCAGATCAGAGCCCTAGAGGCACGAGGCGAGTATGGCGATACGAGTCAGCAGACTGGGACGAGATGCGGCACTTTTTTGCGTCTTATCTTTGGCGGCATGTGTGCTTCTCCTCGAGTGACCCCTCGAGCTGTGCCGACGCGGTTGCGGATGTGATTCGGCAGGGAATGGAGTATTTCATTCCTTTTTCCGACATTTCGCTCGGTCACAAATCCCGCCCTTGGTATAATGCAGAATGCGCCCACGCTGAGGCCCGAAAAGAGTCTGCCTACCAAGCCTGGGTCGGGGCCCGTGACCGCAAAGTAAGAGCACGTAGGGTTCGCGCGAGGAAAAGAGCCTTTAATTCTGCCGCCAAGTTCTGCAAGCGGGTTCTGCGTCGGGCACGTTTTGACCATATTGGACGTATTGGGGCCAAGCTGGCATCGCACCCTCCGGGTAGTAAACAGTTCTGGTCCCTGTCTAAAGCGGTTGAAGCGAATTTCTGTCGTCCCACTTTACCTCCAATGCTGAAACCTGATGGGTCGCTGGCTCACTCTGCGAGTGAGAAAGCAAATTTATTCGCATCTCTCTTTGCTAGCAACTCGCGTCTGGAGGCTGGCTCCAAGCAACCACCTACTATACCTCACTGTGACTCTTCGATGCCGGAGATCGCTGTGCACACTAAAGAGGTCCGGAGAGTATTGTCCAGTCTAGACGTGAATAAGGCCAGCGGGCCTGACGGCATTCCAGCGAGAGTGCTGAGGCAGTGTGCGCCTGAACTGTCTCCTATATTGACACGCTTGTTCCGCCTCTCTCTTGTAAAAAGAACGGTGCCGAAATCCTGGAAGCTTGCAAATGTGCAACCAGTGCCCAAAAAAGGCAACCGTGCAGACCCTGCCCATTACCGTCCGATCGCCATTACCTCCATTCTGTGCAAAGTTGTGGAAAGGGTACTGAACAGCAAGTTGCTGACCTACCTTGAAGACAATAATCTCCTCAGTGACCGTCAATATGGCTTTCGCCGGGGACGGTCAACTGGCGATCTTCTTGTGTATCTTCTTGTGTATGTCACGCACTGCTGGGGCGAAGCCATCGAGAGACACGGCGAAGCACTTGCTGTATCGCTTGATATCTCGAAGGCCTTTGACAGGGTCTGGCACGCGAGTCTACTTAGTAAGCTTCCTGCTTATGGCATCCCTGCTGGTTTTTGTAGCTGGATATCAGACTTCCTCAGTGAACGGTCGATCCGAGTAGTCGTTGACGGCTGCTCCCCTGACCTTATGGCTATTGATGCCGGAGTTCCTCAGGGGTCTGTTCTCTCTGCAACTCTTTTCCTGCTGCACATCAATGACCTTCTTCAGCCTGGTATTGTTGGGTACGCAGATGACAGTACTGTTTCAGAGAGATACTTGTCCAGCGCAAAAACCAGTGCGGATGAAGTTCGTTCCTTGAGAGAGGCTATGGTGGAGCGGACAGATTTGACCTTAAGCCTTGTCTCCCAGTGGGGTGATGACAATCTGGTCTCTTTTAACGCCACCAAAACACAGGCGTGTCTTTTTACCGCTAAAAGGAGTCTTTTCGATCAAACTCCTACTTTTCGGGGTGCGTCTGTTCCTGTGACTGATCGGCTCGAGCTCCTAGGCATGGAGTTGACATCCAGTCTCAACTTTGGCGCCTCCATTGAGTACAAAGCCCAAATTGCGGCCAAAAAACTAGGCATCCTAAATAAAGTGAAGCGATACTTTACGCCTGGACAGCTTTTAACCCTATACAAAGCGCAAGTCCGATCCTGCATGGAGTATTGCAGTCACCTTTGGGATGGCTCAGCTAAATATCAGCTTGCCGCGCTTGACTCGGTGGAACGCAGAGCCAGGAGGCTCATTGGCGACGTTGAGCTGGCGGGTGCCAGGCTTCACAGCTTGGCTCATCGCCGCAAGGTTGCCTGCTTGTCGGTCTTCTACAGACTGTACTTCGGTGAGTGTGCTGAAGAACTCCACGACCTCATCCCACCAGCCCCCTTCTACCATCGGACATCTAGACGTACTGCAAGTTATCATCCTTACCTTGTTGCTATTCCACCAATCCGCACCAAACGCTTCCAAACATCCTTCATAATGCGCACAGCGAATGAATGGAACTCGCTACCTGCGTCAGTGTTTCCGAACGCATTCAACCCGAATCTCTTCAAAGTTAGAGTGAACAGGTTTCTTCTGGGTAAGCTCACTCCATCGTCGACTCTGTCTCTGTCACCTTTAACCTAGACTAGAGTCAAGAGCAAACCCATCACAAGTAAAAAAAAAAAAAAAAAAAAGGCTGGGCGGAGAGTAAATCAATGTGAATAAATAAAACGAAGAAGGTAATAGTATTTATTTGAATTATTGCCGAATTTAAACATCAAGCGCACACAGCAACAATTTAGAAAACCTAAGACGACCCACTGATCAAAATAACAACATGCGACAGCTATACTACTTACCTACCTACCAATTTTTTTTTCTATAGTCATCATTCTTTCGCGGAGAATTTTTACATCGCCATTCAGAAAATGTCTTCAAATGCACAACGCCATCTATCGAATATTGAGTTCAACTGTCCGAGTATCTGAATTGCGTGTGTTGTGATACTTCTTGAACACTTTAAATTCATCTAACTTTTGATAGAGTGAACCGATTGCGATGAAAAAAAAACTAAGTAATTCTTCAAGTTACGCACAATTTTGATGTATAAAAGTTATTTACATTGGTTTCGTACATTTCACGTGATGCGTGCACAAATAAACAGACAGACAAACAGACAAAAATTCCAAAAATGCCGGAAATAGGTTCTGTTGGTTATCCTTTAACACCCTGGCTATTTTTTTTGGAAATATTTTCGATGTACAAAAATTACTTTTCTACAGATTTATTATATGTATATTGATTGATTTATAAGTATTTGCTTCTCATAGGCTAACTATTCGATATATCTTATGCTCGTGGCATACTTATGATAGATGGAGCCCCTTTCGCCTCCTCTCTGTGAGAGAGAATGCGCCGTAATCCACCACGCGGGCCCAGTGAGGGTTGGTGGATGTCAAATATCCGAATTTCTGGTTCTAAGACATGCTGGTTTCCTCACGATGTTTTCCTTTACCGTTTTGAGAGCAGTGGTGATGAAATAATTTACACAAAGTAAAGCACTTGCCTGAATTTGAATCAACATAGTTATATTTTTGTGCAGTTTTCTAGAAATTTTATTTTTGCTTTAATTTTAGAGATTTTAAAACTGCAGTGATTTATGTGTAAACTTTTTTTTAGTTAATGGAAATAAAATCAAACAAAAACAACAAATCTATGCATTATAACTGGGCACTTACGTAATTTTTAATTTATAATGAACCTAACTAAATAATGGCTCAACTGTGATGAACAGAATGAGGAAAATCACACTGAATATTAATAAATGTACCATAACATTACAGTGTGATGGCGATGCTACAGCTGCAGCTGCGTGGAACCTCTTCACAACCAGTTGTTATATGAGATCACAGAAAGCAAGGAATCCTCAAGTAAGTGTAGAAGCTACTCCTTTATTTAAATAATTATTAGTTTCTTTGCCTCTTTTGACTGGCTCGTTGGTGTAGTGGTCACAAGCTCTACTGCTGAGCATAATAGCTTCGATCCCTGGTACGGGTAGAGTTATTGGGATTTTCTGTAAACTGTTTTGTAGTAAAGTTTTTGATTTTGAAACTAATTCCCAGCATACATAAAGGTTTCCCTTGTTACTTGGCCTTGTTACACAAACCAGGACAAGTAACTCTGACCTGTTGAGATATTTATATACCAATCCCTATTTATAATAGTATATTGTGTACGGCGTGACCCACACCACTCTTATCACCGGCCCTCACCGTTATCTCTCCACTACCCTTGGGTGACGGGTAGAGAATGCCTCAGGCATTAAGCCGCCTATGTGCCTGTATGTTGCATGGAGTTTTCATAAATAAATAATCCTTTAAGTTTTTGGCAGAGGTTTCGCTCGCGTGGATATCGGGAACTATCACATGGGAATATACTACTGGGTTAAAAAGTAATATATGTGCTATTCCGGACTATAATATATTTCTGCGCCAAATTTCATCCAGATTCCTTCAGCCACACTGGTGTTATTGAGTAACAAAAATCCATCCAAACTTAATTAGGTATAGTAGAACTAAAGTAAATGTTCAAATTATTTTCCTTCGACACTCTGCATCGCCTCATGTGTCATAATTTTTATATTTACTTTAGTTAAACTTTTTCGACGTATACAGATGTCTTGCCCGGTTTGCGACCTATGACGCATCCGTTTAATTATAATGTATCAAGCGCATTGTGGTCGCTCATTGATTCATGTCAGGACACATTATCCTGTTAGAATATGACGCCATCGAAGTTAATTTGGTCGAGTAAGTGATTGAGCGAACCAATAGCGCAGTTTCTGGTACATTTAGGTGCATAATAAGTACTTAGCTTTATACATAACACCTTCACAAACGAATATTCTGCCGACACTATCGGTAGCCATGCAGCTACAGATCATAATGCTACCTGCCTGTTTATTGTGGTTACCACACAATCTGGATGTTACCTACGCACCGCCGCATGAAGGTCATTGCGCATTTCCGATTATCTATGAATGAGAACAGAAAAAATCACGTTTCGGACGAGGACAACGCTCAGTAGCGGCCCTAGGGCGCACAGTGTTTTATAGTCGCAAAAAAAGTGATATCGGCTAAACGACTGGATATATTCGTTTGCATTTTTATGTGTAGACTGGGAATATAATGATTTATACGGAGTTTAATTTTGTCATCTCTACCCTATAATAGTATTGGCAGGTGTATATCAGACAGTGATCAAACTAAGAAGCCAAGAACCCAATTACGGGCTAAGCTCGCATTTGTACATTAACTGTCCTATTACATTTGTATGTTTATATATTTTGAGTAAAATTTCACGTGAAAAGTGTTTTAAAATTAATTGTTAGAATTATACCATTATAGAAGATAAAAAAAGATTCCGACGAATTGAGAACCTCATCCTTTTTTTGAAGTCGGTTAAAAAGACCTGCTGATTTTATGTGATAAAAACTAATCGTCACAAAAGGTCAAAATAGTGACACCCTAACACATATTTTTGAAAATCATTTTCTCGAAACCCAGGCCGAAATTGAAAAAAATATTTTTATGGGTGACAAACCTTAGTATATTTGTACCAGACAGGTTCGACATCGAGCTAGAAAAAAAATATGAAAAATACTTATTTCGGTAAAACATTTTTTTTTCGTGGGTTCTGTTATGGTTTTTAATTACTGAAAAGGATAAATAAAAACCGGGCAGAGCTTTGTTCAGATCTTGTATTCACAATCGAAAGAGACAAATAAATGATGGGCAATCGCTTAACACAATCCTCGTTGCTGACATGGCTTGACTGGAGGGGAGGCTTCAATATGGCGGCTTAGCTTCGGCGGGCTCGGCGGGTATTGGTCGGTTGCACGTAGGCCGACGTCACATCCGTTACATTCGGCCATCCTGGAATCATTGCTCCCGAAATGGGAGCAAAGCACATTCATTAGCTTTCATATAAATCAATTAGGTATTCAGTGTCACTACTATTGTTACTGTCTGATATAGGTGCTTTACTTCTTATGGCCTTAGCGCATTTACAGTCGAAGCACCCGTGAGCTTTTGGAACCACGTTAACCTTTTATGTCTATAATCCTGTATATATAATATGCCACTACTTTACATAATGCATTTTCAATATGGACCTAACAGATTCTTGCAAACCATTGTACCACATTCAATGTAAATAAATTATGGCTATAATAAATATGTTATGGCTATGGGTTTGACATTGACTTTAGTTACTATATTATGACCTGAATAATAGTCATCCAGTGTAAGATCTCATCACCGTACATTTTTCTGCATACTTGCAACCTACTTTAGGCCAACGATGTGCGTCATAATTTGACCGTATAAAACATCATAATAAAGCAACCAACGTTGATAGTGATCTTATAGCCGTGTTGCTATCTAAACCAAGAGAGAGAGAAATAGTCGCCTTCCATCTAAGTTATTCTGTAGTTTACTTAACTCAAATATATTTAACAGACTTTGTATTGACTCTAGCTGCACTAATTGTAGTCATAAAAACAACCCTTTTGAACATATTATCACTCTTGCGTTATCTGAAGTTTTATTTTTACATTCAATATTTGACATTCAAAAGTGCCGCTTAATGGCCTGGCTTGGCTGGCTTGCCTTGCTTGCCTGGCTAGGCTGGTTTGGCTGGCTTGCCTGGCTAGGCTGCTTGCCTGGCTAGGCTGGTTTGGCTGGCTTGCCTGGCTAGGCTGGTTAGGCTGGCTTGCCTGGCTAGGCTGGTTCGGCTGGCTTGCCTGGCTAGGCTGGTTCGGCTGGCTTTACTAGGCGTAATACTAGGCCCTACTATTTTTTTTTTTTTTTTTTTTTTTTTTTTTTTTTTTAGATAGGCTCGCGCTTGACCACTATCTCACCTGATGGTAAGCGATGATGTGGTCGACGGTGTAACACGCTTGCCTAGAAGTAACCTATTCACTCTTGACTTAAAGACCCCGAGGTTGTAGCTATCTGGAAACACAGACTCCGGCAGGGAATTCCACTCCTTAGCTGTACGCATAATGAAAGTATTTCCAAAACGTTTAGTGCGTATGGGTGGGATGTCCACCATGTACCGATGGCGCATCGCCGTACGTCTTGTAGTTCGATGATGAAACGGGCTAGGCGGAATTAGATCATGCAATTCCATCGCACACTCCCCGAAATGCAACCGATAAAAAACCGACAAGCTGGCAACTCGACGACGATGTTCAAGGCTTTGGAGCTTTGACTCGACTAATGCCTCATTGCCGATGAGCCTCTTGGCCCGTTTTTCGATCGACTCTAGTGCATCAAGCTGGTATTTGGCAGATCCGTCCCAGAGATGAGAACAGTATTCCATGCAAGATCGAACTTGCGCTTGATACAACTTAAGCAGCTGCTCTGGCGTGAAGTACCGTCCCACCTTCGCAAGGATCCCCAACTTTTTGGCAGCCAGTTGAGCCTTTGCCTCAATGTATGGGCCAAAATTGAGTGTCGATGTCAACGTTACGCCAAGAAGCTCAAGATGGTCCGTTATCGGTACGGTTACACCTCGGAAAGATGGAGCCGGGTGAAGTTGGCTCTTTTTCGCGGAGAAGAGACACGCCTGTGTTTTTGCGGCATTGAACTTGACCAGATTGGCATCGCCCCATTCGGAGACTGCTTTCAAGGACAAGCTCAAGCGCTCCACCATGGCCTCACGGAGAGACCGGACCTGAGGCCCAGTGGCTCGTGCGTTGGACAAGTATCGCTCAGCAACAGTGCTGTCATCTGCATACCCAAAGGTGCCGGGTTTTAGCAGATCATTTATGTGCAGCAAGAACAATGTCGCGGAGAGTACCGACCCCTGAGGGACCCCGGCATTAATATCCAATAGGTCCGAAGAGCAGCCATCGATAACTACTCGAATGGACCGACCCCTCAGAAAGTCTGCAATCCAGTCACACAGACCACCGGGCAGACCGAATGAAGGAAGCTTACCAATAAGGCTTTCGTGCCAGACCCTATCAAAAGCCTTCGAGATGTCGAGGGAGACGGCAAGCGCTTCCCCATGTCTCTCGATGGCCTCACTCCAGATGTGAATGGCATACGCTAGAAGATCCCCAGTGGACCGATTTCGGCGGAAGCCGTATTGGCGTCTGTCCGACATACTCGTTCCGCATCCATCAGGAGAAGGAGGGGGGCGTGCGCCACCAGGATTCAGACGCGAAGATTCCGCAAAAAGAGAGGCAAACAAGTTTGCTTTCTCCTCAGCGGAGTGGGCCAGCGACCCATCGGGTTTCAGCAGTGGTGGTAGTGAGGGACGGCAGAAGTTCGATTCAACCGATTTAGCCAGGGACCAGAACGCCTTACTACCTGCTGGGTAGGAAGCAAGTTTTATCCCTATCCGGCTAATGTGGTCGAACCGCGCCCTTCGCAACACTTTCTTGCAGGACTTGGCAGCCCTGTTGTAGGCTTTCTTCCTCTGACCAACGTCACTCGCCTTGCGCGTTCGAGCGTCGACCCAGGCATGGTACGCTTCATGTTTACGCGCATCGGCGCGGTTACACTCGGCGCCAAACCAAGGTCGGTCTTGGCTAGACATTGTTACGTCAGAGAACGGAATGTAGTACTCCATTCCCCGACGCAACAAATCCGTCACGGCGTCCGCGCACGACGTAGGATCTGATGAAGAAAAGCAAGTAGGCTGCCAAGGATAGGATGCGAAGAAAGATCGCATCCCATCCCAATCTGCTGACTTGTACCGCCATACCCGCCGGGTGCCTCTTGGGCTGGGATCGGGAGGGGAGTAGACGGATACAGACTTCACCAGACAGTGGTCGGAACTACCCAAAGGTGGAGATACCGACACCGAGTAACGGTCTGGATCTGTGGTCAGCAGAAAGTCCAAGCAATTAGCCGTATGCGAATCAACATCCGGCACCCTCGTTGCCCCCTGGACCAGCTGAGTGAGATTTAACGCTAGCGCAAGCTTTCGCGTCTCTCGCCCAGCATGGTCAGTGTACTGGTACGGGAAGAGCCACTCCTGGTGGTGGGCATTAAAGTCCCCCAGTATCACCAGTTGGGCGGACGGGTACCGCTGCTGAGCCTCGTCAGCCGCCTCACTAAGGTATTGTGTAAGCCCGGTTGTCTCCAGATCTCCGCTGTGCGACCTGTAGACACAGGCATAGATAATTTTATCCAGACCTGTGTCCACCAGGACCCAAAGCACTGAGTATCGGGAATCTTCAAGGTTTCGGAGACGCCGATAACAGATGTCGTCACGGGCGTACATGCAAACACCCGCGCGTGGCTTGAACCTGTGCTCCAGGGTAAACCCTGGGTAAGAAAGATACGCCACGTCTGACGGACATCCGATCTGCGTCTCCGAAAGGAACAAAAGCGCTGGTTTATCAGTCTCCAGATGATAGTGGACTGCATCAAGGTTAGAGTGTATACCTCTGATGTTACAGAGGTGAACCTTATGAGACAGTGAGTGCTGCCGCTGTACAGCTTTTTTTCTTTTGTTCCTAATTGTCATAGTTGAGAGGATAGGTGAGGAGAAGGAAGTGAGATGAGGTTCCACGCTGGCATCCCACAGACACGCGCCGGCAGGACGCCATCATTGGGGGACTGGTCTGGAGACTGCGGGGACGCCCGAGCCCCCCCGGAAATGTCCATCGGGCACTGTCTTCTGGTCGCCAACCAGCACGATGGCGCATTCCGGGATTTTTCGTCAGTTGGCGGGGCAGCCTTTCGTGTGTGGCTGGCACACTACTTGGGCCCCCAACTACCTGCGGTCGGCCAGCGGTGCACCGTGCCTCGGATCCCGCTACCCTCCGCGACCAGTCTCTCGATACATCCCTAACAGCGCGCATCAGGCCGGTCTGCCTGCAGTGGAACAGCTATCTCGACCCAACTCCTCTAGTTGGCTGCACCGAGCATCGTACCGGAACACGGCTAGGCCGCTTGGCGGTACGTCTTTGTCCGGTGGGTGGTCACAAGCCTTCGGCCGAAGCCTACCACCAGTTAGTGTCACCTGATTAGCACCACCCGGGGACCACGTGTAGGGTAACAAAAATAGGGGTAACTCTCCTACGGACGCGGGTGACTCAGCCCCCAAAACTAGGCGTAATAGTAGCCCTACTAGGCGTAACACTAGGCCCTATCAGGCGTAATACTAGGCTCTACCAGGCGTAATACTAGGCCCTACCAGGCGTAATACTAGCCTCGACTCGACTTTACTTTGCTAGCCTCGACTCGACTTTACTTTACTAGCCTCGACTCGACTTTACTTTACTAGCCTCGACTCGACTTTACTTTACTAGCCTCGACTCGACTTTACTTTACTAGCCTCGACTCGACTTTACTTTACTAGCCTCGACTCGACTTTACTTTACTAGTCTCGACTCGACTTTACTTTACTAGCCTCGACTCGACTTTACTTTACTAGCCTCGACTCGACTTTACTTTACTAGCCTCGAATCGACTTTACTTTACCAGCCTCGACTCGACTTTACTTTGCTAGACTTTACTAGGCTCGGCTTTACTTGACTTGGCTTTACTTGACTTAGCTTTACTATAATCATAAGCCCGCCAAGCATTATAATTGGTTTGATATCTACGTTTAAAATAACTAATAGCATGTGGACAAGCAATATCATTTAATGAGTACCTAAACTGTTTAACAAACCACGTTTGCTCGTGAAGGCCTTAATATGGTACCTCATACCATGATTGGGAGAACCAAAAAGGCAAAATATATTTTTCAGTGTCCGAATCGTCACGATAGAATCGATAGTACGCAAGTGTCGACTCGGCAATAACTAATTTGGAAAACTCTTCGTTCTACAATCATTACCAACTGTACACATGGACACATGTACAAGGAGTTTCTTGTGCGTTCTTCTCCTACTTTTCCGAATGCACTGTAGAATCAATTTTTATTACTTATAAATTTTAATTCATATATGTATGACGTTACGTTACGTCGTCGCTTACTGGCCTAATTGAAATAAATATATTTGACTTTGACTTTACTGGATTCAGCCGAGTACCAGTGTTTTACATGGAGCAACTGCCTCCTCAACCCAGTAACTGGGAAACACGATACAAAGACAGCCGGGACCAACGGCTTAGTGTGCTTTCCGAGGCACGGAGGAATCTCGGTATGCTAAAATGGTCACCCATCCACGGACCGACCTCGTCAAGCGTTGCTTAACCTTGAAGATCAACCCGTGCGGCTGTTATTATTTAGCCACGAGACAACTGTACAAATACCCCTGTCTTTTTAACAAAACTGACCTAAATGGTTTACATGAATCATAAGCATTGGTTCAGACGGTTTAGGAATTTAGATGTAATGTTCGTTCTTTCATACACTAACTGCCCTTGCCATATGCACAATGAAGACGTGCGGTCATGTATTTTCTAATGAATTTAGTCATTTTTGTAACCAATATACTAATTTATTAAAATCATGGTGACCAAATTCATCATGATGCATTTGAACTATCTTATCTATCTACCCAAGCTCGGCAGCTTCTACCAGTCTACTGCCATTTAGGGTTTTTCTATAAAGCTTCTCGTCAACAATCAAGTAATTGCTTATTATGTCCGGATCGACGGTGTTGGTTTTTAGCTGGTTAATTAGTGAACTAAAGCTTGTCGTCATGGCATTGTAACGTATATAACCAGTATCAGTGACTTAGAGACGGTTTTTTTTATTCATTGTATCGATTGGTTTTCTGCCAAGTGCACCTACATGTTTCATACGATGGGCCGGCCTATACTCAACACTAATATTTTATCAAAAACCACTATCCTGCGATGCGTGATCGTACCTTGGACCGCTGCACAATCAGTAACAACCTTTACATGACATATATACCTATAACATACACGCGAAATCTACGTAACCCGAGTCCAACAGCGAGAGTTTGAAGCTCATAATAATGGTCCATGCTATGCTCACTTGTAACCCGACTGGCCGTAACGAATTTTATTTGCAGTTTGTTTTTGCATCAATATACCGGCGACACCTAACTTACACGCATCCGTATGTACTTCTGTAGGAAGCGCGGGGTCATACAAAGCGAAAACAGGCTTAAAACCCGAAATATTTTGCAATCATTCAAAACTAATCCATTAACGGGTACACAATCAACGCGAAATTTGGAATACACTTCTTAAAATAACTGCACAATCCGATAAATTGACGTACCCACATGACACACATTACTAGGCAAATGAAACTTGAAACTGCCAACTCGGCTGTCTGCCACTGGTGGCAATTTGACCTGACCATTTAAGCGATTTGTTTTTTTTTTCAAAACTAGTGTATTAACGAGTATTCATATTTAACTTTCAGTATTAAGTCCTTTTTTGTTAAACATTTTATAAAATAATAACACCAGAATTTAAATCAGTTGAGGGTAGAAGTAAATCTTCTAAAAATGCCAATACCTACTTAATACCTACTTTGGCAGATTATGCTAGGTACTATATTAATAAATCTCACACTGAAGGCCTCTTTTCTAAACTAAATGGAACCCCGGTATACTTATACTACCTACTACCTTTGCTAGTTCACGAGTATCATCTGGATTAATTGCTAACTTTGGACCATACTGATACGTAAAGTAATCTTCGCCAGATAACTCGAGAAACTTGATCATCTATACACCGTGAAATTTAAGTGGTTGTTTTCCCGCGGCAGAACGACTTGCCTTAAGGAGTACTTTCGAAGCATAGAGTTAAAGTAAAAAAATAACGATGTTTTTGTTTTAAAATAATAAAAAAACAAACATAAACTCGAAAAAGTGAATAACAATATTATAGTAACTGGTAGGTACTAGGTACTACGGTGAATAATACGGTGGTGACGCGAGTAGTACCTAGTCCTAGTACCTACAAGTTACTATTGTTACTCACTTTTTCGAGTTGATGAATATTTTTCAAATTATTTTAAAATAAAAACATCGTTATTTTTTTACTTTAACTCTATGCTTCGAAAGTACTCCTAAAGGCAAGTCGTTCTGCCGCGGGAAAACAACCACTTAAATTTCACGGTGTATAAGGTAACGGAAATCTTTCATTTTACAGGGATATTTAAAGCGCGGTAATCAGCACAGAGGCACAAAGTATGTAAGCGGCGGCGTTCTATTTTGTGACAAAGCTTAATATCGACGTTCTTTTTTTACTTAGTTCACCGGATAAACGTAACTGGATTCAGATTCCAGTATTCAAGGATGTCTCATGTCTATACACGGGTTGATCAGTTGTGTGTACCCGAAGCAAAACAATATTTGTATTTGGCTAATCTATTTATTCCCACTGCTAAACTAAGTGGCTATGGCCTGGCTAGAATAAGAGTTAATTATAAGCACCTCAGATCAGGGAACAGTAAATAAGCACATACATGAAGTCATGCCTTTTTCCCATGAGGGTAGACAAACTACAGAACGCCATCTGCTACTAAAACATAGTAATACACGCACATACACGGATGCTGGTTATGCAAACTAGTTTTATCTTTATTATTGAAAATATGGCGACGAATAAAACAAGTGGCTATGGCCTGGATAGAATTAGAGTTATCGATATTGCGGATATGGAAATGAGAAAGACAACGTACCTGGCAAACTGGCTGTGGCTCCTGGCAGCTCTCGGCCCTTGTTAGGACCTCTCCTTGCAGTCACACGCAGCACAGGGTTTGATGCAGTCTTGCTCGGCGTGTACTGGTTTGTGTAAGGTGCATAAATAGATTAATAGAGAGAGCCATGGCACCCATAACACAAGTTTAATCTTAGCTTGGGTGTCAGTGGTATAATCAGAGTTTATGCAATTAAAAATAAACCTTACTTACTTACCTAAACCTTACTTACTTTGTTATACTTAATAGTACTTATCTAAGTTTTGTTCTTACTGTGTATTAGTGCAAGTGTACCTACCTTATAAACTTAGTGAGTGTAAATTAAAAGCTTAGAAGCTTAGAGTTGGGTCGATGGCAGAGTGTAGCTCACGCCGTAAAACTTGTAGTGTCGTTCCGTTGGTGAATAACACAAACTTCTTCGATTTTTCTTCAGAGTCAGGTGATCTTGCGGTTGTGGCGTGGATGTGTTATTAAACGAAGATTAATTTTAGTTCATCCCACTTCTGAGTGAAACGGATAAATAAAAACCGGACAGAGCTTTGTTCAGATCTTGTATTCACAATCGAAAGAGAGAAATAAATGATGGGCAATCGCTTATATTAACACAATCCTCGTTGCTGACATGGCTTGACTGGAGGGGAGGCTTCAATATGGCGGCTTAGCTTTGGCGGGCTCGGCGGGTATTGGTCGGTTGCACGTAGGCCGACGTCACATCCGTTACATTACATAAATACGGGATAATTATCTTCTTGAATTGCTTCATAAACCTGCAATACGAATAAAGCTCAATTATGAACAGTTTTTTTTTTTGGTTTTTGGTATTCAAGGTTATGCATACTTTGCTTTTCTCTTCCTATTTGTTGTTTTCAGATTCAGATATATTTATTTGCATAAACATGTGTATACATACAACTAATAATAGTAATAAGTGCATGCAGGATTACAAAAAAAGAAATTCATTGACGGAGTCACTGACGAGCTGCTTCCAGGCCACTCTGTCTTCGTCTCTCCTCAGGACAGTAATCACCGTGAGTCCTGTCCGCCTTGATCTGATCTGACCATTTTTCCCTCTACAACCAGTTTTTTCAGCTTGCCCGGCGATATGACCAAAGTAACATAGGACTCGTTAGTAGCAGATCGGGGAGAATTTGGTTGCTAGTCACATAGTAAATGAAGATGTCTCATTGTTTGCAGGTTCAGGTCGTCAGCCAGACATTTAGAAGTTTGTAGCTGCCGAGTGCTCCCCTTTCTGCGAGTGCCACCTGCCTCCGTGTTGATATCCAACCTTGAAGACAGTGTTAAGTAAAGTAATTTATAGCCAATATGAGTGCTGCAACGTACAAAAAAAGTGAAGGAACGTCGGGGATTCGCGGGCAGCTGTACGAGACCAAGCTGCTCAGCTTGATATTTTACAGAGCGAAGCTTGACGACAGTATCGAAGAGTTTCAGCTAGCTTCCAATATCGCTGAGATAGGGGCATTCGATGACATTTGCTTCAAGGTCAAAGTGAAGGGCTTTACGAAACCTCTGATTGTGTTTATACAGGCCAAACATAAAGACGACACTGAACAGACTCTCCATATCAATATGATGAAATATTTTCGCAGTTATTTGAAAATTAGAGAGAGATTTGAATTGGATTATAAAAACGACCTATTTCAAGGCAAATTTCAAGAAATAGAAAGTTTCTTCGTTATATACACGTCTGGCAAAGATACATTCGACAATGACCCGGTTGAAAGTGATTTTGCCTCAAAACTGAAAGAGCTTATTGGTACCGAGGGCACCGCCAAGCAACCCTATAAACATAATGCGGATATAAAGCTCCTGTGCAAAACATTTATGGAAGACCAAACAATCTCACTAGCCAAACAGCTAGCCACTTTTATAAGTGGTGAAAGAAATTTTCAAATGATGCTATCTGATGAGCTGATACTAACCTATCATGTCGTTCTGGCGCTAAAAGTTGTCGATATTTCAACAATTGATCAAGATGGACACCGAATCGCTACCTTTCGACAAGACTTCTTCGATACCAAAGATCGATATCTCAAACTATTCAAAGATATACTTTACAAAGAGGTTCTTGAAAGACGAAAGATAGAAACCTCTGATGTACAGAATCTACTGTCTGAATTCTTAGCCGAGCTCACTGACGTTACAAAATTGAGCAAATTGATAGGGACCGTTCTAATATATAACAATGGCCAGCTAGAATTTGTAAATACATCTACTAAAGACTTCTATTCACAATGTAATCAAGTACACGTTTCTCGATCAACTGTCAATGAAGCTTTTGATCTGGCCGCAAGAGAAATATTATCAAAAGGTCTGAAAGTCCCGGCTGCGTTTGGCAACAAAGATCTGATGTTAAGCGGCAGTGATACAAAAAAAGCGCGAAGAATAAAATATGTATCGTCAATAGTAAAAGACTTGGTGTCCAAGTCTAAAGCAAGTAACATAGTCACTGTAGATACCTCTTTAGACAGTGGATTCTTGAAGCTTAATGGAGGTATAGCTGGAGCGATCGGTAATTTATTTGTTCTTGACGATAACACCAAACTGATGAAGATTACAGATAACTGGGAATTACTTGGAGATCATGCTCAAAAGCTGTATAAAAAGGTAACTGACGAAATTGACAATTTGCATGAAATTCGATTTTGTTTCAGTGTAAACAAGTTCCCAAAACTTTTTTTCGACTGCAGTGAGTATGAAGAGACTCTAGCGAGAGATTTCTTGAGCAGACTGCTATTCTATAGCAAACAAGCCGATGAGAACCGCGTGGAGGAAATATTAAAAGACAATATAGAAGAGTACCATCTTGATCACTCGAACTACTTGCAAGCTAGAACTGATGCAATTTTTCTTACATATCACGATAAAATACAGAAATGGTGGATGCAGCCAGTACGGGCACCGTATCTTACAAAAGACAGCGATTTATTTGAGAACGTAGTAAATCATATTATAAAAGACCCATTGTTGAGCTCAATAAACATAATATGTATGAGCAAAATAAAACATTTGTTTGATAACACATTTACTAAAGACGTGGTGAGTTCCTGGAACTTGCAGGATCACTCGAGTACTGTCATCATTACCGAGAGCAGCGTAATCACTGTTGTTAAACTACTCCAGTATTTCAAGAATACGAATAAGGACCACGTTGTGTTAGATCTAGAATATATTGTAAATCTACCAACGGAAGATCGCAACGCATTAGGGACCGAGTTGAAGAAAACAAATGGAGAAAAAGTTATTGTTGTTGTATGCGATAAAATACAACATTCCAGAAAAGAAATCAAAACATTAGAAATCATCGCGAAAATTATTCTAACAAAAAAATCAATTATTATTACCAATTCCGTTTCCGGCGAAACATTGCAGAATTATTTCCCAAGAGCAGATAGTCCTGTACATGACGAAAATAGTCTGATTGACATGAGTGAAGAGTCACAGAAGAGTATCTTGGAGACTACTAGAGTGATGTTTCAAAGTGTAGAAGTAAGATTAGATTTGATAATCGATGATAAATCAAAAGCGTATGTGAAGGGAGATATTCTAAACAAAATAATTAGTAAGGACGCAATTCAACTCGGTAAACTAATTGTCTCAAGAGATTATGATGAAAAAAAGTACTTGTATATTGACAGAAAGGTTCATAAGGCCAATGGACCTACACTCTCACCAAAAACACTGTACGATATAGAAGATGACGTTGTACTTGTAACAGCAGAGCCCGGGATGGGTAAGTCTACTCTACTTACTCATTTATCGCATAAAGCCAAAAAAGACCGCCCAGATGTATGGATTGTAAGAGTAAACTTATTAGAATACTCGAGAGAACTCAGCAAGTGGAAGGAAGATGAAACAACCATCGACTTAGTAGAGACTTTAATGTTTATGTGTCAAGTTATACTCCGCATGAAACTTGGCAAACAAAATAATGTGACAATTTCGTTGGAGGAACAAAATGGTTGTGTGTATCTCAAAGATTGTACAGGCGATCAGTCGAGTGAATTCGAGTTGAAGTTGTTTCTACACTTTTTTATTTTGGCAAGATGGTATTCCTATTTGATGGTTTCGACGAAATCAGTCCGCATTACATAAATGAGGCCATCAAATGTATAGAAGTTATCCACAACCATCCTACAAAGCATAAAATATGGGTCACAAGCAGGCCGTATACTGACATTGAAACTATTTTACAACGAGCTTTCGGTGTACCTTATAAAATAGAACACTTCTCTTATGAGACAAAGGAAGAATATCTAAATAAAATTTGGGAGTTCAATTTGAATCTGAAGGAACTTGATACAACGCAACTGGAAAATGTACATGGCTTCCTGAAGTTTATTTCTGAATCAGAAATCCACGTGTGGCAAGCTTCTTATGAAATTTACCACAACGCCAGCTACTTTTTGCTAAATAGGATTAAATGTTTAGGCAATACTTGTATATTCGATCCAAGTTATGATGATACTTTCTACGACAACCTTCTACAGAAACTTCGGGAACCAAAAGAAATATTTGGACTCCAAGCTAGTACGAGTACTCATAAAAATCCTTTACATTTATATTTGATGGCACATTTCTTTATAAGCCGTATAAAAGACGTTAAACAAAATAGTAACAATTGGAATAAAGAAGTTGACCCATTCACTCGATACGAACATTTATTGGAAACGAAACTGAAAGAAATACGGTTTGGAGATAAAGACAGATGGGACATGTGTAATCCTGATATTAAGTTTGTTTACGACAAAGAACGTGCAGATTGTATAGCAAAGCATAAAAAATTAGCAGTTTATGCTATTTTCAATCAGTACATTGAAAAACTGTTTATTGAGAAAGACTTGCGAGAAATCAAGGAGACGATAAAATGTATTGAAAAGGGAGGAGAGAAAACTGGTTTGATATGTAGTGTAGCAAACGGAATCCCCATTTTTATACACCTGACATTCACTGAATACTTTGCAGTGGAATATGTCTGTGATTTATTAAAAAATGCAAATGAAAGCGAAAATTTAATTATCTTGACTAATTTCGTATTTGAAGTGATATTATCTAGAGTTCAATTTGAAAATGTTCAAAGAATTTTTGATTATAAAATCAAAATTGACAAAACGCTGATGCGTGTTATTGAAAATAATAAAGAAGTAATATGTAGTTCGTTAATAGAGCAGCATGAAAGGCTTAAAGGCCGAAGAGAATATCGTTAGCCGCCAATGATAGCTGTAGTTGCGCGTCTTCGTAACTTAATTTCTTTGTATACGTCGACTTTTGAGAAATGTATAAACAGCAGCAATTTTGAACAATTTCTAAAAGTCGTTTATTGGACTAAAGTGTGTTTCATATCGTATAAGGTTCGGATTGACGAATTAAATGTGTGTATCATCGATATAGTCAGGAAACACGACCCTGCTGGATTAACTTATTTTCTGATGGAAACTCACGAGTCTGACTCCTATGCTATCAAACACGGCGCGGGCATACGTTGTGCGATTTGTGAATATCTACAAAGGCTGGTCAGCGGAACAGCGGGTCATTCATGTTAAGGGGCCGTTCAAGTATTAAGTAAGCACATTTTTTGTAATTTTTGACCGCCTCCTTCCCCTCGTTAGCAAAAATAAGCAAAGCTCTTACCTCCTCCCATGCTTACTTTGTGAACATTTCATAAGTATTTTTAATCTGTTCTGGTTTCCTTATTGATTCATGAGCAGCAGTTAATAAGTCTAGAAATAAGGAATTGATAGTATATAGAGGTACCTATAGTGGTTCGGTACTACGGCGATGGTGGCCCAGTGGATAAGAGCGCGCACATCACGTACGTGGGGTTGAAGGTTCAATCACCTCTGGATTTTCGAAATCTAAGTTCGGATTTATACCACTACCTCGGCAGCTAGGGAACACATCGAGAGGAAACCTGCACATCTAGAATACTTAGATGTGTAACCATAATCCAATTTGTCTGGATTCTGGACTGGATTTATTCCTAGTCGCTGCTTGCAATTCTTCTTCAACTCTCTTAGACACAATAACATCAACTTCCTTGTCAGACTTTGCTTGTAACTTATAACTACGCCACACATTGTTAACTAACTTTTGAACGTTTTGTAATAAATTGGTGTAACTAGGATTTGTCTATTAAAAGACGACATTTTAAACTATTCGACATTGGCGGAACCAATAAGTGCCGTAAGCTGACAAAAGAATAGCGCACGCGCTATTTCCCGTACATAATGCGTTTTGGGGAATCCTGGAATATGTGTTTTGCTTTCGAGCATCGAAAAGTCTTCATGTTCTTCAATTGGTCCCTCATTACTGAGGATCGTGGTCACTGGACCCCTTTAAGTGGACAATCGACTCCCCCATCGACTCCGGTCCAAAGTTGCCATCACCACCTGCTGGAATTTGCTTGAGGACGTAATTTCTTTCACTTGGTCAGACCATCGTGTCGACGACCGACCTCGTGCTCTCTTTCCTTTGGTATTGCCAACAATGCCAGCTTTTAAAGTTTGCTACCTCCCCTTCACATTATGTGGCCAAAGTAGGTAAAAATACGCTGTAAGCAAACTATAGACAATCGGGGGTCTTGATATTGAGTTATGAAAGGACAGACACATTAATTGTGCGTTTAGCTGTCCGTGGGATTCGGAGCATCCGCCTCCAGCACCACATTTCTAAGCGTCTATCCTGTCTTTCTCTTGCTCGGCGTCGGCGTCGCATTGTCCAAGTCTCAACTCCATAGAGCTAAATCGGGAAAATCAGTGCTCTGACCAAACGGGCTTTGGTTTTGAAACTTACACCGTGATTTATCCAGATGTTCTGGCTATCCGTAGCTTTATTTCCGGAACGCACTGCCTTCATTTTTAATACTAGAGCCCAGATAAATATCGAAAAGTAAGGTTGCCATAAAATATGTGTTCAAATCAAAATAGACTAAATTTTGCAGAAATTTCCGAAAAAGTAAATAAATTAATATTGCTGACGTAATCACCTTTCAGATCCCCCATCGCCCATGTCATCAAAAATAAGCAAATTAAAGACCCCCGCGCCCCCTTTAGTGCTTTCGTAATATTTGAATGGAGGTAGGTAATACTCAGTTTTCACTTGTTTGATTATGTGTCAATCTAGTCTGTGTAAGAACAGAAACATGTATTATAATAATCGGCTCTATAAAAAATGTTAGTAAAGGTGACACTAAAACGCTAATTAAAACGTTCATATTCATAATCTTTATTTTACACAAAACAAACATAAGTATACAAATAAAGAAGGACAACGTGTGTACAAATGCGAGCATAACCCATTATTGGGTTCTCTGACAGCAAACTTCACTTTTATAGAGATTTACACAATCTTTCCCTAAATGTAGTTATGTATTGAGATTCGAGCATGTAGCGCCTCGTGATGTAGTTAATGTTTTTAATTCTCTTAAATCTAAAAACACGGGTGATTACTGGGGCATATCTACCAAACTTTTGGGCAATATAATAGACATTGTGGCCCCCTATCTTGCTGTTACGTTTAACAAATGCATTGATTTGGGTACTTTTCCTGATCTCATGAAGTGCAGTAAAGTCATCCCTCTATTTAAATCCGGTAGCAAAAATGATATTGGTAATTTCAGACCAATCTCTATTTTGCCTGCATTCAGCAAAATATTTGAAAAGTTAATTCTTAAGCAGTTACTCAGACATTTTAACTTACATAGCCTCCTTCACAATGACCAATATGGGTTTACGAAGGGTCGCTCGACTACAGATGCGGGTGTTGCTTTGTTGAAGCACATATTTGACGCCTGGGAGAAGTCGCGAAATGCAATTGGTGTTTTCTGCGATCTTTCTAAAGCCTTCGATTGCGTTCACCATGATACGCTTTTGCGTAAACTACGCCATTACGGTGTTCAAAACGAAGCCCTAAATGTAATTGAGTCATATTTACTTAATAGATACCAGTGCGTAGACGTTAATGGCGCTAAATCTTCCAGGTTACCTGTTGAGCTGGGTGTACCTCAAGGCTCAATACTGGGTCCGTTTTTATTCCTGGTTTATATTAACGATCTGCCATTCTATTTAAAGGATATTTGCGACGTTGTACTGTTTGCAGATGATACTTCTCTGATCTTTAAAGTAGATAGGAATAGACAAGTTTTTGATGACGTGAATAACGCACTATCAATGGTCACAGATTGGTTCACAACAAATAATCTTGTTCTTAATGCCAAGAAGACTAAATGCATAAAGTTCGCTTTGCCCATTGTTAGAAATCTGGGTCCCAACATTGTGCTCGGCAATGAGAAGCTCGAAACTGTTGATTCAGCTGTGTTTCTGGGTATAACAGTAGACTCAAAAATTCAATGGGGGCCACATATATCAAGCCTAGCGGGTAGGCTTAGCTCGGCCGCCTACGCCGTTAGAAAGGTTAGACAATACACTGACGTTGATACAGCAAGGTTGGTCTACTTTAGTTATTTTCACAGTATCATGTCCTACGGTATTCTACTGTGGGGCAGAGCCGCTGATATTCAAAATATATTTGTGCTTCAAAAACGAGCTGTTCGTGCCATTTACCAATTAGGTGCGCGTGTTTCTCTAAGAGATTTTTTTAAAGAGATTGGTATTCTCACAGCGGCTTCACAGTACATATTCGCCAACATTTTATATATTAGGCAGAACATTCATTTGTACAGTAACAATAGTGATATTCACAACTTTAACACCAGAAACAAGGACAAATTACGAGCTCCCTTTCATCGACTTCATAAGGTGCATAGTTCATTCGTTGGGGTTGGTATAACTTTTTACAACAAGTTACCGTCTTCTTTTCTAGATTTGCCATTTAACGCATTTAAAGCAAAGGTAAAAGCTAATCTCTGTTCTAAGGCATACTATTCTATTAATGATTATTTAGATGATAAGCATAGTTGGTCGCTGTGTTGAACTCAAGACAATGTTCGTGTTCTTTTACCAAAATTAGCTTGCTGTCAGGTTAAATATTATTATTTTTAATTTCGTTTTTATGTGTATTTTTTAAATTTTATTTTTTGGTAAGACTGTCGTAGGTATCGTTTACTGTTATTGTCGGAGCTGATGAAGATTGCTATTATCTTTGCATTATATAGAGTTAATCTTTCTAGTATTATATAGCAGCATAGCCAGCATTGTGTGAGTACCATGTACTTCAGAGCTATCATTGTCTAGATACCTACGTCTTCTATTGACTTGAATGACTCCGGTGGTTGAGAGTATGTCATGCCCACTCAAATGTCTCGCCGATGGTGGCGCGTGTGTCGGATCATTTAGCTCCCTTCAAAATGGTTGAGCTGAATGGTGCTGATACATGTGTCATGTTCGTGAACGGGCGCTGTCGGTTGGGACTGGTCATCTCTTAGCTGCCATGGTTTATTTTAATTGATTCTAATTTTATTTCTGAATTGTCTTTTTATATTTACTATGGACACTTTTAACTTTCTACATCGTTCTCACATAATGTGTAATCTCAACATGAATGATGTAACAAATGATTTGTAATAATTACCTAATTGAAAAAGAGTGTCCATGGAGTTTCTTGCCCGTTCTTCTCCATAGAGATCTACGCCTTGGAATGGGCATCTACGGTACTTTCACAGTTATTATGTCTTGTGACTGGGACTGTAGCACCATAATTTTGTAATATTTTATTTTGTCTTTTGACAATTCAAAAGTGCCTGTAACTGGCCTACTTGAAATAAAGTGCTTTGACTTTGACTTTGATTAGGGCAGCTATCAACAACGCAAATATATAAAAACTAAAAACTCGACTGCTTCACATAATTACTGAAAAGAGAAAAAAAACTAGACATGTTCGTGACGAAGCGTCACCAAAAATGTTTTAATGTAAATAGTTTAAAGGCGCAAGTGTTGCGGAGGGCGTTCTACCGACGCGCCATTCTTGAACACTTTCTTTTAGTCAATTTTCCATAGAAACATGATCTTAGTGTTTTATAGTATTTATTTTACGTACTTGATTTATAATCAGTACATAATAACAGTAAATAGAAATAGAAAGCTAAAAGGATAATGGCAGAAGCCCATACATTGTTTTAGCTGAGATTAAATTCCTGCGACTCTAGATGAAAAATATCTAGTTTAATTCATGGTCATGTTCTGAATTAGTTTGTGCAAGAATTTTTGTTCAAGAATGCCTTGAATAATAGATATTCAGTCAAGAACTTTTGTAGGTTATGTCTGGGTAACATTTTCAAATAAAGTGTTTAATAGGTAATATTATTCAATTTCATGGAAGTAAAAGGGCAATATCGTATTAGTATTTTCCTTTCCTAGTTATTTCAGCATGAAATGTAAAATATACTCTTTGGAAAGAGTATATTTATTTATTTAGGCGACTTTGACGTGTGTTAAAAGGTCGTCACTCCGAAACTACTGGACCGATTTAAAAAAAATCTTTCACTAATAGAAAACTATATTATGCCTGAGTGATATAGGCTATTTTTTAATCCCAAAATTGGGTCCTGTGGGGTGGTACACGGGAGCGAAGCCGCGGGTAACAGCTAGTCATTAATGAAAGTAAGTAATACATTTATTTCTACTACACTACAGTATTCTTACCTGCCTGCAAGGACACCTACACTTAGACATAAACTGTATCGTTAATTCATTTACTTCGTTTTATTATAATATCAAATACAATAATGATATACTTACTACAGTCACTACTTATCTACTTAATTGTAAAATGGCAACATTAAGCTAATGAGAGTAAACGAAAAATCAAATAATTTATTGTAAAATGGCAACATTAAGCTAATGAGAGTAAACGTAAAAATCAAATAACTTACATTTATAATGTTTTTTTTTATCCGCATTGAACCAGTTAATGTTATACTTTCAAAAAACGTAGTCAATTGGAATTTCTTTCGTATTTAACTCACTTTCAGATGCTCAAATTTAAGTCAGCTAAGATTTCGCCATTGTTCTTTCACCATAAAACTGTAAGTACTGACGTATTTTCTCTAATTATTAATAGGGCTATAGCCATATTATATATAGTTGTTTTAGCACATCCAGGCAACCTAGACCGAGACCTAGACTGTATCTAGATTAAAGTCATTTACTGTTGAAAATTCATTCAACCAATCACTGCAGATAACGCGTGCTTGACAATTTGTCACATTAATTCTGCGATCATTCAAAATCAAAACCATTTTTTTTATTGTACGTTGGCCTACATGAGCACTTATAAAACGTCGAGAATTTGTATGCATTTAGAGGTGAGAAACTCGGCCTTAGTTAGTTGGTAGTTTTTAATTTAAGTGTATATGTAGCTATGTAGTTATAGTTAAAAAGTATTTTATACCCTGTGTATATTTCTATATTTGTAAATAAATGTCTTCTTCATAAAACTTTATTTTATTTCTTCCTGGATTCAGTGAGACACCAGCGGCACAAATTGGCAGCAAGGTTCCCTATTTTTTTTTATTGATGCAAAATAATTTCTGTCTTGGAACTCCAAGACAGAAATTATTTTGCTTTACAGCTAACATTAATTTGAAGAACAAAAGTTTAAGCAAATTATTAGGTGCTTATTTAAAGTTTTTCTAATTAATAAATATGGAATGTGCTTCTTCAATATCCGTCGTGGAATGGGAAGTCCGGATGATCCGTGCTGTAACAGAAAAACAGGTTAGCTGTATTAGGTATTAGTTAGTTACCGGTTTCATCCGCTAGAAAGCCGGGAATTAACCAACAGAACGTACTACCGGGTTACAAGTAAGGACAGGACAAGGACATATCCTAATCCTGGTCATGGTCTACCCCTGTGCTAAATGAAAACGGCAATGGACGTCTGATTCCTAGTAGGTAATTTTCCAGCTAGGACATTTTCCAACTAGGTCAGATTTTGAGTTAGTACCTAATGGTTTGGTATACTTACTAACATTATATTCATCGCACCACGCTAGACTTCTTTGGTGGCACGGACTCTATAGTCTAGAAATGATGACACTAACTAAATGGAGGTAGTTAAAAGAAAAAAAATATGTGGTGGTAAATTTTGCGTAGCAAAAAAAATTCTAAATCTATGTGGTAAATCATGCAATGCCTTCTCTCGCTCTGGGTGAAGCGGAAGGGCGTGTCAGACTTTTACTGACTAAAACCCACCCGTGTTCCTTCTGTTGCTTTTGCCAGGGCCGCGGTAACTCTCTTTCAAATCTAGCGGACCCCGTCATTTTTTGCTGATATCTCCAATTACTTTGTTTGATTTTATCAAGACAACTTACGCTAAGAAATAACAACGTTTTTAAGAGAGAATTTCAGGTAGGCCAGTTAGATATGATATCTCTCTCACTCTCCCGGACGTCATACGGGCTATCTGGCTGGCGGTAGTGGTTGCGTCCATCAGTGCGCATCCTACCTGTACAGAAATTTTTCAAATCATTTTAAGAAGTTAATATTTTTTTTATTGAACTTTTTGCAACATGAATGTATTATTGCCAGATATTTTTATTGTTGTTTAAACTATGCCAGACGCTAGTTTTGAAATTTTTTTTTTTTTTTTTCAAAATATTTCAGTATGGCGATTTATAAGCGTCAATCAAGTACATTCTAGGGAATTCTTTATCGAAAGCTCTACCGTGCTTTCATGCACTCACAGGATGCGACTACACACCAGCTTTTTCCGAAAAGGTAAACTTCGACCTTTTAAACTTGTATAACGAACTTGGTAATGGCTATCAAGTATTTTAGTAGTTTCAATAATGTCTACGCTTAATTTTATAAGGTGACTAGCTGTCCCACGCGGCTTCGCTCACGTCAACTGGCTACGTGCCTACCCTATCCTACCTACCCTACTCTACACCTACCCTACACCTACCCTACACCTACCCTACACCTACCATACACCTACCCTACACCTACCATACACCTACCATACACCTACCATACACCTACCCTAAACCTACCCTACACCTACCCTACACCTACCCTACACCTACCCTACACCTACCCTACACCTACCCTACACCTACCCTACACCTACCCTACACCTACCCTACACCTACCCTACACCTACCCTACACCTACCCTACACCTACCCTACACCTACCCTACACCTACCCTACACCTACCCTACACCTACCCTACACCTACCCTACACCTACCCTACACCTACCCTACACCTACCCTACACCTACCCTACACCTACCCTACACCTACCCTACACCTACCCTACACCTACCCTACACCTACCCTACACCTACCCTACACCTACCCTACACCTACCCTACACCTACCCTACACCTACCCTACACCTACCCTACACCTACCCTACACCTACCCTACACCTACCCTACACCTACCCTACACCTACCCTACACCTACCCTACACCTACCCTACACCTACCCTACACCTACCCTACACCTACCCTACACCTACCCTACACCTACCCTACACCTACCCTACACCTACCCTACACCTACCCTACACCTACCCTACACCTACCCTACACCTACCCTACACCTACCCTACACCTACCCTACACCTACCCTACACCTACCATACACCTACCCTACACCTACCCTACACCTACCCTACACCTACCCTACACCTACCCTACACCTACCCTACACCTACCCTACACCTACCCTACACCTACCCTACACCTACCCTACACCTACCCTACACCTACCCTACACCTACCCTACACCTACCCTACACCTACCCTACACCTACCCTACACCTACCCTACACCTACCCTACACCTACCCTACACCTACCCTACACCTACCCTACACCTACCCTACACCTACCCTACACCTACCCTACACCTACCCTACACCTACCCTAAATTAAATAAATTAAGAACATAAAAATCTCTAAATTTACAACATAAAAGCTGCTATTGTGAGTCAATCTTAAAAGGTAGACATATATGCTGTCGCGGACTTTTTTTAGAACTTTTAAAGAAGAACAATACCATCATACATTATATTTGCGTAACTTAAACCGTTTACGCAGCGCACGCAACAAAAGCTCTCAAAATGGAATATTTTTGCCCGTTTTTGCAACATTTTTCATTTATGCTCGGCTCCTATTGGTTGTAGCGTGATGTTATATAGCCTATAACCTTCCTCAATAAATGGACTGTCCAACACAAAAATAATTTTTCAATTCCAACGAGTAGTTCCTGAGATTAGCGCGTTCAAACAAACAAACAAACAAACTCTTCAGCTTTATAATATAAAATATTATATATATAACTATAAGTATAGATTTTTATTCTGCAATCAAAGGACCTGATTACTGCGAATCGGTAAATTGATTCATTTGATTCAGTTCGATATTATAAGCAAATAAGTATAATTTTTAAATGGGTTCCCTATGCCATCCTTGGAACTCAAGCCAACCTCACCTGCCTGTGGTACACCCTGCATTCGATCAACGAGGCTCTGGCGATCAACCGCTAACACGCACTAGACCAGCGCGGAGGTTTCATGTTCCAAACCCCCACAATCATGGCAAGCACAAAAATAATATATCCCCAAGTGCCCGACGACCCCAGCTGCTCAGCTACGGTGACGGGCGCCAGCTCAGCACTGGCGTCCGGGGCGAGGTGAATCTCCGAGCGGGATCTAACAAACGTCGTGCGACCCGGGCCAAAGTCTTAAGGAACTCCGATATGCTTAATGTGATAATATACAATGTCCGCAGGCTCATGAAAGATGAGTGCCTAATAGAATTGGAAAATGCTCTCAAAGACATAAACTGGGCTATACAGCTAAGGAGTGGAATTCCCTGCCGGAGTCTGTGTTTCCCGATAGCTACAATCTGGGGGTCTTTAAGTCAAGAGTGAATAGGTTACTTTTAGGCAAGCGTGCTCCATCGTCAGCCACATCATCGCTTACCATCAGGTGAGATGGTAGTCAAGCGGGAACCTTTAATAGGTAAAAAAAAAACATGGTTTTGTCAGAAGTTAGGAGACAGAACACACAGAGCGACGTGGAAATGCGGTCTTCTTCCACTTTGGAGAAATTAAGGGACTCCATGGTGTGGGGTTCATGGTGGCAAAAAGTTGGAAGAACAATATCATCGACTCAGAGCGAATCGCAGTGCTCAAATTCCGCATCACACTCAAGCACACTCACAATTATCCAGGCTTACGCACCCACATCAAATCATTCAGATGAGGAAGTCGAAGACTTCTATGATCTCCTCAATAAAACCTGTGATGAAAACCGCGGTACTTGGCAAATTGTCAATGTCATGGGTGATTTCAATGCCAAAGTTGGCACAAGACAGGAGCTGGATGACGAAGTGATTCTAGGTCCGCATTGCACAGGAATACGCAACTTACGAGTAGTGATGGTAAATTCCCGAGAATATTCTCCTTGCGAGAACTTTGCTGTTAAGTTCTCGAGAATATTTTTTTGGAAGGGAATTTACGAGAATTTAACATTTGGATGACTATTGTATCGATTTAGTTTTAGAGTAATAGTTTTGAGTGCATTTGAACGTTTTACAAAGTTGACGTCAAAATAATCTACTCCACAACTTAAATTCTCATAAATTCTCTTTAATTTCATAGGGTGTGTTAAATAAGGATTTCTCTTAATTATTAATTGCACACCAAGATTCATTCATTCATTTATAACTTAGGATTTCTGTACTAAAACATACATTATGAGTTACAAATAATCAGCTTTTCAAGCAGCAATTCCTCTTCGAGTTCGATGATCTTCTCGTTGTTCCGGAGTATACGCGTGCTGTATGTTGCCAGGTCCTACTGTAGTCGAGGATAGACAGGCTGCCAGGCACTAGGGGCCATTTTCTCTTTGTGCTTTTCATGGGGGTTTGCCATAATTAAATAAATTCCTAGTGTGGGGCAACGTTTTTAAAAAAGAAAAGAAAGAAAGAAAAAGAAAGATAATCGATCGAAGATCGCTGTATGGTTGATACATGCAGAGCATGCTTTACGTTCGACACTATACGGTACAATGCAATTTAAGTCAATTTATCTAGACAACATCGGTCCAGTTAGGTAGGTCTAACTTCGAGACAGAGGTCAACCGTCAAATCCGACAAAGAACCAAAGTTACCGACATAGCCCGAAGAATAACAAAACTATAGCGGCAGTAGGCAAGGTGCATTGCTCGCAGAACTCAATGATGTTCGATGGGGCCGAAAAGTTTTGGAGTGGCGACCGCGAATTGGAAGACGCTGCGTTGGAAGGCCTCCCACTAGCCGGACTGATGATCTGGTTAAGGTTGCGGCAATCCGCTTTATGCGATACGCACGGGATCGGTCAATGTGACGACGCTTGCGAAGGCCTATGTTCAGCAGTGGACGTCTTTCGGCCGCAATTATAATGATGGTGATGATTTAACATATGAAAGCCGCCATTTTTTACTAGGCTATCTTAGATTTGGAACTTTTCATTCTACTAGTCAAACCCTTACATTTGATACTCATATTGAAAGGGTTGTTAGTATGCATGTTGGAAAATGTGGCCGCAGAGCGTTCCACAGAAGCAGAAGAGTTGCAGGAGCAATCAAAATTTTCAGAGCAGTTTGCTAATATTTCTTAACTTATAATATAATAGCAGTTTCCAGTCTGACACCTCATAAAGTAACCTTTTTTTAGAGTAAAGTATAAAATAACAACAAAAGAAGTTAACTATAGACCTTGAAATCAAATACATTGGAACGAAGTTCCTTATTGCGCGTTGCGAAAGGGGGCTAGACGGAAAAAATTAAGACGAAAAGTTGTAACGACACTTTTTGCTATAGTTGTAAGCCGTGCGGCGTGCGCGTGTTTCGTGCGTGATCTATCTAACATATACGCTGTTGTGTTTACGAAGTCGAGAGAGTATATATACATATGTGTATATATATATACTAAAGGAACTTCGTTCCATCCGGGTGTCCCTTGACACCTCTCAAGTTTTTGTGTTAAAATTGAGCAATTTTATTTCCAATTTTAAATTCTCCGTCGAAAAGAACGAATTTTCTCGATCGGAGAATATTCTCTTAAATTCTCCATGAGGGAATATTCTCTCGACCCATCACTACTTACGAGGCACCCGGCTATTGCAATTCGCCTTTGGACAAAATATTTTAATTGCTAACAGTCTATTTTATAAAAAAAAACCTCAGTGACGTTGGACTTGGACATCGCCTAACATCAGTGTTAAAAATGAAATAGATTAGATATGTACTTCCTTCAGGCAAATGAAAGATGTCAGTGTCATTAACAGAATAAAATATAGTTCCAACAACAGACGATTACGCGCGAAACTCAAGTTCGATTTTAAAATACACCGTGCAAAATCGTTTAAGCCACCTATTATAAGACTTGGCAAGGAAATACTCATAAATAACTACAACGCCTTTAATCTGGAACTGTCGAAAACCTTGATTTATAGATGTTCCTGATGCAGAAGAGGAATATAATAGGATAATTTCTGGTATACGAAAAAGCATCAATAGCTTAGAAATAAAAAGAAAGAAAAATACAATGCTCACAACACACACACTACACTTAATTAAAGAAAGAACAAGCCACGATATAGGAACAGCGCAACATAGGCGGATAGATAAACAAGTAAGAGAGCTATTAGAAAGGATATTAGGAACATTAACACACACCTGGTCAAAGTTGCTCTTCAGAAACATCGTTCGCTATAAGAATAGTTAAGCAGGGAACCTTTCGGCATAAGCCTTGGATTAACAGCCTTCTAGATAAAAATGGAACCAAACACCACAACAGGCAAAAAATTATTGATATCTGCACTGAAATTTACAGCGCACTCTATTTTTTTTTTTTTTTTATATAATCTATAGGCTCGCGTTTGACCACTATCTCGCCTGATGTTAAGCGATGACGTGGTCTACGGTGAAGCACGCTTGCCTAGAAGAAACCTATTCACTCTTGACTTAAAGACCCCAAGGTTGTAGCTATCAGGGAACAAAGACCCCGGAAGGGAATTCCACTCCTTAGCTGTACGCACAATGAAAGTATTAGCAAAACGCTTTGTGCGTATGGGAGGGATGTCCATCATGTACCGATGGCGCATGGCCGTACGTCTTGTCGTCCGATGATGGAAAGGGCTAGGCGGAATCAAATTGTGCAGTTCCGCCGCACACTCCCCGAAATGTAACCGATAAAAAACCGACAGGCTCGCAACTCGGCGTCGGTGTTCGAGGCTCTGGAGCTTTGAGGCGACCAGTGCATCGTTGTCAATAAGCCTTTTGGCCCGTCTGTCGATCGACTCAAGTGCATCAAGCTGGTATTTGGTAGATCCATCCCAGAGGTGAGAGCAGTACTCCATGCATGACCGAACTTGCGCTTTATACAAGTTGAGCAGCTGTTCAGGCGTGAAGTACCGTCTCACCTTAGCAAGAATCCCCAACTTTTTTGCAGCTAACTGAGCTTTTGCCTCAATGAATGGACCGAAGTTGAGGGTTGATGTCAACGTAACACCGAGAAGTTCGAGATGGTCCGTTATCGGCACGGTTACACCACGGAAAGAAGGAGCCGGGTGGAATTGGCTCTTTTTAGCGGAAAAAAGACACGCCTGGGTCTTCGCAGCATTGAAACTGACCAAATTGGCATCACCCCATTCGGAGACCGCCTTCAAGGACAGGTTCAAGCGTTCAACCATGGCCTCCCGGAGAGACCGAATCTGAGGCCCAGTAGCCCGTGCGCTGGACACGTATCTCTCAGCAACAGTGCTGTCGTCTGCGTACCCAAAGGTGCCGGGTTTTAGCAAATCATTAATGTGCAGCAAGAATAATGTTGCCGAGAGCACTGACCCCTGAGGGACGCCGGCATTGATATCTAACTGACCGGACGAGCAGCCGTCGATAACCACTCGGATGGAGCGATCCCTCAGGAAGTCCCCTATCCAATCACACAGACCACTAGGCAGACCGAAGGAAGGAAGCTTACCAATGAGGCTTTCGTGCCAGACCCTGTCGAAAGCCTTCGAGATGTCGAGGGAGACGGCTACCGCTTCCCCGTGTCTCTCGATGGCCTCACTCCAGATGTGAATGGTATACGCTAGAAGATCCCCAGTGGACCGATTTCGGCGGAAGCCGTATTGGCGGTCACTGTGGATGTCGTTCGCTTCTAGGTATGCCAGGAGCTTACCGTTGAGTACACGTTCCATACTCTTACAGAGGATGGACGTTACAGATATGGGTCTGTAGTTGGCTGGATCAGCTCGACTGCCCTTCTTGGGCACGGGCTGTACGTTGGCTTGCTTCCAAGCCATCGGCACTTTTCCAGTATCTAACGAAAGGCGATATAGGCGTGTCAAGATCGGAGACAATTCAGGCGCACAGGTTTTAAGTAAAATTGCTGGTATCCCGTCGGGGCCACTCGCTTTGTTCACATCGAGGCTACGCAGAACCCTACGGACGTCTATTTGATGGATGCGGATGTCCGACATACTCGTCACACATCCATCAGGAGAGGGAAGAGGCTGCGCGCCATCAGAATTCAGATGCGAAGATTCCACAAAAAGGGAGGCAAACAAGTTTGCCTTCTCCTCAGCGGAGTGGGCCAGTGACCCGTCAGGTTTCAGCAGTGTCGGTAGTCTGCTGAAATAAAATAGATAGTCTAAAAAAGAAATAGTCTGCATCTGCTGACCTGTACCGCCATACCCGCCGGGTGCCTCTTAGGCTGGGATCGGGCGGGGAGTAGACGGACACAGACTTCACCAGACAGTGGTCGGAACTACCCAACGGTGAAGATATCGACACTGAGTATCGGTCTGGATCTGATGTCAGCAGGTGGTCCAACCAATTGGCTGTGTGCGAATCAACATCTGGCACCCTCGTTGCCCCCTGGACCAGCTGGGTGAGATTTAACGCTAGCGCAAGTTTGCGCGTCTCTCGTCCAGCATGATCAGTGCACTTGTATGGGAAGAGCCACTCCTGGTGGTGGGCATTAAAGTCCCCCAGAAGCACTAATTGGGCGGAAGGGTACCGTTGCTGTGCCGCATCAGCCGCCTCACTGAGGTACTCTGTGAGCCTGGTTGTCTCCTGATCTCCGCTGTGCGAGCGGTAGACACAGGCGTAGATAATCTTATCCAGCCCTGTGTCCACCAGAGCCCACAGCACTGAGAACCTGGAGTCGTCAAGATTAAGGAGACGCCGATAGCAAGTGTCGTCTCGGGCAAACATGCATACACCCGCGCGTGGTTTGAAATTGTGCTCCAGGGTAAACCCTGGGTAAGATAGGTACGACACGTCAGACGGACTTCCTATCTGCGTCTCCGTAAGGCAAAACAGTGCTGACTTTTCAGTCTCCAGGTGATGGTGGACTGAGGTGAGATTGGAGTGCAGACCTCTAATATTAGTGAGGTGCACTTTGTGGGGGAGGGGGTGCAGCCGCTGTTTTACTCCAGTTTTCTTTTTATTACTTGCCATTCAAAGTGAAAGAGTGAAAGGAGAGGAGAAGGCAGTGAGATGAGGTTCCACGCTACTAACCTACAGACACGCACTGAAAGGACGCCATCATTGGGGCACTAGTCCGGAGACTGCGGGGACGCCCGAGCCCCCCCGGAGATGTCCATCGGGCCCTCCCATCTGGTCGCCAACCAGCACGATGGCGCATTCCGGGATATTTCGACAGTTGGCGGGGCAGCCTTTCGTGTGTGGCTGTCATACTACTTGGGCCCCCAACTACCTGCGGTCGGCCAGCGGCGCACCGTGCCTCGGATCCCGCTACCCTCCGCAACTAGTCTCCCGATACGCCCAAAACAGCGCGAGTCAGACTGGTCAGCATGCAGTGGAACAACTGTCTCGACCCAACTCCTCTAGTGGCTACACCGAGCATCGTACCGGAACACGGCTAGGCCGCTTGGCGGTACGTCTTTGCCCGGTGGGTGGTCACAAGCCTACGGCCGAAGCCTACCACCAGTTAGTGTCACCTGATTAGCACCACCCGGGGTCCACGTGTAGGGTAACAACAATAGGGGTAACTCTCCTACGGACGTGGGTGACTCAGCCCCCAATAGAATAGAGGTAGGAAAACTATGGAGACGGCATATTCTACTCTAAGAAGAATAGTTATACAAATATCTATAATATCGACACACGCATGTCAAAAAGCGTTTTGTCTCTTTTTACCTAACCAAGAGCTGCATATGAAAAGAGAGACATCTAAATGTTTGTCAAGGACTAAACTTGGTAACACTTTTGAGTGACGTCAAAATCATGTCTATGCGTGACCGGTCGCCATGTTGATTGCCGAGTAAAATTGGTAGTTGTGTGCTGTATATGTACGTTTATCTGTGTAGTTGTGCTGTCAAACAGTTGCAAATGGCCTACCTCATTGGCCAATGGGCAGCCATCTTAATTGCCCGATTTATGTAGGTATGCACGCTAATTTCGTAGGTATGGCAAGTCCATAGGTTTATAAGTCAGTGTGCCCAGCTTTCTTCCTAAAAAAAAATAACTGTCAGCTGTCTATCAAATATCAGCTTTCTATCAAATCTCTCAACACTCGACACTTGACATTGACAGCATGTTGACAGTGGTCAACATGCTGTCAATGTCAAGTGTCGAGTGTTGAGAGATTTGATTAAAAATCGATTCTCGATTGTTGTTGTTCTTTACAGTTCCTCTTGTTTAGCCTCAAAATTTATTTGAAATTATATAGAAATAGTGTAAAATTCAGTAAACATAACATTCAAAGCGCTGCTAGTCGCTTTAAATAGTAACTGGGGCCTGTGTTCAGTAATAACACGTCTGTTTCAGTGTTTATAGACGCTTATTTTGTTATGTTTTTGTGAATCGTTAAGAAATGGATCACAACTTTACAGATTTCACGTCAAACGGTGAGCTCATGTTCCTATAATAATATTTGGATTGTTGCTTAAGTGCAGCGTGTTATCCACTCAAAAGTATTGTTGGAAATAACCTAAAAAAATTGTTTATTTCCTGCTACGGATGAGTTCTACTTTTAACTGACTTCCCAAAAAGGAGGCGGTTCTCAATTCGGATGTTTATATATATTTTTTTCACTTCTTGTTCTCTGCAGTTTCCTTTTGTTTACATTGTTCAGATGGCTACTAGAAACTGGGTAATATTGTCTAGTACCATCTCCATAAACTAGCATATAGCAAACCAGTCAGGATACTGACTATTTTTAGGATAATAGTGATCTTTTTTATACACAAAAAAAATAAAGCCTATAAGTTTCATCCATACTATACGCCCAATTAATTATTCATTTCCCGTATTTCCTGGCATCCTAGCATTTAAAAAAACATATATATTTAAAGGAGCTACTTGCCTATGGATACAGCTGCACGCTGAAGTGTAGCTAAATGTTTTTAGTTTTATATCTGTACCTACTAACACTAGTTTTTAGGGTTCCATACCCAAAGGGTAAAAATGGGACCCTATTACTAAGACTCCGCAATCCATCTGTCTGTCTGTCCATCTGTAAGTGAAAATTTCACAGATGATATATATTTCGGCCCATAACCTGTTGAATTTCTAATAATACATGGAAGACACCACATTCCTTTTTTCTACAATATAACTGTTTTTGTACCGTTCACCATATTTCTTATATTTGAATAAACCGACTGTTGCTACCATCAACACCATAGATAATTGTTTCTCAAAGACAAACTAAAACTTCTACAGTATTTCTGTTGCTGCTATACAAACAAATACTAAGAACAGAATAAAATAAATATTTAAGTGGTGCTCCCATACAACAAACAAGTTTTTTTGCCATTTTTTGCGATAATGGTACGGAACCCTTCGTGCGCGAGTCCGATTCACACTTGGCCGGTTTTTAAGTTAATTGTTACTTATCCTATGGACTTAGTCTGAAATAAAAGATTTTTAATTTAATTTAATAAATCTTCATAGCCAAAAATTAACATTAGGTATGTTTGTGTGTCCCAGCAGTGGGAACATTATATGTTGATTATGATATGGTAATGATTTCTCATTTCTCCGTCTGTTTGTTACAGATTCAATCATGACGTGGGTGAGTATGCACAGCAGGCTCGTGGCAGGTGGCGCCACTTATCCGTGACGTCTCAGCACTACTTATATAGCTTGCTCCTCCATGTTATGCCACTGCAGTGCTCTTTCTTTTAATAACCGATAGGCTTGTGCTCACCCGCTGTCTCACCTGATGGTAAGACGATGTGGTAACTGCTGGAGCATTATATCTATCTTTATAGGCAATTCATTCACACCTAAAGAGGGACTTATCTCTATTGCTTGGCAGCTCTTTTTAGGGTTCCGCACCCGAAGGATCCAAGTGGACCCCTATTGTTGTCACTCACATGTCCGTCTGTCGTCTGTCACACAGGTTTTAGCCAACCGGTTGGAGCTACAGTCTTCAAATTGTCTCAGTACAATCATCTTACTGACACAAAGCCATACAAAAAATATTTTTAACGGTTTTTAAGGTGAACCGCCCCAGACAGAAAAACGGGGTGCCAAAAAATAGGACCTACCTCATTAAGTAGGGTATCTTTGTTTAGAGCTCGTTGAGTAGATAAATGTTGTATTTTTACAAGCTTTTTATTTAACCCGCAATATATGTATGTACATGGAAGTGCGTTTGGGTCAAATCTTGCAACTGAATTTTAAAGCAGTTATCCTCCACCAAATAAGATGAAATTTTGCATACACGTATAGTTCGGATGACAATACATGGTTAGCTAAGTGACTTCATTCTAAACTTTAGAATGTGTTCTAAAGCCAATATGGCGGACCAGAAAAAAGATTTTATTATGAATAATTTTATCTGTTTTAAATAATATTGGCAAATAAAAGAATGAGAATTCAGGTTTTTTTGCCATTATTTTGTGCCGACGAATTTTTTAACTTCCCATTGACCTATAAACTTCAAATTCGGTGATAATGTTTATTATTATTACGTACATTTACTAACAAATACCAATAAATTGATAAATATGATTTTTCTTTAAAATTTCCTATTTTTTCCTATTAAAACTAACTTGTTTTTATAGGAAAAAATTGGTACGGTACCCTAAATGTACGAAGTCCGACACGCACTTGGTCGGTTTTTTATTGTCTATAGGCTCGCGCTTGACCACTATCTCACCTGATGGTAAGCGATGATGTGGTCGACGGTGAAGCACGCTTGTCTAGAAGTAACCTATTCACTCTTGACTTAAACACCCCCAGGTTGTAGCTATCGAAAAACACAGAATCTGGTACGGAATTCCATTCCTTAGCTGTACGCATAGTTGGCGTTCTAGGGTCTGTGTGGCGTCTTGTGTATCGAGTAGTTGGTATGGTTGGTGTGAGGCGGCGTGGACACTACAGTGACGTGCCGATTGTGTGTCCGCAGACGTCGAGCGGCGACATCAGCTCCAGCACGGACCTCGTGGCGCCCCCCCGGCCGCAGCGCCCGCCGCGGCCCCCGCGCCGCTCGCTCCCGCTCAAGAGGCCGCACTACGACAACGCCTACTGTAAGTACCACGCTGATTCCTGCGGAGCTACCACTCGGCACCGACTTGTTTACGAATATATCTATATGTAGTACCGGCTTAGGTACCTGTTGCGACAACTGAACCCTCATCACTGGTGAGTGTGTCACTGGGGTATTGCAAACGGCCTAAGTTATAAATCGCATGAGATGGTTCACTCTTTCTTCTCAATAAAACACGGGTGTAGTTTTGCGACCTCCAGTGGCGTAGCGTGGATTTCAGCCGCCCGGGGCGGAGAAAATGTCGCTGTCCATAATACGGCTTCATCATTTAAAAGAAATCGAATCCAAAGAACCCTAATGACTTTACAAAAAAAAAGCCGTTTAATAATTTTTACATAAATATTAGATAGGTACATTTTCAAATATTATTAAAAAGAGCCCCAAGTTAACCTTATCTGCTCGTGGTGCATCCTGCTAAAAACAAACGAGGCGGCGACGACAACTGACTAATGGCGGTACAACCATTCCAAGAAAACTTCGCAGCTAAATGGTGCAGACTGGTGAAGCTCTCAACAACTTAAAAATCCCCAGGCAAGGACGGAATTACTGCCGAGCTCCTGAAAGCGGGTGGCAGTCCTATATTGAAAGTCCAGTTCTCTGGGAGAACTCCAGGGCGTGGCACAGGAGCGTGGTCGTCTTCTTCTATGAAAATGATGACACGCTTCTTAGCCACGTATATAAATTGTTTTAGAGAGTCGTTAAGAATCGCCTAGCACGAAGACTCGACGAGTTTCAGCCTATAATCGGCCATTGTATTAACGATACATCCAAGTGATTAGAATGAAAATGCTACAATGACCGTCCAAGTTCTTGAACTTGAACAAAACTGAGATTATGTTCATCTCGCACGCCACTCCGGGACCAATTGTTGTCAATGGCTTTCATCTTGTTCAAGAATCAGAGAGAATCACAGATAATATAATACTAGCTTACAGATGCCTCAACCCATACCCATACAAACCCATACAAAGAAACCGTGCCGACGTAACTAGCGTTTTTCGTCTAATAAAGCTAATTATTTTTATAAGCACTTCGATCGCGTTCGGTTCCGTTCCACAGCAACAGCTGGTGTTAGCAGCGACTTGCAAGTAAAACGGTTTTCTCGGGTCGTGACTATTTTTTCTTTAAATACAGTGACGATTTGTTTTATAGTTTTTTTTGCATCTTTTTACAGTTTCATTATAACAAAATGCGTTAGATACAAATTTAAAAAAATTGAGTGGCATGCCTAAGATATTTAAAACCGCGCCATCTATTGGAATCAATTTTAAATGATCCGTTCAAATAATCTTAGAAATGTGAATTAAGAGCCCAAAATTCCACATTTTTTTGCTTAGGAGAGTTGATTAAACAAGTGCCTACGATTTTATGATCAATTCTAGAAAATATTAATTTACACACAGTTCAATAACAAATCGCTGCATATCGCGCCATCTAGTGACATCTATTTGAACCAAATATTCTTTGTTAGCGCTGAGACCCCGTGCCAAGAGAGAGGCTAGCAGAAAAGAATTCAGCTGGGCAGGGCGGCGTTTGGAAAACTTTGTCGCAAATTCCACATAGCCTACAGACGAGTCTTCAATCAGTGCTTCCTACCTGTTATAACTTACGGCGCCGAGACGCGGACACTCACGGTACGGCTGACCCATCAGCTTAAGATCGTTCTGCCAGCTATGGAAAGGGCTATGCTTGGGGTTTCTCTGAGGGATCGAATCCGGAACGAGGTGATCCGGCAGAGAACCAAAGTTTCCGACATAGCTCAGAGAATTAGCAACCTGAAGTGGCAATGGGCCGGTCATATTAGCCGTAGAACCGATGACCGTTGGGGTATACGTGTTTTCGAGTGGAGACCAAGAACTCAGGTTAGGTGGAGCGACGATCTTCGCAGGGTGGCTGGTAGCAGCTGGGTGACAGCTGCCGAAAATCGAGACCAATGGCGTGCGATTGGAGAGGCCTATGTCCAGCAGTGTACTGCTATAGGCTGATGATGATGAAAAGTACCGCCCCTGCTGCCCCCACCACGCTACGCTACTGGCGACCTTGCAAGATATATTACAAAGTAACGGTGTCTGCAACAATCCGGTGACAAGTAGGTACAGCTGGTACACCTGCCAGGGGTGCCAAGACAGCTGTACACTAACTTGAACTATTACGAAAATTCGTGTAAACGCACAAGAGGCACCTGGAAGTTGGACTTATAAATCTAAATAAAGTTAGATGCACGTTCAAAAGCGTCCCTATCTTCGGAGAAAAATATGTTTGAATGACAGAATACATAGTTTGTTATCGTCAGTTCACAAACACGCCATTCATAGTGTTCCGGAGTGAAACAGATAACAAGTACCTACAGAGTTCGGTGTTAAAGATTCTTTGTGCTTGCTATATAAGTAGATGCATTGAATCTTGTCGTTGAGCCACATCGACCGCCACAGCCCTCACTCAGCTCACACAGAAGATATGAGATGAATATTTCTTTAATTTCGTAACAATGTTGTTGACTATTAAATTGTAGCGATGTGAATATAACTTCGCCGTCATACTGAATGATCACAAAGCTCCATCTAAATACTTAAAAAAAAATCTACGTGACAAAGTACGAGTCTTGCACAACAATTAAATTTTATGAAAATGTGTCAAATTGCGGGTAGTCGCACAACAGTGCAGTGAATCTGTAACGCAGTGTGGCCGCGTCAGTCTGTGAGTCGTTCTAAAGTTAGCTGCAGGCACATTGGTGCTGGTACCTAGTGTCGATACGTTCAAGATTAGCTCCCGATAGAAGCCGCTCGCTAGTGAATGTGCGAACCCATCGTGATGGTGTACCAGACAAAGGCCAACGAAGGTAGGTTCAGCTTCTGTTCTACATTCACTTCAATGACGTTGCCTATTCTTCCGTGTAGGTACGCGTCACGGCGCGCAAGTTCGTTGGGAATGCAATTGAAATTTAAATCTTTTAACTTAGCGTTTACCCCTTAATTTTATAAATGTATCTATTTTGAATTACGTTATTTATTTTTCAAATAATATGCGCGCAGTATCTACATCGTGCCAAAGTAATTAACAGTAAAAAGTTAGCCTTGACCAGTACATTCAGAGTCCATTCATCATTTGAAACAAACGCATTGTTTGCTAATAAAACTAATACTTAACATAATTATAGCTAGGTATAGTTCTCGCCAAACTTCTGGTCCGCTCTGAAATTGGCTTTCCGATGCATAAGGCACGAAACGGTGCTGTTTTTGTATGAGATTTACTACTGCAGCCATTGATTGTAGCCAACTTCAGGGCGGCTATGAAGTTTGGCGAGAACTATATTTAGTTTTTTTTTTGTCAAGTAATTGTGCCTAAGCGCAGTTTTTCATCTTGCAATGGCTACGATTTGTTAGGTACTTACCAAGTTTCTATAAAATGTGTGTGCTCACGCTAAGTGTCATACGTTTGCGGCAGCCGGTAGCCGGGAGGTACACAAAAATACTTAAATTTTGCATTGTGAAAGCAGCTTTAACTACAAGGACAATTAAACAAAAATATTTGTATGCCAAAGTAAAATCCTAGTACATACCCATTTCTAGGGTTCTTCCCTATTTTTACCCGACTACAACGAAGCCAAAAGGAAGGGTTATGATTTTAGCAGTCTATTTATTATGTATGTTTGTATTTACGTATGTTCCTTCGTAGCGCCTAAACTATTCATCCGATTTTGATAAATAAGATGTCAATCGGTTCGTTATTGTGGTCCGGATAAATTAAGCTAATAAAAAAATAGTCGGGTTACAGTTTTTACCCGACTGCCGAAGGTGGGTAATGTGTTTATCAGTCTATGTATGTTTGTTCCTAAGTGGCGTTCTAGAGACCAAACGCGTTGGCCGATTTTAATGATTCTTACGTCAATCGATTCGTCTTAACCTCGCGAGTGTCACTGGCTACATTATTAACTCAACTTTTTGCTTGTCTATTTAGAATTTAGAATTTCTGTTGAGTTATTGGATTTATCACGATGTAATATCTGCTATCGATTTCACGTGCGTATGTGATCACTTGTGAGCTTGCCGACGGATATAATTTATTTATTTAGTATCTGTAACAAAGGATATAGACCTACAAAGCATGTTACATACTCAGTACTAAGCACAGATATATCTGTGCTATTAAGTAAGGTACCCGTAACTAGTAGTGATCAATCAAGCGCTGTATCGGACTGGATGATATCATTTACATTATTCCAGCCACTTAGAAGCCGTTCAGGTGGTAACCTCGGGTGTAAACAACATTTATTTCAACTTCACACACAAAGGTACAGTGGCGAAATTAATGACTTAGGCATTCTCTACCAATCAATCAATGTTTTAAAAGTAGGTACAGACTACAGGAGTGACACTGAGATGTCAGTTGTGCGACAATATGCACGCTGGATTGAAAAACCGGCCAAGTGCGAGTCGGACTCGCGCACGAAGGGTTTCGTACCATTATCCCAAAAAACGGCAAAAAAATCACGTTTGTTGTATGTTAGAATAGAATAGAATACTCTTTATTATGTACACCATATAAGTTACAGAATGTATAGACGAAGAAAACATTATACTGCGTGACACAATGGGCGGCCTTATCGCTAAAAGCGATCTTTTCAAGACAACCTTTAAATATTAGCCCACTTAAATATTTATTTTATTCTGTTTTTAGTATTTGTTGTTATGCTATCTAGCTATCACGGTTCATGAGATACAGCCTGGTGACATACAGACAGACGGACAGTGGAGTCTTAGTAACGTCCCGTTTTTACTCTTTGGGCACGAAACCCTAAAATAAAGATTTTCAATCCAAACTGCCCCGTTGGTCAGTAGTTACAAGCACTACTGCTGTGCGTGAGGTCCTGGATTCGACTCCGGGCTCGGGCAAAGGTTTGTTAGGTTTTTCCATTTGGAATTTCAGTTGATGGCAAATTGTATTTAATTTTGTTTTAATGATAACAATCTCAATAAAACGTAGAACAAAAAAAAGTTATTAAAATATAAAAAAACTCGACTGCAAAGATGTAAACAAGAAGAAAATCATGCTGTGCAGTCAGAGGATATTTGTAGTTTTGGTCAGCCAGCTCGCGAATATATATCTTCCGACTGCACAGCATGATTTTCTTCAAGTTTACATCTGTCGAGTCTAGTCTATCAAGTCGAGTTTTTTGATTTTATTAAGTTTTTTCATTTACAACTTTTTAGTTATATACCTACTTAATATTTTCGAATGACTTTAAACATATAAGTGGTATATATTTTTGTAATCACCTCTGTAAACCCTTCATTTTGATACCCCACTCGATGGCTTTCAAGAAAAAAATGCAATCCCTACAATATGGCGCCCAAAATCCGCCATGTACCTTTTTAGGGTTCCGTACCCAAAGGGTAAAAACGGGACCCTATTACTGAGACTCCGCGATCTGTCTGTCCGTCTGTCACCGGGCTGTATCTCATGTACCGTGATAGCTAGACACTCGAAGTTTTCACAGATGATGTATTTCTGTTGCCGCTATAACAACAAATACTAAAAACAGAAGAAAAAAAAAACAATTGGGGCTCCCATACAACAAACGTGATTTTTTTGCCGTTTTTTGCGATAATGGTACGGAACCCTTAGTGCGCGAGTCCGACTCGCACTTGGCCGGTTTTTTTTTAAAGGCACTTATCTAAGAACACTTGGGCGGCCAAGACCTATCTAACGATGTGTTAATTATGAATATGCGTCAAGTGGTTTGAAAGATACGAGGTATTACATACATACATACATACAAGATACACGCGAAAAACATAACCCTTTCCTTGCAGCCGGGTAATTATCGCATTAAAACTTATCATGTAAAAAAACGATGAAAAAACCGAAGTCTCGCGGCGCAGTTCTCTCACCGCAAGAAGTTGTGAGATCCAATGTAAAACCATATCGGTTAAACGACATCTACTCGTACCTGCCCAGCTTTGTCCATGGCATTAGTAATAAACTCATCAGTTTGGTGACATTAAGTTGTTGTCTTGTACTATTATATATTCTGCGGTCACGTGTTGCAGACGGCGAGCCGCCCGCCAAGCGCGCCGCGCCCTCCATCCGCGTCGGCGGCGGCTTCAAGTGGAACCTGCAGGTGAGCGCTCCTCTACTACGAGTACCACACTATAATGATGATGGAACTCCTTTTTCTGCTCTTACTCTCAATTGGTCCGTTATGCCTGGGGGTTCTGACTAACATAAACCCAAAAACACAGAAGCTTCCTGGAGGCTTACAGACCGCACTGTTGCGAGGATTACTTCGCGTTGAGAACCCAAGACCTCGCATTCCAGGATGACGTGGGCGGCTGATTCCTCGGTGTTAAAGCAGCCCCTGCAAAGTGGTCTGTTGTGGCGCCTATGTTCTTCTTCTTCTTACCGTGTCGGTAGCAAAAGTCTCTAAATATTATGTTTGGCCCAGAATTCTGCCACGGCAATACCAACCGGGAAATAATAATTATTTTGCACCTATTTTAAGATGAGGGAACAAAACTCGCACTCGTTTCACACCGGCGCGAACCAAAATTCAGTAGATTTTTGTATTTTCCTTTTTATTCTATGACTTAAAATAAAGCCTTCGATCAAAATGTTGATACGAGTAGTGAAATTGGCTTTGAGATGGTGAACATTTCATTAAATATGCCAATTACAACAAATTAATTTTACTCAAAATATTCAAAGAGCTAATTATTAAGTAGCTAATTGGTCTAATGTAACATATTATTCTTTTTTGCAAAAAAATACAGTTTGCCGTTTAGACGTGAAGGCAGATTTAGACAGATCCAGTGACTGGCGCCGAAATCGAGACAAGCCAGCGCTGACCCGAAAAAAACCCCGTGTAAATTGATTTCAAGTCAATCCAGTGGCGGGAAGTCTGCGCTGGCTTGTAAATTCACACGATGCACACGAATATTTATAAGCCAGTCTAGGCGCGGGCACTGGCGCCGATAACTGACTTGTGCACTGACCCTGTCTAAAAATGCCTTTATTCTCATTTTAAAACCAGCTACTGAGGGGTATCTGCGCCTTAAAGGAAGTGCGGCCCGTAATTGTCCCTATGATTATTCTAAGGTTATTTCTGCTTCTGCTGAGATACTACCTCACTAGCAAGTACTGCGTCTCTGCGGTTATTTTCGTAACTGTGTCGTTGCTCCAGTGGTCGCGAGCGCTACCACGGGCAAAGGGTTATTAGGTTTTTCCATCTGGAATATCTCAATAGCACTTGAACTCACTCAGTTGAGCTGTGTTCTTGCGTGTGGTTGATGTCAATAGACTCCCCCCTATCACATGGGAATTAAACATAACGTGGGCGCGCTGTTGGTGCATCTTTGGTTCATGGGCGTATCCAGCATTTGCTTGGGGGTGGGGCAAAAGTAAGGAAACTCTAAAAACAGTAGAAAGTTTAGAGGCAGACCACTGTCGGGAGCCTGGGTCGCAAAAGCCCCTCGGGCCGGTACGCAGAAAATCTAGAATGTCCAATGAAGGCGCGCTCGCGTGATCGCACGCTCGCGTGTACGAAAATTTCTGAACCCATCTAGAAGTTTTTTCTCTTGAACAGTAAACTTTTAGTTACTTACCAGAGTGAAGGGTGTGGCAGGCTGCCCCAGCTGCCTCACCCTGGGTACGCCCTTACTTTAGTTTATTATATTATGTGGTTTTGACGAGTTTATGAGGTTTTGTGAAGTTTCTTGTCCGTTCTTCTCGATAACAATTTATATTTGCGAATGGACAGTCAATCAATTATTATTATTTTAAACCGACTTCAAAAAAAGGAGGAGGTTCTCAATTCGTCGGTTTTTTTTTTAATGTATGTTCCGCGATTACTCAAAGACGCCTGGACCGATTTAAAAAATTGTTCTTTTATTTGAAAGGGTATACTTTACAGGTGGTCCCATGGTCATCCGGTCAGGATTTGATGATGGGATCCTAGAGAAATCGAGGGAACTCCTCAAATATTATAGGCATACATATAGCGATTTTGGTATTTTCATCAACAATGGAATCATTTGCACTCACTCACCCGAATCTCTTCAAAGTTAGAGTGAACAGGCTTCTTCTGGGTAAGCTCACTCCATCGTCGACTCTGTCTCTGTCACCTATGACCTAGACTAGAGTCAAGAGCAAACCCATCACAAAAAAAAAAGTATTATTTGGTGAAGTGGAACTGATGAAGAAGACTACAGATGGCCACTGGAACTCCGAAATAAAACAATGTATCCTAGTCGTGGGACTTATTTTAATCGTCATGAGATGTACTTTGGGTATAAATGATTTTCATGTTAATTGGAGGCACCTACAAAAATAAAAATCTTTTTAACCTAAAATCAAACCGACTTCCAAAACAAAACACTGCAAAGCGAAAAATTACTTTCTTTTCCGAAGTCCGTTCGGAAGTCGTTTGGATGTTTTGTTAAAAAGTTTTTTTAAATTAAATTTTTGACATTCAAAGTGCCGCTTTAATGGTCTATATGAAATAAACGATTTAATTTTACTATGTTGATGATGACGGGGGTGCGTGGTGTCCGCAGACGCTGGCAGCGGCGGCGGACGCGGTGGAGTCGGGCGGCAAGTCGCCCGTGTCGGCGCTCAACGAGCTGGGCGTGCGCGTGGCCTACAGCGTGCTGCGGCAGGGCGGCCCGGCGCACTGCCCCAGCTTTCACGTCGCCGTCACCGTGAGTAAAATACATAGCATAAAGCATGATCAGCCTTATATAATGATCCCACTGCTGGGACACATAGGGTGGAGGCCGTCTCTATGACAGGGAATGAGCTTTTTTCCACCACCAGTGCCAGTGCGTGTTGGTGATTGTCACAATAAATGACTTATTTTTTTTGTAAAGATGACGACATTCCAAAGTGTGAATAAGTACGTTCCGAAGACCTATGTACAAAATGGATTTCAGAACGAATCTGACAGATGTCAACTTGACATAACTCGTAGGTACTTTCATGGAATCCGGAGTTTTTGGCGGGATTTTTTCGAGTGAAGTTCAGCGGCTGTTAATATTACTTGCAAATTGATTCCTAGTGGATATTGTGATATAAAATTGGTGTAGTTTTGTGTCTCAACTGTCTACGCAACTGGACAATATGTGAAATCATTGACAGAAGCGATCTCAGGATAGTGGAGCGGAGAATTTTATTGTAGTATTTACTACCTCCGCTAAGCTTACTGGGAAGGCTGACTCAATACAATTTGCTGCCAAATACTCCATAAAACATTAGAATCTGTTACATCCGTATTCTAATGCATACTAAAGAATTTTAAAATTGCTCTAAAGACTAGGCAGCATGGTCTCAGACCTTAGCCTGTTCCGTCAGGAACAAATACAAAAAAAAAAAAAAAAAAAAAAAAAAAAGGAGTTTTTGGCGGGATTTTTTCGAGTGAAGTTCAGCGGCTGTTAATATTACTTGCAAATTGATTCCTAGTGGATATTGTGATATAAAATTGGTGTAGTTTTGTGTCTCAACTGTCTACGCAACTGGACAATATGTGAAATCATTGACAGAAGCGATCTCAGGATAGTGGAGCGGAGAATTTTATTGTAGTATTTACTACCTCCGCTAAGCTTACTGGGAAGGCTGACTCAATACAATTTGCTGCCAAATACTCCATAAAACATTAGAATCTGTTACATCCGTATTCTAATGCATACTAAAGAATTTTAAAATTGCACTAAAGACTAGGCAGCATGGTCTCAGACCTTAGCCTGTTCCGTCAGGAACAAAAAAGTTCTATGTAGATCTTATTGGGGTGCAGACCCTAAAGTCATGTTAATGCTCTATAAATCTTTGGTAAGGAGTCATTTTGAGTATGGTTTTCTTTGTTTTGCTTCAAATGGCAAGCTAATAGACAAACTAGAGAAAATCCAGAACAGTAACTTACGCCTTATAACCGGTGCTTTTAAAACAACTCCCATTGTTTCTATGCAGTTAGAATGCAATATTCCTCCACTATTATCTCGATTTAAATTCCTAAAATCAAAATTTCTCCTCAAACTAGCTGCCATTAAATCACATCCTCTTCTTATTAAACTCAACCTTCTTAAAAACCTTCCCCATTCTTGCTTTATTCTTCAAGATTTTTCTGAAACATCACAATATATAGAGTCAATGAACATCTTCTCCTCAAATGAATGGCCCTGTTACCAAGGAACGTATATAAGTAAATACCCACAGATGGATATTATAATTGATAAAGAATTGTCTGAAAAACATGAAGTTTATGACAAACTATCTCACTGGGCAGATTATAGACATGTCTACACAGATGGATCTAAAATATCTGGCAGTACATCCATAGCCATGTATGATTCTACTTTGAAAATAGGTGGAGGATCCAAAATCAACAAACATGCTAGCATATTCACAGCCGAAGCTACAGCCATTCTATCAGCACTTGAACACATTAATAAACATACAAAATCTGCAATAAAATGGGTTATTCTAAGTGATAGTTTAAGTGTACTTACTGCGCTAGAAAATCACGGCCTGAATACAAAGTCCAACTATTTGATTTATGAAATCAAAAGAGCATGGAAGTTGCTTCAAGACTCTGGTATCATTGTTATTTTCTTCTGGGTTCCAAGTCATATAGGAGTGCAAGGAAACGAGAATGCAGATTTCTTAGCGAGGTCAATAAATTCCGTTACGAATACAGCAGTCACTTTTACTAGTGTTGCCCTACCGCACACAGATATTATTATCGAGCTAAGAAATAAGTATTGCGAAGATCTGAAACGACATTGGAGCCATATAACGACAGTGGAACAAAAAGGTCAATGGTATGCAGGTATAGAAGGTACGGCAGCAAACAAGAAACCATGGTTTACGAAATCATCAACTTTTTTGAATCGAAGATTTTACACTACAATAAACCGCTTACGCCTGGGTCACTGCAGAGTTAACTCGCATCTATATCGGATGAAAATGATTAATACATCGGAATGTAATTATTGCCAAGGAGAAGAACAAACATTAGATCATATCATATTTGGATGCTCATCCTTTGGCATTGACCGCCTTGTGCTTATGGATGATCTATTACAAATCTATAAGGTTGCTGAACAAATCCCGCGCTCAGTTCAGCAACTCATGGGCAATGCACAAACATTTTTACCCATTTATAACTTCATTCGAAATACGATTAAAGAAATTTAAAACAAGGATTTGACAAAATTAAACAAGAAATCGACTAAGAACTGGACTTAAGAAATAAACAAGGATTTGACTAAGAATTGAACATGAAAATTGAAAAGAAAAACAAGAAATCGATCGGACAAGAAAAACAAGGATAGAACAAAAAAATGGATATTACATAAACAAGGATATAAGGAAATTAAAAGAAACATGAAGAATTTAGACCTAAGACTAGGCTATCTTGCCTTACATATTTAATTTGCCTTCCCGAAAGGGAAAAGAAGTAAAAAAAAAAAAAAAAAAAAAAAAAAACATGGTATCCCTCCTCGGAGAGCCCGCCAAAATGGAAAACAAAACAAATGAATATCAGATCGACCGATCGCGGGCTAGAAGAGCCGGTTTTGATTTGTTGTGATTGTTAAGTTTGATGATTCGATCTGTTACAGTTATTGGAATTCATTCGCGCCTAACGTTTCCAGTGGAACGACGTTTATGTTTTGATTCAAGTTCAAGTTATTTATTTCATAACAAACATTACATTTGTGTCGAAATATTTGCACAGTAGGAACATAAAAAGAAGCAACATAAAGATTCATTCTTTAATTTGACTTAGAGACTTGTGTATTTTCATAATAGTGATTTTCAGCGACCACACAGGTCGCTGTCGCTGGTGATTTACCTAAATGATACACTAACCTAACATCTCCTAGCCCGCAAGGACACGACCTCAAAGAGACCAACATTAGAAAAAAAAATGTTTTGTTTTTGTCTAAGATTGGTATACCTATGCCAATGTTATCGCTATTACTGTTTGTCTCGCATTTCGACGCCGGACCGTCTATTAAGTAACAACATATACAATGTATAATATTTTTATCGATCACGATAAACGCAAAAATAAAAGTGATAAGATAATGACAGGCGCGTGGCATTCGCTAACGTATATAACTCACAAATATAACTTCCAAACAATCATGTATTGAGTTAGTTCCCAGCAGTCAGCACTGACACAAGTCACTACTGTTTCTCTGACAATTTGTGTGCCAAGTATACTCGCCAACACCATAGTGTCCATCTGCCGTTGGTGAAGTTTAGTGAGTGTGATTGAGTGTGTATGGGGTTGCAGAGAGTGAGTGTAGTGAGGTGATCATCACAAACAAACCAGGTTTTCCACATGGTATTGCTCCTGTGACGCAGGCCTCAGGAATCATGAGAGTAGTGTGAATGAGTGTAGCGCATGAAGATGGGTTTAACTGCAATACCCATGTGCAGGTTGTGTGAGGAACATAGGAACGCATGGAGCACCTTCTGTGCACATGCAGTGCACTGGCTGATAGGTGAATGAGTCTCCTAGGGATAGGATATCTCCTTGTCTCATTGTAAAACTCATCAAGAAAGTTTTCAACAAGATTGGGGAGGTATCGCTATCTAGTGGACCACAAAAGATCCCAATAGGTTTAAGTGACCCGAGTTCTTTCTCAGCCCCTTCACAAGATAGATGGTGAGTGTAGCTTTCTATCAAAAGAAAGAAATAGAATTTATTCCACCAGAATTTAAAAAAAATAACAAAAAACAGAAATAATTTTTGTACTCTTATCATTACTTCTAAAGATAAAAAAGTAAATTAGCATTAAAACATTTATCCAGTCAAAGATCAGTCCCATTTATGAGTCAGTTATGAACAAACATCATGCAAAAATAAGAAATTGATATAAGCGAGTAACAATGTATGTCAGTAGCACTTATATTGAATTCTGGCAACCAAAAATAGATTTAACTTGTGTTATGGGTACCAGGATCCTCACACTTGTGTTACGTATTAAATGTTACTTCAGAGGGTCACAAGTTGGAGAAGTGATGACACGAAATAAACAAAAAACCCTTTCATATGTGCTAGTGTGGTGAATGAGAAGATTAGCTATTAGTACTAACATTTAAACACAGCCAAATAAATATTCTTTATAAGTTACTTAAAATTAAGATAAGATATATTTAGAATAGTGTATGCATAATTAGGTTGATCATAATATTCATTTCACCAAAACAACACAATGATTACAGCATTCTTACAGGCTAGTAGTACTTAAAGTTACGGTACAAACAAGCATCTGTAGCTGAACTAGGATGGATCCTGCATCTGGGCGCCTATAATACAGCACCATTCCCTCGAGAGTAATAATGCATAGCCCAAAACACATGCAAACAGAATATGCTTATTTATATACTTAGTTATGTTTATTTATAATAATTATATTTATAAAATTTAAAATATAAATTAAATAAAAAAACAAAAAATCTGGACAGAATGCTATAGAAGGCTCTTACAAAGCCGGATCACAAAAGGCGTCTGAAAAGGAAGGCCGTAATGGAAATCGCAAAGTAGGACATCGGAATGTAGGTATAATGTCATGAATATAAAGAGGGAAATCCGGCTGGAGAAACCACTTTGCACCACATATTGCAACAATTCTGCTCTTAGGACTGATTGCAGAAGAAAAGAGGAAAAAAAAAACAGAAACCAAAAATTATAGATTATATATCAAAATATAAAATTATGAATAAGGACCAACTTACGATAATAGCAGAATATGGTTAAGCTAGTTGACAGTAAAATAAGATCACTTTCTTCATCAGAAGTAGTGCTTGTGACTCTGTAGCTCACACAGAGGCTTATGAAGGCGTTGAGACATAGTATAAGTAGTTGAAAGCACATCCTACTAGTCCTACTAATATTATGAATGCGTAAGTTTGGATGGGTGGATGTTTGTTACTCAATCACGCCAGAACGGCTGAAAGGATTTGGATGAAATTTGGCACAAAGATTGATGATTGTCTGGAATAGCACATAGGCTACTTTTCTTCCTGGTATTATTATTATGAACCTGCTGTGTCCCACTGTGGGGCAAATGGTGCCCTTCTTTCTTTCCACTTTTCCCAATATGTTGCTACATCTGACCACACCTTTAGACAGGACTAGGAGCCTAACTCGTCACGCCATCTCCTTCTGGACCTACCGCGTCGCCAGATTAAATAGTAGCGAAGTTAAAACTGAATGTAGAAAATTCTTGTGAACAATTCTGAAGTCAAAGACATACCGAGTTAGATTCAGTGAGTGCTTGTCGTGAGCTGTGTGCGATGTGCACGCCGCCATACGTAGAGGGCGGGGCGCGGGCGCGCATGTGCGGCGTGCTGGCGGGTGCGCGCGGCCGGCACCCGATCAGCGTGCTCAACGAGCTGTGCGTGCCCTACCGCTTCACCGACCTGGCCAAGGTGGGCGAGGAACACTCGCCGCACTTCCTTGTCCAAGTCTCTGTAAGTTAAGGTCTATCCATCGAAACATTTATATAAAAATAGTACGAAGATCTGTACAATGTTTAACCATTTTTACGCATGAGAGTGACCCGGGTAGGGACATGCGATCTTTTTATACTAGTCGATGAGCTTCTTTGAACTCATGTTCTTACGCAGTTTCTATCCTCAGGTGGCCGACATGCGCTTCGAGGGCTGGGGCCACAGTAAGCGAGAAGCACGCGCGTCGGCGGCGCGCGCTTGCCTTGCTGCACTGTTGGCGCGCGCCGGCCGCGTGCTGCCAGCGCCCAGCCCACACCAAGACTTCACCAGCGACGAGCCGCACAGGTTCCCAGGTGAGACACTACTATACTAGCTGCAGCGGCGTGCTTGTGCCTGGCTTCGTGCTGTCGTCTGTAGCGACATATATCTCTGCATCACGCAAACGGAAGTTTTCATGATCAACAGTATGGTTTCACTAAAGGGCGTTGTATAACTGACGCAGGTGTCACCCTAATAAAGAACATCTTTAACGCCTGGGAAGAAGTATAAGACCCCATAGGAATCTTTTGCGACTTCTCGAAGGCGTTCGATTGTGTTAATCATCAGACACTATTGTTGAACCTTGAGAACTATGATATTAGAAATACGGCCCGTCAGTTACTAAGATCATACCTAAAAGTCATCATCAGTCACAGATTAACGATCAGGTAAACGGACGGTCACTATGTTCTGAAATGATGATGGGCGTTCCTCAAGGCTCGATATTGGGTCCATTTCTCTTTTTAGTTTATATAAATCATTTGTCCCAATTACTACATAATCATGTTTCTATTTATGAAATGAATGAATTTACCTGTGAGTGAACAGTAGAATCATTTTGATTGTTATTTAAACTTTTCTCATTCAAAAGTACCCCTTTATGGCCTTATTGAAATAAACGATTTGGCTTTGATTTTTGTAAAATCGATGTTCCAAGCGAGGAATCGAGCACGAATTTTGAAGACCACCCGACCACCCGATAGTGTCGCTAATAAGGATATAATTCTGGGAAGTAATGTCATATGGCAAACTTAAGGAAAGACTAAATTTTTAATAACATATTTTTTAATTTTCCTCACAGCCCATACAGAGACTTGAACTATTTGATGATAACGCCGCAGCTGTCGACACTAACATCCGCGTTACTTTGTCTGTTAGTTTCGGAGTTCCAGTGCCTGGAGCCCGCGGTGAAGGCGCAGTCGCCGGTGGAGCCCGTGCCGCCGCCTGCGCCCGCGCCCGCCGACGTCCCCAACGGGAAAGATGCTGGCACACTGGAGGCTCTGTCCTCGTTGTCTGCGCTGGGCACAGTGGGCTCGCTGGGCACAGTGGGCACAGTGGGCTCGCTGGGCACAGTGGGCACGGACAGCTCGCCGGTGTCGTCGCTGTTCGGCGCGGCGTCGCCGGCTGCACACAAGAGCCCCATCAACGTGCTCTACGAGAACTACTCCGGGCTCGCCTTCACCTGCACCTTCGGCGACGGCTCGCCGCTCAGCGAGACGCAAGGTACTGTCGCTACTGTCACTACTGTCACGTCTGCCATCTAGACAAGCTCTGTGTTTGGTTTGGTGTTAACGAATGTCGTTTTTTGTTCAGCGCCGCTGCAGCTGAGCCACAGCATGCGCTTCAAGGTGGTCTGCCAGATCAAGGAGCACAAGTTCGAAGGATACGGTGAGTTACACGCACTTCATTACTTATTTATTTATTTATTTATTTATTTATTTATTTATTTAGTACATGGAGAACTTACAGCTAACAAAAACAAAAAATAAAAGGAGGTAATAGTCACCAGAAAGCCAATTACAAGTCCTCGCGTTTAAAATTAAAATATAAATACAAGTATGATGCGAGCACAGGCAGCAACACGACTTAAAGTGTAGTCACTAAATTCCAGATTAAATAATAAGATACAGACATTTGTTTGCAAAAAAAAAAAAAGACAGAATTAAAAAGAAAACCGCTTAATATAACCGCTGTTACTTGAAAAATTGAAGGCTCAAGCTCCGTCTGGCCGAGTTTACAGTAGTTACAAAGGGATCCAAATCATGTAGTTTGCATATCTCATTAAAATTACTGCTTGCACGCACAAGAAAGCTGTTCTGCCTATAATTCGATGACGAATGAAGTACACAAATGGGAGGGTTGTAACGTAAAATTCTTCTGGGCACATTAAAATAAAATTTGGACAATAGTTCAGGACTATCAATATCGTTATGGAGGATTTTTAACAAAAACAGACAGTCTGCAATTTTACGTCGGTCTATAAGTGGCAGTAAGTGGATTTTTTTACAGAGACGAAGATATTCAGCTGAGTCATATGGAACCTTTTGATGAAAACAAAGATATTTTATGAAACGTTTTTGTATATTTTCTATGCGGTCGATGTATTTCTGATACCGTGGATTCCATATCTGAGAAGCATACTCGAGCTGACTTCTTACATATGTACAATACAATATTTTGAGCGTCTTAGCCTCCGTGAAACACTTAGAGAGTCGCATTATAAAACCAAGTAGTTTGGATGCTTTTTTAACAATAGTATCAATGTGTGAGTCATAAAGTAGTTTACTGTCTTGATAAACTCCCAAGTCACGAATTGTATTGCACCTCGGCAAGTTTTCGCCAGCCAAAGTATAGGTAGCGACCAGGACATCACGTTTCCTAGTGTAGGTAATAACGGAGCATTTAGATGGGTTAAGATCTAATTTATTAGCTCTTACAAGCTTTCATTTATTTTCACTTGTCCCGGTATCTAATCAAAACCTTTTGACCCACTTCCTCCCCGTGTCCGATTCAGATGAAATTTTGAAGACAAGTTTTTTTTTCATTATTATTCATAGGCTCACGCTTGACCACTATCTCACTTGATGGTAAGCGATGATGTGGTCGACGGTTACTTTTACTTACCACAATTAAGTTTGTTACGAGTATTGTACTTGTTTATTTAACAACTAGCTGTTGCCCGCGGTTCCACCCGCGTGTAATTATTACTCTCCACAATTTCTCCATAATATTATGAATGCCCATGTGTTATTTTGGTGCATAAGCTTCATATAGTACTATAAAGTTTCATCAGAGTCCATTGTCCGTCTGAGTATGGCTGACTACAGGTTTTTGCGTGAAAACAGCCATACTTAGAAACTTTCACATTTCATTGGCAGTAAAACAAAATCTAAAATTTTTAGGGAACTGTTAAATCGGCACTGGCGTAATTTCCTCGGCAAGTCAATTTAAAAACGCACTTCCTCCCTCCTTGCATCGTGTTCCTCATTACTGAGGGTCGTGATTCCCCGGTATTCGTGGAAACAACTTCTCCTTCACCAATTAGCGCCATCTGCTTGCCTTTGGCGTCGTGGAGAGCATCGTGCAGCCTGGTATTTAGCGATGTGCGGACGACTCGACCTCTCGGACGTTTCCCTTCGATCTTGTCAGTAACCATCAGCTGTTCGAGGTTGTGTCCGTCCTTCCTGGCAATGTGACCAAAAAACTCCAGAATCCTACGAAGGCAGACCGTGGACAGTCTGATATTTATGTTAAGTTCCCGGAGGATAGATTCATTGGTGCGATATGCAGTCCAGGGGATTTGCATCATCTTCCTCCAGCACCACATCTCAAAAGCATCGATTCGGTCACGGTCGGCCTTCTACAGAGTCCACGTCTCGGACCCGTAACTGAAGATGGAGAACACCAGGGAGTTGACCAGTTTCACCTTCGTCTTCCTTGAAATGTTACGGTCTCTCCATACTCTTTGCAGCTGGGCCATTGCATTTTTGGCCATTCCTATAAGATTTCTGATATCTTTCTCACATGACCCTGAGTTGCTGATACTTGCTCCCAGATAGACAAAATCGCTTACGGTTTCCAGTGATAGGGCACCTGTATTTTGGAGAAGGTTTGCGTGATCCACTATCATTACTTTAGTTTTAGCATGATTAATTTTGAGCCCCAGTTCCATACTAATTCTTTCCATCATTTCAAGGAGATTCACCATAGTATCGTCTGCGTAGCGGAGGTTAGTTAGTTTGGTGCCACCTATTGTGACCCCACCGTCCCAGTCTTCACACGTACGTCTGATGATATACTCCCCGTTAATGTTAAAAAGGATGGGGGACGCACTTCTAGAGAAGATGTCCTATAAATAAAACTCGAAGCTTTTCGAAGCCTTGTTGACTATGTTATCTATATGTGCGTCAAACATAAGCTTAGAATCAAAAGTTACCCCAAGCTTGGCATAAATACCAACATCAATAAACAATACAGGTTTTTATTATTAGTCTTTTGAAACAGCCCCAAAAGAAGATTTAGTGGTTGTTGAACAACAAAAGTAAACAATAAAGGATGTCATTATTAGTTTTTCGAAACTAACCCCAAGCCACGGGGTATCATTGCTAACAAAGTAAATTTGGTTCAAATAAATCGTACTAGATGGCGCGACATGTACACACAATTCTATTGAATTGTGTGTAAAATTAAAATTTTCTGGAATTGAACATAAAAATTGTATGTTCTTGTTTAATCAACTCTCCTAAGTACAAAATTATGAAAGATTGGGCTCTTAATTTACATTTCAAAGATTATTTCAACGGATCATTTAAAATTGATGCCAGTAGATGGCGCATTTTTAAATTTCTGAGGCATTCCACTCTATCGTTCAAATTTCCATTGTAACACATTTTGGTGCAAAAATACTGTAAAAACGCGCATAAAAATACTACAAAACGAACCTTCACTGTATTTAAAGAAAACAATATTCACGAACCTAGTAAACCCTTTTACTTGCAAGTCGCTGCTAACACCATCTATTGCCGTGAAACGGGATCGAACGCGATTGATGTACTTACAAAAATAACAAGATTAATCAGATGAAAAACGCTAGTTACGTCGGCACGGTTTCTTTGTATGGAATGAGGCATCTGTATGCTAGTATTATATTATCTGTGCCCAAGCTAAGTATCTTACTGGACAGGTTTTCGTTTTTGACGTAGGGTTCTAGGGGAGCACTCAGCAGGAATTTTCGGAAATTCAACCTTTAAGGTTACACTAGTCGAAAATTCTTCCATACAAACGTAGTCTAGGGATTATTCCACTGTTTGACGATATACGTTCAAAATAAAAAGTGATATCAATTTGTGTCATCATTATCTAGCCCTGTATGGAAGCAAAAAAGTAAAAAAAGAAAATGTTTGAAAGTTATGAGCGTCGAAAGTTCCACATTTCGACACTAATTTTAACGTATCTTTGGGCGCGAATAAATACCATAAGAAGACGGAAAATTGCAAAACGGCCTCCATACAGGGCTAGATCAGTAGTTCAACAATGCAAATAATTTTATTTCGAACAAATAGATTTAGTGGTTTTTTCATGATATCTAGACTGCCAAAGGTCTGTTTATAAAATTTCGCGCGCTCGGTTTCGTCCTAAATCATTATCCATTTCGCTACAAATTTGCAAAAGTGTGTATTCGTACGCGAACTAGCTTCCTACTGCTCATCACAGCATCTTTTTCTTCCGCACGTGTTGTCGGTAGATATAAAATGCATTTGAACCCTGCGCACAAAATAGTTCGTGCCGTCGACTAGTGTACCCTTAAGGGGTCAAAAAGACACTCGATCAATCTAGCCATGTTTCTCGCGACTGCGTTCGGGTCGGTTCTCACTCTTACTAGATGCGACTGCCTTCCTAACGTCCAAAACTTAATTAACGGGGTAATTAATTAATACCACTATTAGACTTATCTTCTTTATTTATAGAGAATAGGGATACAGCAAAACGCTTGAACCTCCATTACTATGAGGATCTATCAATTGTCTTTTTTAAATGACAGGGCTAGTGTTGCCCCTCTACCACACTAGTGCTGGCCACATATCCAGTTATAACACTTAGTGACTGGGTAACATGGTATCCCACGGGGTTAGATTTTCTGTTTTTTTACCACCTGATGGTAAGCGATGATGTGGTCGACGATGGAGCACGCTTGCCTAGAAGTAACCTATTCACTCTTGACTATTGTAGCTATCGGGAATATCAGACTCCGGCAGGGAATTCCACTCCTTAGCTGTACGCGTATTAAAAGTATTCTCAAAACTCCATCGCACATTCCCCGAAATGTAATCGATAAAAGACCGACAAGCTGGCAACTCGGCGACGATGTTCAAGGCTCTGGAGCTTTGACTTAACCAGTGCCTCATCGCCGATGAGCTTCTTGGCCCGCTTTTCGATCGACTCTAGTGCATCAAGCTGGTATTTGGCAGATCCGTCCCAGAGATGAGAACAGTACTCCATGCATGATCGAACTTGCGCTTGATACAAGTTTAGCACTTTTGGCTGTTAAAGATGAGGAGCTTGTGGCTAAACAATAACAGCCGCACGGGTCGATCATCAAGGTTAAGCAACGCTTGACGAGGTCGGTCCGTGGATGGGTGACCATTTCAACATACCGAGTTTCCTCCGTGCCTCGGAAAGCACGTTAAGCCGTTAGTCCCGGCTGACATTTGAAGATCTTTGACAGCCGTTACGGGTAGTCAGAAGCTTGAGATCTGATAACTGTCTTGCCAAGGGGTACCGTGTTACCCAGTTACTGGGTTGTGGAGGTCAGATAGGCAGTCGCTCCATGTAAAACACTGGCACATAGCTGAACCCGGTAAGACTGGAAGCCGACCCCAATATAGTTGGGAAAAGGCTAGGCAGATGACTGGCTGTTAAAGATCTACAAATGACAGCTGAGACCCACAGCTTACGCGCTGTCCGAGGCACGGAGGAGTCGCGGTATGTTCATACATCCATGGATTGAGCTCGGCAGCGTTACCTTGCAAATCGACTTGTGCTGCTGTTGATTGTTTAGGCGCGAGTTCCTCTAGTTGTCAAAGTTCTAGTTGAGCCTGTATTCATGAGGAATGTTGCAGGATCCAGTAAGAAGCTAGCGAAGCTGGCGGCCGCGCGCTCCGCCCTGGCGGCGCTGGAGGTGGGGCGCGAGGGGGACTGCGCGCCGACTGTGGCGCCGCAGGGGGCGCTGCACCAGACACTGGCGGACCACATCGGCAAGTGAGTACTGTGTACAGTAAGAAGCTGGCGGCGCTGGAGGTGGGGCGCGAGGGGCGCGACGACTGCGCGCCGTCTGTGGCGCCGCAGGGGGCGCTGCACCAGACACTGGCGGACCACATCGGCAAGTGAGTACTGTGTACAGTAAGAAGCTGGCGGCGCTGGAGGTGGGGCGCGAGGGGGACTGCGCGCCGACTGTGGCGCCGCAGGGGGCGCTGCACCAGACACTGGCGGACCACATCGGCAAGTGAGTACTGTGTACAGTAAGAAGCTGGCGGCGCTGGAGGTGGGGCGCGAGGGGCGCGACGACTGCGCGCCGTCTGTGGCGCCGCAGGGGGCGCTGCACCAGACACTGGCGGACCACATCGGCAAGTGAGTACTGTGTACAGTAAGAAGCTGGCGGCGCTGGAGGTGGGGCGCGAGGGGCGCGACGACTGCGCGCCGTCTGTGGCGCCGCAGGGGGCGCTGCACCAGACACTGGCGGACCACATCGGCAAGTGAGTACTGTGTACAGTAAGAAGCTGGCGGCGCTGGAGGTGGGGCGCGAGGGGCGCGACGACTGCGCGCCGTCTGTGGCGCCGCAGGGGGCGCTGCACCAGACACTGGCGGACCACATCGGCAAGTGAGTACTGTGTACAGTAAGAAGCTGGCGGCGCTGGAGGTGGGGCGCGAGGGGGACTGCGCGCCGACTGTGGCGCCGCAGGGGGCGCTGCACCAGACACTGGCGGACCACATCGGCAAGTGAGTACTGTGTACAGTAAGAAGCTGGCGGCGCTGGAGGTGGGGCGCGAGGGGCGCGACGACTGCGCGCCGTCTGTGGCGCCGCAGGGGGCGCTGCACCAGACACTGGCGGACCACATCGGCAAGTGAGTACTGTGTACAGTAAGAAGCTGGCGGCGCTGGAGGTGGGGCGCGACGACTGCGCGCCGTCTGTGGCGCCGCAGGGGGCGCTGCACCAGACACTGGCGGACCACATCGGCAAGTGAGTACTGTGTACAGTAAGAAGCTGGCGGCGCTGGAGGTGGGGCGCGACGACTGCGCGCCGTCTGTGGCGCCGCAGGGGGCGCTGCACCAGACACTGGCGGACCACATCGGCAAGTGAGTACTGTGTACAGTAAGAAGCTGGCGGCGCTGGAGGTGGGGCGCGACGACTGCGCGCCGTCTGTGGCGCCGCAGGGGGCGCTGCACCAGACACTGGCGGACCACATCGGCAAGTGAGTACTGTGTACAGTAAGAAGCTGGCGGCGCTGGAGGTGGGGCGCGACGACTGCGCGCCGTCTGTGGCGCCGCAGGGGGCGCTGCACCAGACACTGGCGGACCACATCGGCAAGTGAGTACTGTGTACAGTAAGAAGCTGGCGGCGCTGGAGGTGGGGCGCGACGACTGCGCGCCGTCTGTGGCGCTGCACCAGACACTGGCGGACCACATCGGCAAGTGAGTACTGTGTACAGTAAGAAGCTAGCGAAGCTGGCGGCGCTGGAGGTGGGGCGCGAGGGGCGCGACGACTGCGCGCCGTCTGTGGCGCCGCAGGGGGCGCTGCACCAGACACTGGCGGACCACATCGGCAAGTGAGTACTGTGTACAGTAAGAAGCTGGCGGCGCTGGAGGTGGGGCGCGACGACTGCGCGCCGTCTGTGGCGCCGCAGGGGGCGCTGCACCAGACACTGGCGGACCACATCGGCAAGTGAGTACTGTGTACAGTAAGAAGCTGGCGGCGCTGGAGGTGGGGCGCGACGACTGCGCGCCGTCTGTGGCGCCGCAGGGGGCGCTGCACCAGACACTGGCGGACCACATCGGCAAGTGAGTACTGTGTACAGTAAGAAGCTGGCGGCGCTGGAGGTGGGGCGCGACGACTGCGCGCCGTCTGTGGCGCCGCAGGGGGCGCTGCACCAGACACTGGCGGACCACATCGGCAAGTGAGTACTGTGTACAGTAAGAAGCTAGCGAAGCTGGCGGCGCTGGAGGTGGGGCGCGAGGGGCGCGACGACTGCGCGCCGACTGTGGCGCCGCAGGGGGCGCTGCACCAGACACTGGCGGACCACATCGGCAAGTGAGTACTGTGTACAGTAAGAAGCTGGCGGCGCTGGAGGTGGGGCGCGACGACTGCGCGCCGCAGGGGGCGCTGCACCAGACACTGGCGGACCACATCGGCAAGTGAGTACTGTGTACAGTAAGAAGCTGGCGGCGCTGGAGGTGGGGCGCGAGGGGCGCGACGACTGCGCGCCGACTGTGGCGCCGCAGGGGGCGCTGCACCAGACACTGGCGGACCACATCGGCAAGTGAGTACTGTGTACAGTGTACAGTGGGCGCGTGTCGAGCATTTTGCCGCGCATGATAAAATCAATTTTAAATATGCGCGCAGCTAAATACTCCACACACGCTTAAAGCACAAGTATAGTTATCGGCACGAAACTTGGCAAGATTCGATAGATGCACAAGGACCGACTGACCAAACGCGTCGCGTCCACGTTCCTACGCCTACTGATTTTGTTACACTGTGGTGTCATAATAAATCGGTCGATAGATTAGCGGGCAGTCGAACGCGAAAAATTTTAACAAAGGTCCTTCCTCGCCAAGGCCTCGCGGGCGACTGAAGAGCCGTACGCCGGCCGTTCTGTTATATATAACTAGCCAGGGGCTTCGCCCGCGTGAATGTCGAAAATTATCCCAAGGGGACATATTCCCGGGATAAAGTATAAGTATCCTATGTGCTACAATCTATCTCTGTGCCAAATTTCATCCAGATCCGTCCAGCTGTTTGAGCGTTTTGAAGTAACAAACATACACACTCACAGACTTTCGCCTTTACAATATTAAGTATGATTAAATATATCGGCAATAGGAGGGCTACCTTCGATATACCCTCGGTCTTGTGGGCTTTTCTGTGGGTAAGTGCATGCAGCCAAAGCACAGAATGCAGATAATTTATGCGTTTAGAGTTACAGTCCATTGTCCAATTTTAGTAGCAAGTTGACGCGCCAGTTAGTAATCACTTTCACTAGCCTGATACGTTTAGACGCAACTCCACCGGCACCAACAATTCCACTCAACACACTTAATCGCGACATATGTCCCTCTCCAGTTCTCTCTAGTCAAGTCAACCCGCGCCTTCGCGTCTCCCTTCAAATTGTATCCTTCCTCTAGGATTCAAATCCTTCCCTAGCATTGGACATTGGAGAAAATTGAGTGTTGCCAATTGAATAAAATCGAACTGACATTTAAATCAGAAGCTAAATGTTGCCAAATAAACAAAACTGAATTAATAAGTTTACAAGCGATATTTCTTTGTTCCTGAATTTATTATTATAACAAATAAACTAATTTATAAATTCTATCCTGAGAATAAAGTTCTATAAGTAATTAACTCTATTTAGATACGTGTTTTAGCTAGTGAATATTTCATAATCTTCTATAAAAATAAGAAAATCATCAAAAAAACATCGTTTTAGAGTCCTTTTCAGTTTTATTTTTTTGATCGTTAAGATTCTACGCGAAAAAATGATCCTAGAAAAAAAATTGGTATGTAGGTAAGTAGGGTAGGCAGGAAGCCAAGAAGGTAAGTAGGGTAAGTCAGTTGACGGGAGCGAAGCCGCTGGCACAGCTAGTTATAAATAAGAATTAAGGTTCACCCTTCCAATGAAGGTAAAATTTAAAAAAAAGTAATATTGGATATATAAATATAGAAAAACAGCAAATAAAATACTTGCGATTTCATTATGATAAATCGTTGGATTCTTCTCCATATAATTTGGAATCTTAACTTGAGTAAAATCATGTGTAATCATATGTTAAATCGATCAAAATTTCTGCAATAATAAAGTCGATTGTTATAAGAAATCGAATCGGTACCGCATTAGTTAACTACTAAATAATTTTTTCTCAAACATGCATGGAAATATTGACATTATTTAAGAAAAAAGAACACGCGAAGTACCGAATTTACGGACAATGAAAATCAAATCCATTGCTGGAGCGTTTTTTGAATTTGGAACATTTCAACGCTCCAGCAATGTTGTATGTAACGGCGTGCTGGGGTTATTAGATACTCTTTGATTGGATCTCTTTTATCATTCTTGGCGTAAAGTAAGTCTCTTTGCTTAGTACAAATTGCGTTCACGTGGCTGTATAGCCATAAATGTGTTTGCCTTTCGGCACAGATGATAAATAGAAAATCGGCGGCAAAGCTGAAAATTCGTCTTGATTTGTTATTTAAATATTTAATAAATATAAATTTAATAATTAAAATGGGTTCCAACGGTTCACGGTTCACCAGATTTAAGATCAGAAGCCAAATTGGCAATGGAAAACCTGCTTCCAGCGAAGTCAAAAGAAAATACATGAAAGTATATGAACATTTTATGATTTGGAAAAACGATAAAAAAAATGAAAATTTTCTCCGAAACAGTATTTTTCGCGTATTTTAATGAGAATTCTAAAACTAAAAAGCCATCTACATTATGGGCAATTTATTCCATGCTGAAATGTACAGTTCATGTTAAAAATGGCATTTACTTTAAAAATTAAGGAAATTTAACTACTTTTTTATTTCCCTGCATTCTTTTGAGAAAAGCATTATAATGCCTCGGCGGAAATGGCAATTGCCTGTCTCGTATTAGTGACGTCCTCGCCTACGGCTCGGCCTTCAAACTCATACTCGACCTGCAATTGTCTATTTCCCGGCCTTTGCAATAATGTACTATTTTTTGAGCTGTCAAAAGTAAAATAACAGGCTGGACGGAGTGTAGTTTGTCGCATTTATTATAAGGAGAATTTATCGCTTTAAAAAGAAAAGCAAGCCAATAAACAACAAACTGCAATAAACTATAAATGGCTTTGTAAGCAATAATAGCTTTTTTATTCTAATGTACGATGGTTGCTCCTCAGACTGGTGAACGAGAAGTTCAACGAGCTGATGAAGAACGACCTGGTGCACTCCAAGCGCAAGGTGCTGGCCGGCATCGTCATCACCACGCACAGCCGCACCGACGATGCTAGGGTGAGTCGCTATGTACGACTAGTAGTACGTAGATGGCAATAGCCTCGCCCCCTGTTACATGGGACTTGAACATAACTGGCGATATGTGGGTAGCTCTGCCCAACCTTTTGGGGAATACTGGCGTGATGTCATGTTTGTTAACCGACTTCAAAAAGGAGGAGGTTCTCAATTCAACTTTTTAGTAGATGAACCGATTTTGATGTTTTTTTTTTGTTTGACTGCAGGTGCTTATCATGTGGTCCCATTTAAATTTGGTGAAGATCTGATGAAGAACTTCCGAGATATAAAATATAACTCTTCAATAAATGACGGCCGATCTCTCGGGATTGCTGCAGTCGCATGTCTGTTTATTGTTTACACCATTCATAGCATTATATCACGCCGGTACACTCTAAAGGGGCATGCAGATGTGTACAGTTCACCCTGGTATCCTCCAGTTTCCAAGTTTCATCTATTCTGGCATAACTGTGGCCATTATAGATATGTAACACAACAAAAAAGTGGAAAATAAAACTTATTTAAAAAAAAACAGACTTCGAGATAAAAACACAACAAAGTGAAAAATCGTTACAATTTCGGCAATCGGTGTCAAAAAACGAAGAAAACACTGTATTCCGAAATTTAAATTATTTTTCACTTTGTAGCGCTTGTATTTGGAAGTCGGTTTTTTTTTTGTAACATTCTTTTTTTTGCTGTGCCATCGTAAGCACCGGAGTAGAGCCCTCCTTGAAGTAATTCCAATAGCTATAGTACGTGTGTGTCCCACCTCACACGTCACACCTCGCACTCCGCAGGTGATCGCGGTGACGACGGGCACCAAGTGCGTGTCGGGCGAGCACATGTCCGTGAGCGGCCGCGCCGTCAACGACTGCCACGCGGAGGTAGGTGCCTCTGACGTCACTGTGCACTGTGCACTGTGCACGGCTCACAAGTGCCGTCGCTATCACTCAAAGATAAAGTGTCTATTTATTTGTAGAAATAGGTCAATAGTACACAACTGATTTAATCTATGGTTTACTTTAGAACGTAACCGTGGTCGTTTTATTTCTTCTTTAGAATTGTAATTGCGACTGCACGTTTGATCCTTGACTGTACATTTTCTCAAGCTTTTGATGTAACAATAAAAGGTGTTAGAAATTAATTCTATGAATTTCTTGAGGATGCTCGGTATCGATAAAAAAAAAAGATTAGAAATTTAAACAAATTATTTTATTACACAAAAATAAGCTAAAATAAATATTTGGTAAAAGGGTTTGTACGAGTATCGTACCGCCGCCGCCGGGATGCGCAGGCAACCGCGCAGCGCGTATCTTTTTATTTAAATACAGTGACGATTTGTTTTATAGTATTTTTTTGTACGTTTTTACAGTTTAATTGTACTAAAATGTATTACAATACAAATTTCATAAATCAAGTGGTCTGCCTCTGAAATTTAAAAACGCGCCATCTATTGCAATCAATTTTAAATGATCTGTTCAAATAATCTATGAAATGTGAATTAAGAGCCTAATATTACATAATTTTGTACTTAGGTGAGTTGATTAAACAAGAACATGCAACTTCTATGATCAATTCTAGAAAATATTAATTTTACACACAATAGGGAACATTACTGCCAATTGCTCCCGCCAGATGGCGCTTGACGGCTCGGAGTAAACAAAAACATAACAACATGGCGTCTACTACTGTTTGTGGTTACCGAACTATTTTTTACTGTTTTTAAGGTAACTTGTGTTCAAAAACCAAATAATAATATTGGGGAAGTTAGTTAGCTTCATTTTTATTTCACTATTAGTTTTATATTTTGTATGCATATACTGCGAAATTTTGTCGCTCGACTTTGACAGTTTGTTTTTTTTTAGGGATGTGTCCGATTATCAAAACGTAACTTATATCGGATATGTGTTAGATATCATGTCATATCATATCGATATCAAAATAACCGATATTACAAAAGCTGTATCTAATAGAAACCTTACTAGCGTGCGAGAACGAATAAATCAAAACTTAAAACCGTAACAATGCGAAAACGTACGAACTACGAACAAAACGCAAACTTCATAAACGTTAGGCATCATATGCGCTACCTCTCTTTCTAAGTATTATTTCGCGTTCGTTGTTAGTTTGCTCATCTAAATAACATTTTCACTTTTGCAAACTGTACTACTGATATCGATATCTGAAAACCGTTTTCGATATCGATATGAAAACACATACATAACCGTTTGCGCAAAAAAACCGAAAACGCCCTTCTCTACTTTGTTTACTCCGATTTCTGTGGCGCCATCTGAGCGCGGCTTTGCGGATAGTTCCCTATTCAATAACATATCGCGCCATCAGCAATGCATATCGCGCCATCTAGTGACATTTATTTGAATCAAATTTTGTTTGTTAGCGCTGAGACCCCGTGCCTACACTAATCGCGAGTACTTGTACGTGATAGTGTGTTACATGAGTGCATTCGACATTATTAAAAGTGACAGGGACACATTAATAAGAGTGAAAAACAATGCGATGCGTCGTGCATGGGTACACTACATAAATACGACAAACTTTATTCCGTCAGTCACAAATACGAATTTCAAAATACCGCTTTCATAATTCCGAATATTACTCCGACTTATCATTACTCCTATTTTTATAATTCCCAAATTTCAATAATCCTAAAGTTTATAATTACGATTCTCAAAATACCGAATTTCTATAGATCGAATAACAAAAAGTCCGATTTAATGATAATTCGAAACATCAAAAATACGAATTCCTATTATTAAAATACCAAATAATAAAATTCCGAAATAAAAACGCCTTGTAAAACTGAATTGCAAGACAAATAAACACATAATTGTAGTATAATATTATATAATGTTTAGTATGAGCAGGTAGAATTAAAAAACTAATGACAGATGCGTAATACTATAATGAAGTAATTATAATAATACTAATAATTGCATCGATTGTTCACAGTTATTATCTAGTGTATATATCCTATAAAGTAATTAATTAGGTATCTTACTGCTTGTTTTACTATATACCGTACAACTACGTGTACATTATTAGATCATATTATAATACAACAACAACACAAAAAACAACAACAAGCGTGCAACATGCAAGCAGGCATGCAACAAGCATTGTTTCTGTCACGGCTCCGGCGCTGCTGGGTTTGGGCGGCCCCACGCGTGCTTATCGTCGCAGATGGTTTTAACGCTCACCACCGCAGCTTCGGCTTGCTGGCTCCAGCCTCAGCCGCTCAGTTGTTAAACATGGCGCACTTTCAGAGGCTATAATTATGATTCGAAAGTTAAATCTTACGCATAGGCATCTTTCTGTTACGCGGTCGTGACTTTTGTTTACGAGCTCGATCATTATGTTTGCAGTTTAGTTTTAAATTTATAAGACAATTTAAAAAAGTTTAGTAGCAAGGAGTTTTCATACATAGAATAAAATGGGATAGATTTTCTACGAGGAAAAATGAATGATGCCGTACGTTTTAGCATTGAATTCTCAAAAGTCTTTTAAATGGTTGTTTAATATATTTAATTACCAGTTTTAATTTAATTATTTTCACATCAACATTTGTAAAAAATCGAATAGGCTGTATAGGCTGTTTTCGTTGAAAAAAAAAATGACCAGTTGCAAAAACGCGCCATAAGTCAATTTAAAAAAGTTTAGTAGCAAGGAGTTTTCATACATAGAATAAAATGGGATACGATTTTATACGAGGAAAAATTAATGATTCCGTACGTTTTAGCATTGAATACTCATTTTTTTTTTTTAAATAGTTGTTTAATATATTTAATTACCAGTTTTAAGTTAATTATTTTCACATCAACGTTTGTCAAAAATCGAATAGGCTGTATAGGCTGTTCTCTTTGTAAAAAAATATGTCCAGTTGCAAAAACGCACCTTTCCACCCTTATATCACAATGTATTATTACAATGCATATCCTCGAAAAGAGCGTTTTCCAAGCAGCCAAACTGTGCGGAGAGTGTCACTTTTTTTTACTAGTGCTTTTTACTTTCCTGTGTTTATTATTTGAGAAAAGTTTAAAAAATTTGTTAAGTACAAATTATTATTATATAAAAGGTAAAACAAAACTAATACATCAATAATAGTAGATTAGTAGCCAAGGGCTGTAAGGCATCAATTGCAGCCCGAGATATTTAGGCGCCCGCCTATAGTTCGAGGGTGCAATTGATGCTTACACCCGAGCTAACTATTCTGCTTTACATCTCGATTGTGAGGTAAGTAGAAAAAAACCGGCATTACAAGAATAAAATTGGTGACTATTATACTCACACGAGACAAGGCTGAATAGCAAAGCGACCTCTTTGGTCATTGGGCTGAATGCATGATGTCTATTGCCAGTATGATGGTTAGATGTACGCGAACTTTTTGAAAGAAAGAAGTGTTTTTTTTAAATTACTTACCGCCCTAGGGCTTTTCTAGCTACATTATTACCCTAGAGCGCTAATTAGTCACCTACAAGCCCCATTTGGAGGTAATAAGAACCTACTTACCGAACATGAGAGATGTAAATTAATTTTAAATATTCATTAAATATGTTTGGCAGAATGAATATTTCGCTCGTGCCTTTTTGCGTTACGACGTGACAGCTATTTGCACATGCGCAGTATAAGTTAATCTGTGGATATGCTGAGCGCCCTTGAATAAGCCCGCCATTTTATTAATTTCTTGCTTGGTTCAGATATATTTTTTTATTTCCTCGCACAATGCATAGTAAAATGTTGTATGATACACGTGCGTAAGATGATTTCCGACTCGTGTCGATTTATCCACTCACACTCGCTTCGCTCGCTCGTGAATAAAATACCACTCGTCGGAAATCACCTACCTTCCGCACTTGTAGCATAAATAATACTTATATTATTAATCATTGTAAATAGATAATAATAAAACCTACAAACTGTACCTACGTATCGTTAACACGTAAGTTCGCGCTCAGCGCGGCACGGACTCGCTCTCCGCGCACGCGGTACGGTATGCACATTCGTTAATTTACCCGTAATGCAAGTTATTGCATATCTTTCGAACGGTCGCTTTTAAATATACCATTCTTCAATTTCTTAGAGTTAATTGTTTAACACCTTATCTATATATATAAAAATCAATGCCACTTCTCTTCTCTCAATGTTGTAATTTTATAATCAAGAACGGGCTCACCTATCCAAACCAAATGTTTAGGCTTTGTTCGGACTATTTAGTAGATGGTTTATGTGAAGTTCTTTTTTTTTCGGTAGGGTAGGGTATCTTATCTTATCTTATCTTATGGAGGGGCCGAGAAATACCTCGGACACTTCGACCCATTGGGATCTTTTGTGGTCCCCTAGATAACTTACTCCTCCTCATTCTCGTTGAAAACCGTTTTCATGAGTCTTACAACGAGACTAGGAGATATGAGCCTATAATCTTCTGGTTTTGGGTATCCAACCCCTAGGAGACTCATTCGCTTACCAGCCAGTGCATCGCATGTGCACAGTAGGTGCTCCATGCGTTCCGTATGTTCCCCACACAACCTGCACATGGGTGTCGCGGTTAGACCCATCTTCATGAGCATGTCGTTGGTTCCAAAGTGCCCAGTAAAGGCCCCAAGCAGGTAGCGGATTTGCCCCCTGCTCATGTTCCAAATGCAATCCCGGGCTTTGAAAGTGGAGCCCAGGAATCTCTTGGAGTGTTGTAGACCGGTAGTAGACAGCCAACAAGTTCGTTGTCTGTGATCTGCAAACTCCCTAAATGCGGCTTTTACGAGACACGTCGAGATGCCTACACATGGTTCTGGACCCACAAAATAATTTGCTGAGCCCTCCCTTGCCAGTTCATCAGCCACTTCGTTACCATGGAATCCTTTGTGCCCAGGGACCCACATCAGTTTTACCCTGTTGTGCTTCCCAAGCCTGTTTAGGGTTTGGATAGCATCCAGAATAAGTCCGGAGTCCACTTTGTAGGATGCCATGGCTTTGATTGCAGCCTGACTGTCACTAAGAATATATATGGATTTACCTTTAGTCCCTCTATCTATATTCTCTTGAGCGCAGGTTATAATGGCATATGTTTCCGCTTGGAATACAGTTGCCATCTTCCCTAAGCTTTTGCTACATTTGTAGCCTTTTGCGTATATTCCCGCTCCTGTACCTGATTCCATTTTGGATCCATCAGTGTACCACACCAGACTATCTTGTTCTGGTGGATCAAGTCCCTTCGTCCAGTCCTCTATTGTAGGGATTTGGACCTTGAAAGACCTCTCAAACACAAACATAGTTTGCATTTTATCGGATAACATGCTTGCTACCCGATCCAGGTCTTCATTCTCATCGAACTTTGTATGGTTAGTCTTTGGCTTAGAGGCATCCCATAGTCCAGCGACAGCGAGACGATGTAATGTCTTCCTTGCCTCGAATTCAACCATCATATGCAGAGGAGGGATATTGAGGTATCTCTCAATCGCTGCCGTAGGTGTTGTCCTGAAAGCACCCGTGATGCCTAGACACGCTGTTCTTTGTAACCTGGTGAGTGGCGCTTTGCACGAGGCAAGCTTTGTTCTTGGCCACCACACTATGCTGCCGTATGTGATAATAGGTATTATCATTGTCCGGTACAGCCATCGTATCACTTTGGGCTTTAGCCCCCAAGTTTTACCGTAGGTAGAACGACACATGCCGAACACTCGTAAGGCCTTTGTCGTAATATTTTCCACATGAGTTTTCCACCTGAGTTCTTTATCCAGCGTAACACCCAGATATTTAACTTCGGTGGACCAGGGCAGTTTTATTCCATTGAGGGAGAGCTCTCCTAGGTTTCGTAGTTGTCTCTTCCTCGTGAAGGGAATAATGACTGCTTTGCTTGGGTTGATAGAGAGGTGGTTCACTGTACACCATTCCTCTGTCATCCTCAATGCCTGTTGTAATAATCCAGACACTATGTTCGGGAATTTACCATTGACCATTATAGCTATGTCATCCGCATAGCCTACTGTGTAGAATGGTCCGGTATTGAGTTTGGTTAGTAGCGAGTCTACTACCAAGCACCACAATAATGGTGACAGCACTCCGCCTTGCGGACAACCTCTTGTTGTTTTTGCACTAAGTCTGTCTCCCATTAGTTCCGATCTGACTGTTCTGCTTCTCAGCATATAGTCAATCCAGTTGCACGTGGTATCATTGATGCCATGTTCCTTTGCAGCAGTGCGTATGGACTCAAATGTTGTCTTGTCAAAGGCTCCCTCTATGTCGAGGAAAGCCCCGACACATATTTCTTGTCCCTCTAGCGCAGCCTCGGCTCGACTCGCAACATAGTGCAATGCCGTTTCCGTAGATTTGCCGGGGCTGTAGGCGCATTGTAGTTTATGTAGGGGGAATACTTTCAGAGGACCCTCTCTTAAGTACCTGTCTACCAGTTTCTCCAGAGTTTTCAAGAGAAAGGATGATAGACTAATGGGCCTGTAAGCTTTAGCTTCTTCGTAAGTCGGTCTACCCACCTTCGGTATAAAGGTGACTTTGACCTCCCTCCATGCTTTGGGTACGTACCCAAAGGCTATGCAGGCTCTGTAGAGCTTACTCAAATGGGGTATCAAAACAGATGCCCCTTCTTGCAATAGTATTGGGTAGATGCCATCTGGACCAGGGGATTTGAGTGGCTGGAAGCCCGCTATGGCCAGCTTCAGTTTATTTTCATCTACCACTTTCTTTGCCGTGAGCCAGTTATTTTTGGACGTGTGCCTTGTAAGCTCGTCCCTTGTGACTGGTTCCTCTTCATCGCTATCGCGCAGTATACATTCTGGGAAGTGGGTCCTAAACATCACGCCCAGAGTGTCCTGTCCAGTTTCCGTGAGTTGCCCATTCTCATCCCTTACAGATGCTAGTGGGTTTGTCTTGGTCATGGACATTGCTTTGCACAACCTCATCCCATTTGGCAGAGTTTCGATGGAAGTGCAATGCTGCCGCCAATTAGTTCTTCTGGCCTTGCGTACCGCCGTGTTATACCTTGTTAGCATGCTATGATAGCCGGAAAAATCCTTCCTGGCTTTTGCATCATTAAAGGCCTGTCGTGTTTCCTGACGTATTTTGGCTATTTCAGGAGTCCACCATGGTACCTTTTTGCCAAAGGCCTTCTTCTCTGGGCAGTTATCTTCCCATGCACCGATGATGCCTGCCTTGATTCTGTCCGCTTCAAATTCTATATCCAGTATGGAATTGAGCTTACCTTTAGGGCTCCCCAGATTTACTTTGAGGTCCCTCCTGTATGAGTCCCAATTTGTATACCTTGGGTTTCTCCTTCGTCTAGTTTCGGCTTCTCCCGCCGTCCTAAACCTAAAGCATATATAATTATGGTCAGACAAAGAGATTTCGTCCGATACATGCCAATTTTCAATATGAGCGCTGGCCCTGTTTGAGGCCAGCGTAAGGTCAATAACTTCAGTCCTCGCAGAAGTTCTAAAAGTAGGTTTATTGCCTACGTTAAGGATTTGTAAAGAAGAGCTTACCACAAAGTCCAACAAATCCTCCCCTCGTTTGTTGACATCCGAGCTGCCCCAAACGACGTGGTGTGCGTTCGCATCGCAACCAAGTATCAGGTCAAGGTTCTTTTGGTTGCCGTAATCAACCAGTCTTCTGATTAGTGGTGTTACTGGTTCTTTTTGTTCATATGGGAGATAGGCAGAGGCAAGGATGATTCTCCTTTTCTCTGTTCCCGTCCCCACTTGGATCAAGGTTGTTGTGAGATCCCTGTAACAGAAAGTACGTAAGGGCATTGCCTCTACACCGCCCCTGATATAGATGCAAAGGGTAGGGTAAGTAGAGTAGGGTAGATGAATGTTTGGTGTTTTTATGGCAAAACAAAGTTTGCCGGGTCAGCTAGTATGATATATAATAGTTTGACTATTTATGTAACCCGACACTTACCAAAGCTATTAACACTACCTAAACAATGTTTCTTTTCTGTTTGTGTGTGTGTGTGTGTCAATAGAATATAATCCTTTATTGCAGGAATACCACCATACAAAACAATTGCAAAAATGAATGCCGAAGCTACATTGTTTAGAGTTATCCAGTAATTGTTTTGTTCTTGTTTCCAAAAGTTTGTAGCATTGTTTGTAGTTGTGTAAATTGTATCAAAACGGTGAAGAAAAACATCGTGAGGATGTCCTAGAACTAAAAAAATATGTCACATACATCAACCAACCCGCACTGGGCCTGCGTGGTGGATTAAAGTCCATGCCCTCCCACAGAGAGGAGCCCTGTGTCCCAGCAGTGGGGACATTAAAAAAAAAGTTAATTTACTGCTTAAAAAGCGAAATAAAAAGACGTAAACAAGAAGAAAATCATGCTGTGCAGTCGGAGGATACATCTGGTTTTGATCAGCCAGCTCGCGAATATGTATCCTCCGACTGCACAGCATGATTTTCTTCTTGTTTACGTCTTTTTAGTTCGCTTTTTAAGCAGTCGGTTTTTTTTCTGTTTTCCAATTTTAATGTAGGCAGTGACACGCAAGGTTAAGACGAATCGATTGACGTATGAATCTTCAAAATCGGCTAACGCGTTTGGTCTCTGGAAAGCCACATAGGAACAAACATGCATACATAGACTGATAAACACATTACCCTCCTTCGGCAGTCGGGTAAAAAGGCTGATGGTGATGATGATAAATGTGTATCGTGTGAGCTCGTGTTGTGTTGTGCAGGTGGCGGCGCGGCGCTGTCTGCAGCGACACCTGTATGCGCAGCTGCTCATGTACGCCAACCAGCCAGGTGAGTCTACCTTACACATACTCTCCTGCACACCTCACTCTCATGAAAATCTCACTCTCGTACACAGCTCACTCTCCTGCACATCTCACTCTCTTACACAGCTCATCCTCCTGCACACCTCACTCTCTTACAGAGCTCATTCTCCAGCACACCTCACTCTTTTACACAGCTCACTCTCCTACACATCTCACTCTCTTACACAGCTTAATCTCCTGCATATCTCACTCTCTTACACAGCTAACTCTCCTGCACACCTCACTCTCTTACACAGCTCATTCGCCTGCATATCTCACTCTCTTACACAGCTCACTCCCCTGCAAGTCTCACTCTCTTACACAGCTCATTCTCCTGCACACCTCACTCTCTTACACTGCTCATTCTCCTGCACGTCTCACTCTCATACACAGCTCAATCTACTGCACTCCTCACTCTCTTACACTGCTCACTCTCCTGCACACCTCACTCTCTTACACAGCTCACTCTCCTGCACACCTCACTCTCTTACAGAGCTCATTCTCCAGCACACCTCACTCTTTTACACAGCTCACTCTCCTACACATCTCACTCTCTTACACAGCTTAATCTCCTGCATATCTCACTCTCTTACACAGCTAACTCTCCTGCACACCTCACTCTCTTACACAGCTCATTCGCCTGCATATCTCACTCTCTTACACAGCTCACTCCCCTGCAAGTCTCACTCTCTTACACAGCTCATTCTCCTGCACACCTCACTCTCTTACACTGCTCATTCTCCTGCACGTCTCACTCTCATACACAGCTCAATCTACTGCACTCCTCACTCTCTTACACTGCTCACTCTCCTGCACACCTCACTCTCTTACACAGCTCACTCTCCTGCACACCTCACTCTCTTACACAGCTCACTTTCCTGGACATCTCACTCTCTTACACAGCTCACTCTCCTGCAATTCTTTGGAGCTGTGTAATAATCAAACTTCTAAATGAACTCAATAAAAACCTTTCCTTTTGATACCCCACTCGATAGGTTCCGAAGAAAAAAAAAATGCAACCCCTACAATATGGCGCCCAAAATCCGTCATGTTCCTTTTTTTTTAACGCCACTAATCTAAGAATACTTGGGCGGCCAAGACCTATATAACGATGTCTTAATTATAAAAATCCGTCATGTGGTTTGAAGATACGAGGTAATAAATAATATTACAAACATACAAGATACCCGCGAAAAAACATAACCTTTTCCTTGCAGCCAGGTAAAAAATACACCCGTTTATGTCGCAAACTTGACACTCGCAACGGTATGAAGACCTATAAGGTACTTACCATTGACATAGTCATGAAAATTGACGCTTCTTGACAAATTTCATGACACAAGCGCAAGTTCGATCATGCATAGGAGTCCTGCTCTCATCTCTGGGACGGATCTCCCAAATACCAGCTTGATGAAATAAGCCAAAAAACTGTAAATGTATAACCTCTACAAATAAAATATTTACTTATTCTGCTTCCCATGTCGTTGTATGGGGACAACAGTTATCAAAACGCCCCACAATCCTGATTATCTTTTCGTTAGAGTAATGTTCGGTGCTTTCATTGTTAATGAACTTTATTAATATAAGCTAATTGTTTTGGTGCATGTAGCTGTTCGTACGGAACCATCGGTGCACGAGTCTGGCTCGCACTTGGCCGGTTTTTTACTCCTGACATCTTCTAATGTGACATTTAAACCTTAGCCCCTAAACTGACGGGCTGCATTTGAACCGCACTGCAGCTGCATAATCGCAGTTTGGATGCAGTTGACATAATTGTATCGAAACTGTTAACCGCCTGCGCAGTGAACTACATGCCAACTGTACGCGGACTGAAACGGAGCGCAATTTTGATGCATATTAATCAATAGCCGCTCATCATGTCTACGTTTTTTTTTCTTCCCCAAACGCCAAACGTCGCTATGGCTAAGTTACAACGAATTGGTTAGGGTCTTGTGAATATATTACCATCTATAGATCAGTAGGGCGCACGGTTGGCGCAGTGGTTGAGCGATTGACTGCTGCGCTGCGTGACGCGGGTTCTATGCCCGCACGGAATAAATATTTGTATGACCTTTGTCCCGGCTCTGGGTGTTGAGTATGTGAGTTTATATGTTTGTAAACGCTCCCACGATACAGGAAGAAATTCCTAGTAAGGGCAAAGTATTAAACAAAACGTATTAGGTTATTTTATTTAAACCTTCAACCTTATTTGTATACACATTAGGTCTAAATTAAGTACTGATTACTTACCATCCTCGGTGTTGGTGTTCGGCGTTTAATATTGGTCCACCGACGCGGTTCTTTTTTTATAACAATGCAATTATGTCAACGGCATTCAAACAGCAGCAGCCTAATTGCGTAAGTGAATTCGGCAAAGCAAACAAGTCGATTATTTCCCAAAAATGACTTTACGTATTGCATATTACACTCTAAAACGGAAACGTTATGCTTCATTCCATTACCAATATTCGACGTAGAATTGATTGTAAAGAATGAACGAAAGCGGTAGAATCGAGATAAAACTTCCAAAATAAACAAATGTTGAGTATATTTGACAAGCGTAAAACCCCATAAAACCCGTTTGTACTCTTTCCAAATTAGTTTCACAATACCGAAAAAGTTGAAAGAAATGATTCTGATTCTATGAAAGAATCGACTCGTTTCCTTTGCCTAATTCACTTACGCAATTAGGCTGCAGTTCTCCAGCTGGCGCATGGCGTGAAGTTCAAACGCGAGCCGTCAGCTTAGAGCGTAGGGCGTTAAGGGCAGTCGGTCGCCTTACACTGTGCGTGTTCAGACCCCAGCCAGCCGCTAGAGGATAACGACCTGGAGCCGCTCCCGGGCGGCGGCTACCAGCTGAAGGCGTCGCGCGCCGTGCACCTGTACGTGAGCACGGCGCCCTGCGGCGACGGACGCATCTTCTCGCCGCACGAGCACCACCACGCCGAGCCCGACAAGCATCCCAACAGGTCAGTGGCGGTTGTCTAATTGTATAATCTCCGGCAGTAAGTTGGCAAGCGTCGTTAGATGTGCAAAAGTCGTTTTTTAGGTCACTTTGGTAGTGAAGCAGGGCGTGGGAGACGTTCCCATGAAATGGGTACAATTGTGTTGCTGTACTAATAAGGGGACAATTGTTAATCTGTACTCACATATGGACATCTGTTATACTGTACTCAAATAAGGACTATACTCACATTGGTACAACTGTGGTACCGTAATCACATTAATGGGTACAACTGTGTTACTGTACTCGCATTTGAATTTTGATGTTCTTAATTCCTTCATCTCAATAGTTTAACGATCGCTCTTCCACAAGACACAACAATTATGGCTCTTGAACGTGGTTTCCTTGTGTGAATCATTCATCAGGTTCAGTTTTTGTGTGTGTGCAGATTGGCGCGCGGCCAGCTGCGCACCAAGATCGAGTCGGGCGAGGGCACGATCCCCGTGAAGAACTGCATCAACGTGCTGCAGACGTGGGACGGCGTCATGCAGGGCGAGAGACTGCTCACCATGTCGTGCTCCGACAAGGTGGCGCGCTGGTGCGTGTGCGGCCTGCAGGGAGCACTACTGTCGCGCCTGCTGCGCCCGGTGTACCTGACGTCGCTGGTGCTGGGCTCGCTGCTACACCCGCACCACATGTACAGGTCAGTACACTTATATAGACGTGTGCGGCCTGCAGGGAGCACTACTGTCGCGCCTGCTGCGCCCGGTGTACCTGACGTCGCTGGTGCTGGGCTCGCTGCTGCACCCGCACCACATGTACAGGTCAGTACACTTATATAGACGTGTATAGTACACCAACGACTACCTACAGTACTGTCTTTCCTTTAATTTTTTAAATCCATCCAAAGGTTGTCTTGAAAAGATCGCTTTTAGCAATAAGGCCGCCCATTGTGTCACCCAGTGTAATGTTTTCTTCGTCTATACTTTCTGTAACTTATATGGTATACATAATATAGAGTATTCTATTCTATGCAGAGTCTTGCAGAGCGAGCACCTGCATGACGCTGCATACAAAAACATGCGATCGCGGACTTTGTTGTAGCCCTTTTGAGACGTACCTACATATGTTGTGTAGCATATTTTAACCACAGAAATGTGTTACTGTACTCACTAACGGCAACTGTGTTAATTCTTACTCACATAGGGATAGCTGTGTTAATCTGTACTCACATATGGACATCTATGATACTGTACTCAAATAAGGACTATACTCATATGGGTAAAGACGTGTTACAGTAATGAAATCAAAAACGTTTATTTGGAAGAGAGATCTTAAAGCCTAAAGGTCATTGTATTCTGCATGCTACAAAGCGAGCAAACTAATTTTCAGACATCTTCCATAAAAACAATGGCAAACATCACATGTAAAACAAAAATATAGCAGACTAGCTGTTGCCCGCGGCTTCGCTCCCGTGGACCACCCCACAGGACCCATTTTCGGGATAAAAAATGACACTCAGGAATAATGTAGCTTTCTATTGGTAAAAGAATTTTTCAAATCGGCCCAGTAGTTTCGGAGCCTATTCGGTTCAAATAAACAAACAAAAAATTCTTTATAATATTAGTATAGATAAAACCAAGACACTGAAGCATGCCAAAAAATTAAATTAAAACTACATATAACTTTGAATTCTATCGCCAATAACTCAATCAAAACACTAAAAAAATCGAATTATAAATATGTCAAAATCTTTAAAAAAATTACATTTAAATATGTCGCAAATAGGAGGGCTATCTTGGATAAACCCTCGATCTTGTGGGCTTTCGTGGGTATATGCATGCTACAAAGCAGGTAACTTATGCCGATTTGGAGATAGTCCTTGTTCCAATCTTATCAAAGCAGCGAATTCAGCCACCTATTCGTTTCGCTTTCTCTCAACAAAACACACTTTCAAGTTTATAACGCCACACTTTAGGCTACTTCTCAATTATTTCTCTCACAACTCTGTTTTCAACTTTTTGCAAACGCGTACCGCGCGTTCCTTTTTCTAACTTTCTCCGACCAAACATGGCGGCAGACTTCGCTCAGGTCGCCATTATCATTGGCTACCCTGCTTTCATTGGTTTAAGAACACCTCGGGCAAAGTTCACAGCTTTTAACATCCAATCAAAATCGAGTATTTTGACATAAGCCAAATAAAGTGTTGTCAATCGAATAAAATCGAACTGAGATTGAATCGTAGGCTAAATGTTGCCAATTAAACAAAACCGAATTAATAAGTTCACATGCGTCATACTTCTCCGTTCTAGATTACTATTCATATACCTTCCTCCTACAAATACATTGAAATGTAAATAAAAGTAAATTGTAATGTCAATAAAATAAATTTCATTGAACTGAACATGAATGGGTACAACTGTGGTAATGTGTACTCACATAGGGACAACTGTGCTAATCTATACTCACATAAGGATATCTGTGCTACTTTACTTGCGTGAATGGGTATAACTGTGTAACTGTATTCAAATAAGGTATGTATTCATATGGGTACAGTTGTGTTACCACACTTACATGAATGGGTGCAACTGTGTTTTTGTACTCACATTGGGATAGCTGTGTTACAGTACTCACAATTCTGCCAAGATTTAAATAAAACTGCAGTATTTAGTGGACAAGATTTATATTTACAACTACAAACGTTACAGTCTACTCTATAGAGAAGGGCGAGGCGCGGTGCGTGATCAGGTAGAACGTGCCCCGGGCCCTGCGAACACACGCGGGTACTTTATCATCACATGGAAGAAATGTATTAGGTTAGTTTAGGTTATTTAGCCCGAAACACAAGACACAACAACATTTTAGAAAAACAAAATATAAACAATACTTTTTATCTTTTAAATTATAGAAAAAAATGTAAATTTAAATAAACTGAGTGCCAAACGGTTGCGCAAAATAGGTCCAGATCAGTATAAATAGCAAACAACTAGTGCTTGACGTTGGTTTCCAACTGAACCCAAAGTTATGAGCATTACAGCGTTACACTAGTCAACGGCACGAACTAATTTGTGCGCGGGGTTAAAATGCATTTTATATCAACCGACAACACGTGCGGAAGAGATAGATGCTGTGATGAGCAGTAGGAAGCTAGTTCGCGTACGAATACACACTTTTGCAAATTTGTAGCGAAATGGATAATGATTTAGGACGAAACCGAGCGCGCGAAATTTTATAAACAGACCTTTGGGAGTCTGGATATCATGAAAAAACGACTTAACGTATCTGTTCAAAATTAAATTATTTGCATTGTTGAACTACTAATCTATCCCTGTATGGAGGCCGTTTTTTGTTCCGTTGCAATTTGCCGTCTTCTTATGGTATTTATTCGCGCCCAAAAATGCGTTAAAATTAGGGTCGAAATGTGCAATTTTCGACGCTCAAACTTTCAAATATTTAGTTTTTTGTTTCCATACAGGGCTAGATAATGATGAGACAAATTGATATCACTTTTTATTTTGAACGTACATTGTCAAACAGTGGAATAATCCCTAGACTACGTTTGTATGGAAGAATGTTCGACTAGTGTAACCTTAAGTTGTACTCTGAGTAATGAGTATGGATGGGGAACGGCTCGTTAAACCGAACATACTCGTAATACGCCAAAATTACGAATGTGTCAATGTGATAAACAATTTCTATAGACAGCTGCGTCATTTGGGTATCCTCCATTCTTTATAAATACTTTAAATAAGGGCCAACCAGTTGATGCCGCTATTCGTACATCGATAAATCAAATTGTAATAACATGAAAAAGATTGTACGGTGCACGTACATGAGTCTTAAAATTGTGTAGTATGTAAGGAATTGTGCAATAAGTAGGCTCGCACCTTTGCACTTACACGTGCGACCTACTTTAGATATTATGATTATCATGCAGCAGCAGCAAGCAGAGCATTGATGATGCATTGGTACCAATATTTAATTTTTAGTGTTCTAATAGACGCGGTTTGGATCGGACAACTTGAATTTTTATTTCTTGATTCCAGCCCGTTGGCACTCATTGACATTTTTACATTACACTGAAATTAGCATTGCATTTACAATAATTAATGTTAGGGTGTATTTGCATTTGCACCCTACAAAGATTTAAACTGTTGTCGAGGTGGAAATAGCTCGATGAGTAAGCACTGTTAAACACATAAAATAATCCACCATATAACTTTAAACACTTCTGAAACCCCAATACGAGTAGAAGTACTGCAGTTAAATACATTCGATTTTTATACAAATTCACCAACTCTACCAAATAAGTTGAGTGTACAGTCAGTGCCTCGTGTAACTACAAACCTCCACCAGTAACGTACGTCTCCTACCTGGACCACGCCATCACCCGCTGCCGATAGTGAGGCGATCGCCTTTGGGAGAGAGACCGAGCAGTCTCTTGACGAAGGCCATGAGCCGCGACTCGTTGCCGAGCTCCAGAGAGTACGTGACGGGGGGAAGCTCCGGCGGCGTGATGCCCACGTAGTTGTTCTTCTCTCTGGTCACGTGGTTGAGCTCCCCGTTGCCGCTCCTCACCAGCGTGTTGATGTCTCTAACGACGCTTATGATCGGCACGACGCTCTTACGATTCTTCACTAAGAAGTTCATCGCGCGGAATATGAAGTTGTCTTCGCCGTAGCTCTCGGAGCGGCCGAAGAGCTGCAGGAATCGTTTCTGTCGATTCTTCGCGTGTCTGTCTGTGTGTTCGCGTGTGGCAGTGGTTTTCTTTCCGTGATTGTGTTTTGTCTTTTGGTTGGTCGCGTGTAGCCAGCTGTCTGATGGTTTGATGTTTTTTACGTCGTCTTTGACTGTTTTGTCTTTAAAAGCTACTTGTTTGACGTGATCTGAGGCGTGAGTAGTGTTTTCATCATGTAATGTTGTGTTTTCAAGTACGGGTGTCCTTTCTTTTGTTTCTGTGTTATCAGTAACATTGTGTATGTGGAGATTTTCGCCCGTCTTAGACACCGACCGACCGGTGTCAGCGACCGAAGCCTCAGCATTGCGTGTGACGCGCTTCTTACGTAGAGTATTGATATTTGGTGTGAAATATCGCATTTCATTTGGGTTATGTATTTCTACATCAATATGTATTTTTGACTTCTTTTCTAAGTATTTCCGTTGTCGAATATGTTCTGCCACACGTTTTTTGTTTAATCCATTTGTTTCTGCTGTCGAATCCAGTTTTATCCCCTTGGAATCGGTTTGAAGCGGATTAATTTTATGTTGTAGCTTTGTATTTGTTGTTAGGTAGTAAGAGTACAAGCCTCTGGTCTGCTCCGTGCTGTCACCTGCAAGCGTGGAGTGTATCATACAATATTGTGCTTTAAGCAAGTGACACTACAGTGCAAAATTGTGCGAGATTTGCGAGTTCAAAAGTCGTGGAAAGCTAGTGAGTTACCGATACTATACATTGCGTGATATAATACATTGAAAAGTATGCAGTGCGTCATTCATCGTTGAAACCGCTTGGAACCATCGATGTGCCGGTGCAAGCTCCTGAAAGATGGGACAAAGCTACGCGGCTACCCTGAACTGGCTAGTCAGTGTGCCTGTGCCCCTTACTTGTGGTCGAGCGCGGCGCCCATGTGCACGGGGTGTGCGTGCGCACAGCGGCCGCGTGAGAACTCCTTCCACGTGGCGCACGGCGTGGCCACGAAGCCGCGCGGCCGCAACACCGACTCCGCGTAGAACATGTACGAGCGCCAGTGGCTGCAGAAGACTGCGGGCGCGGTAGTACACAATGTTAGTGTGGCCTCTGCGGGATACATCCTCGGGCAGCTTATAGTACACATGTTAGTGTGGATCGCTCAGGGAGCCCGGGGCTACGTGCCGTACGCATGCGGTACTCACACTTGTTGAGCAGCAGCTGCTGCGGCAGCACCACCTCCAGCTCACAGCCGGGCTGCGGGCTGCGGCCGCCGTTCGGGAAGAAGTCCGCGTGTCCGATGGGCTCGTTGTACCCTGCCCGATAACGCGTTACATGCATCAACATCACATCACCCTGTATTCCTCGAAGTATTAGGAATAGGGGCACCTATAGTGCATCCACATTTCAGCAACTATGTTAAGTCCTATGTTATATAGAAGGAGCCTATTGCCATCAATCCAGATGGAAAACCCAATAAAACTTTGGCCGAACCGGTCATCGAAACCAAGTCCACTACGCCAACGAGGCAATGAGTCTGGTAAAGAGAGCTGAATGTTGGGGATGCTCGGTGTCTCACCGAAGATACCGGCGTCGGTGTGGATGACGTCCACGAAGCGCGCGTCGCTCTGGTCCAGGCGCTGCGCCGGCGGCAGCCCGCTGAACAGCGGCAGTGCGGGGTCCAGTCCCGTGATGCGGGACACGCGACCTGCGGGACACTCACAACTTACATCCTGCACTAACGTTCAGAGAAAACGCGGCCGCAGAGATAGTAGACTATAGAGATAGAAAAAGATACAATTCAAGGTTTAGCTCTCGCGTATTGCTCTCCTGCAATATTTGTGTTTCGGAGGCTGCCTTCGAAAACGAGCTAGCACGTAGCAGGGTTGGCTTATCATCATCATCATCGTATCAGCCGAAAGACGTCCACTGCGGCAAATGGGCCTCCCCCAAGTGTTGCTACACGGACCGGTCCCATGCTTCTCGCAGCCTTAATCATTCAGGAGTATAGGAGAGTGACCCACCCGAGGTGAGCGCGCTGCCTGCCACACCGGCCGCCTGCGCGCCCAGGCTGTGCCCCACGAAGTGCGTGCTGTTCAGGTCCAGGCCCCTGCAACACACGTACCATGTAAATACGCACATCGGACATGATGAAACACTTGCATCTATACATCCATCTGGGTCCGATTCCAGTGTAACCAGAAAGGAAAAGGCAGGCAGACATGTCGATGTAACGACGATGACGTAGCACGTTACCGGGAGACCATGTAGTCGACGAAGGCGGCGGCGAAGCGGCCGATGTACCAGGTGTTCTGCGCCGCCGTGAAGTACCACGGGCCCGCCTCCAGCCGGGCCGCGTCCACCATGATGACGTTGGTGTCGCCGCGCTGCATGTACGCTGTGCACAGAGCAAACTTATCAGTCAACAACTCAACAATTAGGGGAAACAAACTTTCGCGTTTATAGGACTTATGCAGGGCTTGTGTGAGTCCCTAAGTCGAATCTTTATAGTAGTTGGTAGGAGCGGTACAGAGCGCTGCTTACCTTCTCGCAGCATGACGCCGCTGCCGTCGTCGGGCTGCTCCATGAACGCGTGGAAGTAGAGCACGGTGGGCGCGCTGAAGTCCATGTTGGACGCGAACAGGCGCTCGTCATCGTTCAGCGCCAGCTCCTGGTACACGATCGGGTTGTGTCTGCAACGTACAACACATGGCATCACGCCTCTGTTCCTCGAACGGATAGGTAGACTTGCTCCTAAAATATACCTACATTTCGCCAGTGGTGTCGTATAACAGGGATATGAGCTGGCGAAAAAGGGGGCTTTCCCTTACTGTCACCAGACGGTGCTTACCTAGTTTCAATACAAATTGACGTGTATATTAACGCGATCAAGCACGAGTTGAAACTCGCACTAAGCCCTCAGATGCTCTTGACAAAGTGTTATTCAACAAGCGATTCGATGGTCGGAATGCCAAAATGACGCTTTCGTTTGCCACTTCTACTTGTAACTTGCAATGTATATATGTAAGTGAGTTCGGGTCAAATCTTGCAACTGAAATTTAAAGCAGTTACCCTCCACCGATTAAGATGAAGTTTTGCATACACGTTTAGTTTCGATGACAAGCTTTTATTTAGTTTCACGGCACCTGTCCCAGTGTCTGTAAATAAATCTTGCAAGTTAAATTTGACTCACTTCCCGGTGTTGGATTGAGCTGAAAGCTTGCACAAACGTTTGTTTCCCAAAAGCATGCCTAAGGCATTAAGTCCGCCTCTGTACGTTTCTGTGCATAAAGTATTAAATAAATAAATAATAAAAGCTTGTTTAAAAAAAATATGCATGCTTGTTTCCCATCGCTATGCCGACGCTTTTGTCGATAGAATGTGAGATGTATAGAAGCGTGGGTGACCTGGTGAAGAGCTGGAAGCCGATATCGCCTCCACCCTTGACGAAGGGGCACTTGGTCTTGTCCACCGGCGCGATCTGCAGCAACGCGTTCTCGTACTGCACGCCCGGGGGACCTGCCGGGGAGCATGTTACCATCATTGTTACTACACGCTCAAAATAACTGCGCACATCAAGTGTCAAACGCTTAGCGTTCGCCTTGTGCGCCAATAGTGAGAGTCGAACGGAGTGACATTGACAGCTCCAAGTGCACAGTTTGACCGTGAAGTGCAGTCTCTTGAGGTACTAGACAGACCCTCGGTGCAGGTAAGGAGTGGAAATCCCTGCCGGAGTCTGTGTTTCCCGATAGCTACAACCTCGGGTTCTTTAAGTCTCTAGTGAATAGGTAGGCGAGCGTGCTTCACCGTCGACCACATCATCGCTTACCATCAGCTGAGATAGTGATCAAACGCGCTTCTTTTCATTGCCTATCATGTTGATAATGAGACTACGGCTACAAATCATTCGCTAGCTCATCGATACGGTGTCGCTTTCAATAGACAATCAACCATATATCTTCAGTGTTAAGATTAATAATACCGAAACCCTTAACATCGGGTTGCAACAAAAGGTTTGAGATCCTCTTCATAATAACTGCCATATGAATATGAAAACCGCGAATGAGTGTAGAAATCTGCGGTGAACTGACATAATATCGTACGACGCATCTCGTGAGAAAATTGTCTACTAGGTAACACTAGAAACCGTCGCTGGCTTACACAACGAACGTACCTACATAGAAATACTCGAAATCGAGGTAGCCCACAGGATTACGACTTCGCTATTTATTTACAAAATGTTTATTTCATACTTCACACTATTACAAAGGCGAAAGTTTGTGAGTATGTGTATGTTTGTATGTCCGTTACTTCTTCACGCTCAAACGGCTGGACGGATCCGGATGAAATTTTATTCCGGGAATATGATTGTCCACTGTTATGTGGAACACTAGCTTCTGCTAGCGGCTTCGCCCGCGTGAAGTGTTATTTTTTTCCCAGGAGAACATTATACCGGGATGAATTCCAGACTGTAATCTATCTTTGTGCCAAATTTCATCCAGATCCATCAAGCCGTTTGAGCGTGAGGAAATAACAAACACACTCACAAGCTTTTGTGTGCTAGTGTGTGTGTGTGTGAAGTGTGATTCTTCAAATAAGTTATCTAGGCCGAACAGCGCTCGGCTCACGTTTTCTAATCCATTTTCCATATTCGGTCAGCGGAATGCACGTATTTATAAAAGAGGTGTTCTACATACGGTCTTAAGTTTGTGCAGAATCTATCTCATTTGCAATAAAATATAATAAATAAAAATCCATATGAAACGGATAAATAAAAACCGGGCAGAGCTTTGTTCAGATCTTGTATTCACAATCGAAAAAAACAAATAAATGATGGGCAATCGCTTATATTAACATAATCCTCGTTGCTGACATGGCTTGACTGGAGGGGAGGCTTCAATATGGCGGCTTAGCTTTGGCGGGCTCGGCGGGTATTGGTTGGTTGCACGTAGGCAGACGTCACATCCGTTACATTCGGCCATCCTGGAATCATTGCTCCCGCAATGGGAGCAAAACACATCATTAGCTTTCATATAAATCAATTAGGTATTCAGTGTCACTACTATTGTTACTGTCTGTTATAGGTGCTTTACTTCTATTATGGCCTTAGCGCATTTACAGTCTAAGCACCCGTGAGCTTTTGGAACCACGTTAACCTTTTATGTCTATAATCCTGTACCTATATATAATTTGCCACTACTTTACATAACGCATTTTCAATATGGACTTAACAGATTCTTGCAAACCATTGTACCACATTCAATGTAAATTATGGCTATAATAAATATGTCGTGGCTATGGGTTTGACATTGACTTTAGTTACTATATTATGTCCTGAATAATAGTCATCCAGTTTGTATTGACTCTAGCTGCACTAATTGTAGTCATAAAAACAACACTTTTGTACAAATTATCACTCTTGCGTTATCTGAAGTTTTATTATTGCATTCAATATTTGACATTCAAAAGTGCCGCTTAATGGCCTGGCTTGGCTGGCTTGCCTTGCTTGCCTGGCTAGGCTGGTTTGGCTGGCTTGCCTGGCTAGGCTGGTTTGGCTGCTTGCCTGGCTAGGCTGGTTTGGCTGCTTGCCTGGCTAGGCTGGTTTGGCTGGCTTGCCTGGCTAGGCTGGTTTGGCTGCTTGCCTGGCTAGGCTGGTTTGGCTGGCTTGCCTGGCTAGGCTGGTTCGGCTGGCTTGCCTAACTTTACTAGGCGTAATAATAGGCCCTACTAGGCGTAATACTAGGCCCTACCAGGCCCTACCAGGCGTAATACTAGGCCCTACCAGGCGTAATACTAGGCCCTACTAGGCGTAATACTAGGCCCTACCAGGCGTAATACTAGGCTTGACTCGACTTTACTAGCCTTGACTCGACTTTACTTTACTTTACTAGCCTCGACTCGACTTTACTTTACTTGCCTCGACTCTACTTTACTTTACTTGCCTCGACTCGACTTTACTTTACTTGCCTCGACTCGACTTTACTTTACTTTACTTTACTAGCCTCGACTTTACTTTACTTTACTAGCCTTGAGTCTACTTTACTTTACTTTACTAGCCTCGACTCTACTTTACTAGCCTCGACTACTTTACTTTACTTTACTAGCCTCGACTCTACTTTACTTTACTTTACTAGCCTCGACTCTACTTTACTTTACTTTACTAGACTTTACTTTACTAGACTTTACTTTGCTAGACTTTACTTTGCTAGACTTTACTTTGCTAGACTTTACTTTGCTAGACTTTACTTTGCTAGACTTTACTTTGCTAGACTTTACTTTGCTAGACTTTACTTTGCTAGACTTTACTTTGCTAGACTTTACTTTGCTAGACTTTACTTGACTTTACTTGACTTGGCTTTACTTGACTTGGCTTTATTTGACTTGGCTTTACTTGACTCAGCCGAGTACCAGTGTTTTACATGGAGCAACTGCCTCCTCAACCCAGTAACTGGGAAACACGATACCCCTTGACAAGACTGGTGTTAGATCTCAAGCTTCTGACTACCCGTAACGACTGTCAAAGATCTTCAAAAGACAGCCGGGACCAACGGCTTAGTGTGCTTTCCGAGGCACGGAGGAATCTCGGTATGCTGAAATGGTCACCCATCCACGGACCGACCTCGTCAAGCGTTGCTTAACCTTGAAGATCGACCCGTGCGGCTGTTATTATTTAGCCACGAGACAACTGTACAAATACCCCTTTCTTTTTAACAAAACTGACCTAAATGGTTTACATGAATCATAAGCATTGGTTCAGACGGTTTAGGAATTTAGATGTAATGTTCGTTCTTTCATACACTAACTGCCCTTGCACGAAGCTGCCCTACAATGAAGACGTGCGGTCATGTATTTTCTAATGAATTGAGTCATTTTTGGTAACCAATATACTAATTTATTAAAATCAAGGTGACCAAAGTCATCATGATGCATTTGCACTATCTTATCTATCTACCCAAGCTCCGAAGCTCCTACCATTCTACTGCCATTTAGGGTTTTTCTATAAAGCTTCTCGTCAACAATCAAGTAATTGCTTATTATGTCCGGATCGACGGTGTTGGTTTTTAGCTGGTTAATTAGTGAACTAAAGCTTGTCGTCATGGCATTGTAACGTATATAACCAGTATCAGTGACTTAGAGACGGTTTTTTTATTCATTGTATCGACTGGATTTCTGCCAAGTGCACCTACATGTTTCATACGATGGGCCGGCCTATACTCAACACTAATGTTATAATATTTTATCAAAAACCACTATCCTGCGATGCGTGATCGTACCATGGACAGCTGCACAATCAGTAACAACCTTTACATGACATGTTTACCTATAACATACACACGAAATCTACGTAACGAGTCCAACAGCGAGAGTTTGAAGCTCATAATAATGGTCCATGCTATGCTCACTTGTAACCAGACTGGTCGTAAAGAATTTTATTTGCAGTTTGTTTTTGCATCAATATACTGGCGACACCTAACTTACACGCATCCGTATGTACTTCTGTAGGAAGCGCGGGGTCATACAATGCGAAAACAGGCTTAGAACCCGAAATATTTTGCAATCATTCAAAACTAATCCTTTAACGGGTACACAATCAACGCGAAATTTGGAATACACTTCTTAAAATAACTGCACAATCCGATAAATTGACGTACCCACATGACACACATTATTAGGCAAATGAAACTTGAAACTGCCAACTAGGCTGTCTGCCACTAGTGGCAATTTGACCTGACCATTTAAGCGAATTGTTTTTTTTTTAAACTAGTGTATTAACGAGTATTCATATTTAACTTTCAGTATTACGTCCTTTTTTGTTAGACATTTTATAAAATAATAACACCAGAATTTAAATCAGTTGAGGGTAGAAGTAAATCTTCTAAAAATGCCAATACCTACTTAATACCTACTTTGGCAGATTATGCTAGGTACTATATTAATAAATCTCACACTGAAGGCCTCTTTTCTAAACTAAATGGAACCCCGGTATACTTATACTACCTACTACCTTTGCTAGTTCATGAGTATCATCTGGATTAATTGCTAACTTTGGACCATACTGATACGTAACAGAGTAATCTTCGCCAGATAACTCGAGAAACTTGATCATCTATATAAGGTAACGGAAATCTTTCATTTTACAGGGACATTTGGCGAGGTAATCAACACAGAGGCACAAAGTATGTAAGCGGCGGCGTTCTATTTTGGGACAAAGCTTAATATCGACGTTTTTTTTTTACTTAGTTCACCGGATAAACGTAACTGGATTCAGATTCCAGTATCCAAGGATATCTCATGTCTATACACGGGTTGATCAGTTGTGTGTAGAATAATGTGTACCCGAAGCAAAACAATATTTGTATTTAATTAATCTATTTATTCCCACTGCTAAACTAAGTGGCTATGGCCTGGCTAGAATAAGAGTTAATTATAAGCACCTCAGATCAGGGAACAGTAAATAAGCACATACATGAAGTCACGCCTTTTTCCCATGAGGGTAGACAAACTACAGAACGCTTACACTTTATAACTCTTGTTTCGTTTACGTAAAAACATAGTCATACACGCACATACACGGATGCTGGTTATGCAAACTAGTTTTATCTTTATTATTGAAAATATGGCGACGAATAAAACAAATGGCTATGGCCTGGATAGAATTAGAGTTATCGATATTGCGAATATGGAAATGAGAAAGACAACATACCTGGCAAATTGGCTGTGGCTCCTGGCAGCTCTCGGCCCTTGTTAGGACCTCTCCTTGCAGTCACACGCAGCACGCAGTTTGATGCAGTCTTGCTCGGCGTGCAGTTGGGTCGATGGCAGAGTGTAGCTCACGCCGTGAAGCTTGTAGTGTCGTTCCGTTCGTGAATAACACAAACTTCTTCGATTTTTCTTCAGAGTCGGGTGATCTTGCGGTTGTGGCGTGGATGTGTTATTAAACGAAGATAAATTTTTGTTCATACCACTTCTGAGTGAAACGGATAAATAAAAACCGGGCAGAGCTTTGTTCAGATCTTGTATTCACAATCGAAAAAAACAAATAAATGATGGGCAATCGCTTATATTAACATAATCCTCGTTGCTGACATGGCTTGACTGGAGGGGAGGCTTCAATATGGCGGCTTAGCTTTGGCGGGCTCGGCGGGTATTGGTTGGTTGCACGTAGGCAGACGTCACATCCGTTACACATACTAATATTATAAATGCCAAAGTAAGTCTGTTACCTTTCACCGTTAAACAGTAGTGACACATTACGCGGGCAGACTCTATTGGAATATATTTCAAACGCGTTCAGAAAACAAATAAAGGAATTCAATCGGAAAACCGTGTCTGTGCGGCCAGCTTTATTTATTACACGTGTATAAAACAAAGTCGCTACCCGTTGTCTGTCCCTATGTATGCTTAGATCTTTAAAAATACGCAACAGATTTTAATGCGGTTATTTTTAATAGATAGAGTGATTAAAGAGGAAGGTTTATATGTATAATACACGCGGGCGAAGCCGCTGACAGAAGCTAGTTTATTATAATTAAAATTCGCGCTTGACCACTATCTCACCTGATGGTAAGCGATGATGTGGACGACGGTGAAGCACGCTTGTCTAGAAGTTATCTAATAATTCCATCCTGTAACTGCTCCACTGCAGGGCTCGTGCCTCTTCTCATACAGAGAAGGCACGAACATTGATCACCACGTGCGCTCAATGCGAATTGTCGTTTTCACATTTACAATAGCTTATAGGTTTCCTCACGATGTTTTCCTTCACCGTTGATGTCCAAGATAAACTTAGAAAGTACATATGAATTTTAAAAACGTCCATTTGAACCCCCGATGGGTCAAATCCGGGCAAGTACCAATGTGAGTTTTAGCACGAGAGGCGAGGTCTTTAGCCACTGGGCCACCACGACAGAAGTAGCCTATTCGCTAAAAATAAATAGATATACCACAGATATAAATCTAACTAGACAACGCAAGTCCCTCCATCTGTATGCAAACCAAGCGTGCCACTTTTTCACACACAATTGAAAAACAAATTTACTTACCAATGAAAAAAAACATTGTCAATGCCTCGGACAACTTTTTCTATACAGTCTTTACAGCTCAATATAGCACAAAATAAAGTTAATTAAAAAGATCAAAAAACCCAACTGTTTAAAAAGCGAACTAAAAATACGTAAACAAGAAGAAAATCATGCTTTTTTATTTACATCTTTTTAGTATATTTTTTTTTAGAATTATGTACATTTAAACATATAAGTGTTATGTATTTTTGAAATCACCTTTTAAAACCCTTTATTTTGATATCCCACACGATGGATTTGGAAGAAAAAAAAAATTTCCTCCACAAATGGCGCCCAAAATCCGCCATTTTTTTCTTTTCCGCACTCGCAGGTTTCGATTGACGTAAGAATCATCAAAATCGGCCAACTCGTTTGGTCTCTAGAACGCCACATAGGAACAAACATACATACATACTTAGACTGATAAACACATTACCTTCCTTCGGCAGTCGGGTAAAAAGGCATTTTACTAGATTTCGATGCATTTCCGGTGACTATAATGCTAAATGAAAAGCTCAAAGTACGATCATTGGTCGTAACAGTCCGTTTGTTGGCACGCGAAGTACATACAATCGCGTCATCTAGTTAGATTTATGTCTGAGGTACGAGTATACCTTATGTAAGTGAAGTAATGTAAGCGCCGTATCGCAGGCTGGCTTATCCAACCCGCGACGTACATCGGCTCTATATCGTTGTCCTGTTGCTGTCGGCTCGGCGCCAGTTTTTCCACATTTTCATAACAGCCCGTTCGACTAGTTAGTTATTGCACAACTTTACATATTTGCGCTGCTAGCTAAAAGCGAATTTGCTTGCGTTCCTTTTAGAATATGTGTTACTAAGGCACACGAGCGTTTGCGTGGCTCGAGTCCAAAAAGGAAAATAGTACATTGTGATACAAGGGTGGAAAGTAGGTTATTGCAAACGAGCTGTCATTAACAAGCCCGAGCCGAAGGCGAGGGTTTTTAATGACACGAGTTTGCAATAACCTACACACCCGTGTATCACACGACGTTTTTCAATACAGTTGTGAGAATCAGTAAAAACAAATCAAAGAATTAGATTTGTTTATTCACAAAAAATAAAATTTTCAATATGGCGCGTTTTTGCAACTGGACATATTTTTTTACAAAGAAAACAGCCTATACAGCCTATTCGATTTTTGACAAACGTTGATGTGAAAATAATTAACTTAAAACTGGTAGTTAAACATATTAAACAACTACTTAAAAAAAAATTGAGAATTCAATGCTAAAACGTACGGAATCATTAATTTTTCCTCGTATAAAATCGTAACCCATTTTATTCTATGTATGGAAACTCCTTGCAACTAGACTTTTTTAAATTGACTTATGGCGCGTTTTTGCAACTGGACATTTTTTTTTTCAACGAAATAGCCTATACAGCCTATTCGATTTTTGACCAAATGTTGATGTGAAAATAATTAAATTAAAACTGGTAATTAAATATATTAAACAACCATTTATAAGACTTTTGAGAATTCAATGCTAAAACGTACGGAATCATTCATTTTTCCTCGTAGAAAATCTATCCCATTTTATTCTATGTTTGAAAACTCCTTGCAGCTAAACTTTTTTAAATTGACTTATAAATTTAAAACTAAACTGCAAACGTAATGATCGAGCTCGTAAACAAAAGTCACGACCGCGTAATAGAAAGATGCCTATGCGTAAGATTTAACTTTCGAATCATAATTATAGCCTCTGAAAGTACGCCATGTTTAACAACTGTATTGAAAAAAATCTTGTTGACCCCGCGCACTATCAACCGACAGCAATTTGATCAGGCGCGGGCGCTGAAATGGAGCGTCATAACCACGTCCGAAATTGCGCTTTATTTCCATGCATTTTTTATGAAATTTGAATGGAATAGGAAGCCGCCCGTGCCATGTCCGCGCCCGGTGACATTTCTATGTGACCTGCGCCTTAGATAACCAAAAAATATTTTGTTTCTTTAGTCATGTAAACTATTTTTTTTTTATTTGACGCACTTTATCTGTGTCAATTTTTGTTGATTTGATAAAGCAAAAAAAATGCGTCTAATGTTTTTTGCCCAGAATCATACCTATTAGATTTGTTTAAACCTTGGCAGAGTTTAACTTTAGGGAATGAGGGTTTTCCTGAAATGATGTACACTAGGTGACAGCACAGACATCAGATCCCGACGCCGAATTGACGTCAACGTCAAGTTAATGTCATTAGTTACGTTTTCCTAGTGGAAGACATCTCGCCAAAGTGGAGCTAACTGAAGATGTGAATTTTCTTGAAATACCTTATTGTGGTCACCACTATAAATAGTTAATTTGTCAGTGGTAACGGAGAGTAGTGGTGGCCCAGTGGTATCGGACGCGACTTACTAGTTGTAGGTCGTGGGTTCGAACCCAGGCAGGCGCGCTTTACGTAGTGTAAATTATTGCTTCACCACTGCTCTCAAAACGGTGAAGGAAAACAATGTGAGGTAACTGACAACAAAAAATCGAAGGCATGTGACATCCACCAACATGTGTCCCAGCAGTGGGGACATGAAAAAGGCTGATGAGGCACATATTACTTCACATTCATTGATTTGTTAGTACAGCCGCCACACTGATATACTTCATAGGTAACAAAAAGCAGCACAGCAGGTTGCCTCATCCTTGCTCCAGTGATCGCTGCGTTATGCGTTACATACGAGTATCGACAACAAAACACTTGTAACTGTTGCCTCAGCGATAGGGTTGCCGAACGTTAGTACGTTAAACCGTTGGTCCCGTTATCTTTGGCAGTGATTACGGTTAGCCAAGAAATCTGAGACGCAATCTTGCCAAGGGCACGGGCTCCCAACGCGAAGATAAAAAAAATTGTTCAAAAAAATTGCACTAGATGGCGCGATATGCTTCGATTCGTTATTGAGTCTTGTGAAATATTAAGATTTTCTAGAGATGATCATAAAAATGTATGTTCTTGTTTAATTAACTCTCCTAAGCACAAAATTAAGGAATGCTGGGCTCTTAATTCACATTTCAAAGATTATTTGAATGGAATGAAAATTTATTCCAATAGATGGCGCGGTTTTAAATTTCTGAGGCATGCACTCGTTTTTTTTAATTTGTATTGTTACACATTTTGGTACAATGAAACTGGAAAAACGTGCAAAAAATACTACATAACAAATCGTAGCAGTATTTAAAAAAAAAAGTATTCACGAACCCAGGAACTTGCAAGTCGCTGATAACACCATCTATATCCGTGGAACGGAACCGAACGCGATCGATGTTTTAAGAAAAGTAATCAGTTTAATCAGACAAAAAACGCTAGTTACGTCGGCACGGTTTCGTCGTATGAGATGAGGCGTCTGTATGCTAGTATTATATTATTTGTGCCGTACCGTACTGTTACCCAGTTACTTGGTTGTGGAGGTCAGATAGGCAGTCGCTCCATGTAAATGCGTTTAGGCTGCAACCCTCCCCCAACATAGTTGGAAATAGGCTGACAGATTGATGTAGTATCTGGGCCCAAAGGATCATCTTCATCAGCCTTTTAATGTTCGCACTACTGGGACACAGGAGGCCTTCTCTCTGTGAGAGGGACGGGTCCAGTGCGGGTTGGTGGATGTCACATGACTTCGAATGTTTGGTTCTAAGACATGCCGGCTTCCTCACGATGTTTTCCTTCACCGTTTTGAGAGCAGTGGTGATGAAATAATTTACACAAAGTAAAGCGTCTGCTTGGATCCTACAACTTGTAAGTCGCGGACCGCGGCCTTACCAATGGGCCAATAGCAGGATTCTTTACTTTTCCGAATGGACGGTAGATCAATTGTTATTACTTGTAAATTTTTATTGTTGACGTCCAAAAGTGCAGCTCAATGGCGTAGTTGAAATAAATATATTTGACTTTAATGTATGTTAGGCATCCCTAGTGAGCGTGCACAGTGCACGTGCACAGTGCTGCACACACATGCACTGTAGAGGTCGCGCCGCCACGCGCCCGCCAGGCATTCGGCACAAAGAAATGCGTTTCATAAGGAGGCTAGTTATTACGATGAAGTTAATAGTGAACTGATCTCATTGCCACGCTCCACCGACAGCGTGTGGCAAGCTGCGGGCCCTGTACTGATACACGTTTAACACTAGCTTAAGTTATAAGTCATTTATTCATTAAGGTTAAACTAGTCGATCATTCTTCCATACAAACATAGTCTGCTGATTAGTCCACTGTTTGACGATGTACGTTCTAAATAAAACATGATATCAATTTGTCTCATCATTATCTAGCCCTGTATGGAAACAAAAAACTAAAAAATTATAGTATTTGAAAGTTATAAGCGTCGAAAGTTCCATATTTCAACATTAATTATAACGCATCTTTGGGCGGAAATAAATACCATAAGAAGGAAAATTGCAAAACGGCCACCATACAGAGATAGATTATTAATTCAACAATACAAATAATTTTATTTTGAAAACATAAATTCAGTCGTTTTTTCATGATATTTATACTCCCAAAGGTCTGTTTATAAAATTTCCCGCGCTTGTTTTCGTCTTAAATCATCATCCATTTCGATACAAATTTGCAAAAGTGCTAATTCGTACGTAAACTAGCTTCTTACTGCTTATCAGAACATCTATATCTTTCGCACGTGTTGTCGGATGAGATAGCATGCATTTTAACTTCGCGCACAAAATAGTTCATGCCGTCGACTAGGGGAACCTTAAGCGCGCTATGTTATGCCAGAAGGCGTACAAATATTCACGGCTCCGACTGCGTAAAAATAATATTCTTATCCCAAGGGAACACGATACCGGGATGAAAAGTAGCATTTGTGCTATTCCATACTATAATCTATCTCTGTGCCAAATTTCACCAAAATCCGTCCAGCCGTTGAGTAACAAACTTACATCCATCCAAACTTTCACATTTATAATACTAGCTGACGGCCGCGGCTCCGCCCGCGTTTTGTTGGTACTTCTCCCAATCACATTAATATTATAAAGGCGAAAGTTTGTGAGTGTGTGTTTGTGTGTATGTAACTATTTCACGCAAAAACTACTTTCTTATAAATTACTAGCATCTGCCATCGGCTTCGCCCCGTGAAAGTCAAAAATTATCCTGAGGGAACATATTATTATGGCCTGATTAAAAACCTATGTAATATTTCAGACTATAATCTCTACGACTATAATTTATCTCTGTGCCAAATTTCATCCAAATCCGTGAGATAGAACAACTATAGCACACACCTTCACCCGTACGCAAAATATGCGCTTAAACGTCGAGCTGCGGAAACAGCCCGTCGAAACTAAACTAACTAAACCACATAACTTATTTGGAGAACTCAAAAACGGAAATAAAACAAATTATTATAAAAAACACAAAGACAAGTGCCTGCCTGGGTTTGACCAACAATTCTTAAGCCGCATCGCAGCCGTTAACCTCTCTGACATCATGCACAAACATACTTGTATATTCATGGGGGCAGAAAACTACAGGACGCCACCGGTTACGATCCTTACAGGTAAACACCGTTGCTTTTGCTTCATATATCATGAAAAACCAAAATCTGCTACAATTTTTTGATGATTATTTTGAATACTAATAAGTTCGCGCTTGACTACTATATCAACGGATGGTAAGCGATGATATGGTCGACGATGAACCACGCTTTTCTAGAAGTAACCTAATCTCCCAGGTGCTAGCTAAGATGAAGTACTCACGTATGACGGAGAGGAAGCAGGCGAGCGGCACCATCGACTGCATGCTGACACTTGTATCTACACTACGATACTCTCTAAACAAAACTAATGATATCGGCTAACTCTCTCTAATTGTACTAAATAACTAATTTAAATTGTAAAATTAAACATTTCAATATAAATAAAATATGCGTAAATAATCTAGTGCGGCGGTATGTATGGAGATCTCTCCAACTATCTAGCTCTGCGGCTGGCGAGGCGCGAGGCTCGAGCCACGGCGCCACCCTTCCCCCGAGTGTAACCGCGCGCCCATAGAGGGGGTTACAGCTCTATTGAATAACGTTCAGGAAACTGGTGTGTTTCAGCAAACGCTACACAAATACTTGTATTACGAATAGTTCGCTTCTTTGTAGTACATGGGACTTAAACATAACAGGCTGAAATGTGAGTGTATCGGATATTTTTTCATCATCATCATCATGTAGGCCAAAAGACGTCCACTGCTGGACAAAGGCCTCCTCCAAGCGTCGCCACACTGATCGGTTCTGTGCGTCCCGTATCCACCGGATTTTTTCATAGTTATATTAGTAAGGGTTCGCTGTTTTTAGGGTTCCGTACCTCAAAAGGTAAAAAAAAGGAACCCTTATAAGATCACTCTCTTGTCCGTCTGTCCGTGTGTCACCACCGATTTTCTCAGGAACGGGTGGACCTAGCAAGTTGAATACCAGATACTCAGGTTTATAGTCCCTATTAGGTGTATAAAAATCAAGGTCCTGAGTAAACACGATAAAAATATATGCGCAAATTTTCGTGAAAACTTTTAAATGCCAAAATTTACCTGAATTTAAAACTTTTTTATTTTACGGCATTTTCCCTTTGCTTGTGCTGTAAGACCTTGCTTTTCACCAAAATTAACAATTCTAGGTCAACCGGAAGTACCCTATAGGTTTTGGGTCGAAAACGTATATGGTAGTTCCCGTTGACCTAGAATCACGAAATTTGGCAGAAAGTAAGGTCTTAAAGCACAAATAAAAGGAAAAATTCCAAGAAATATAAAAGGTTGAAAATTAATGGGTGTCCCCATACATACATAGTGGACGCCACCGTGGATACGGCACCCTTCGTGCGCGAGTCCGACACGCACTTGGTCGGTTTTTCTTGTTATCCAGACTCCCAAAGGTCTGTTTGTAAAATTTTGCGCGCTCGGTTTCGTCCTAAATCATCATTCATTTCGCTACAAATTTGCAAAAGTTTGTATGCGTACGCGAACTAGCTTCTTACTGCTCATAACAGCATCTATCTCTTTCGCACATGTTGTCGGTTGATTTATAGCAAGCATTTTAACCCCGCGCACTAAATAGTCCGTGCCGTTGACTAGGGCAACGTAAAATCGAGTTGTACACATGCGATTTGACCGACCTACAGAATACTTGAGAACAAGCAAAGCCCTCTTCATATTCATAAAAGAATCGAATATTGGTTATTTGAGACAGTTTTCACGTCCATGAAGACTGCCCAATCCGTGCGCCTTCTCGTTAGTTATGCAGTGCAAGTGAACGTTCAGGGATCGGTTATCTAGTAATTATAATAACTGGTCGCCGACGACGCCGGACACTGTCGCAACGCGCCTTATGCGGACGGTGGCACTTAATGAACGTTATGTACTTAGCTAGTTGTAGCTAATTGGGTGAGCTGCTGGATGTCGCCTGCCGCATGTGTATCCTACTGCGGACTTTCCTTATCTGCGTGTTCTACTAATGTTCTTGTAGCGGTTTTTCAACTGATCTCATAGCCATACCTATTATTGGAATCAAATATAGCATCTCACAATGTAGGACCCATTAATACTAATCTTTGTTTATTTTTTTTATTTAGGATCACCAACGAGTAACATAACAAAAACTTACGGAAAATATATAAATTGAAAAACATGATCATGTTATGCACACTCAATTATAGGTAACCACAGCACACATTATTGAGTATACATGCTCTACATAAAAATGAATACATATCTAATTAATTAAATTAAAATCATAGTAACATTGAAATACAGATTAGATTAAAATAATGTTTAAATTAAGGTTATGTCAAATTAGATCATAACAATAAAAATAGGTACAGTAAAAAATGCAGGTTATCTCAAAGTAAATGAAATCAAAACAATTTTTAAATACAGGAGTCAAATAAAATTACTAATAATCTAAACTAACTACAAAGTAAAATAAAATTTAAAATAAATCTAATTAAAATATAAATAATGTCAAAATAAATCAACTTGAAATATACAATGTCTATTCAAATTAAAAAATAGATAAAAGTAAATTAAATGGAATTAAACGGATAAAATTAAAATCAAGATTAAAAATACAGATTGAAAGCAAAAATCTATTTTATTGGATTTTTATCCGTGGTGCTAGGCAACTGGGCTTATCCCAGTTGTAAACGAACCTTTGTGCCTATTCTTTGCCACTGGTTTGGGAATAGTGCGGTGGGACTGACCTCATAGCCTAAGATCCGACTGCAGAAATCTGCTGGTAACTGGGTTTTTGATTAAACTTAATTTCCATGAATTATTCTAAATAAGAATAGATAGCTGCAGGATTGTCTGGAAATATCTTGCCGCAATTATCTTAATCATAAAAATTGAAATTTTCGTTTGATAGTTATCCAAATATAAAAGTTTTTCAAGTGAATCCAACGTCATTTGAAAGAAACTGGTGTAGAAAATAGAAAAAAACCGGCCAAATGCGAGTCGCGCACGAAGGGTTCCGTACCATTATCGCAAAAAAATCACGTTTGTTGTATGGGAGCCCCACTAAAATATTCATTTTGTTCCGTTTTTATTAAAAATATTTATTTTTATTTGTTGTTATAGCGGCAACAGAATGATGTACATCTGTGAAAATCTCAACTGTCTAGCTATCACGGTTCGTGAGATACAGCCTGGTGGCAGACAGACAGACAAACAGAGGAGTCTTAGTAATAGGGTCCCGTTTTTACCTTTTGGGTACGAAACCTTAAAAATAAGGTTGCCAGCTCTCAGATAGCCGCAAGCTGTTGGTTGCCAGTTTACCTGCAAAACCTGGCAACCCATAAAGGGCAGCCAACAGAGCTAATTGATGTAGCATACGTACCCACGATACTGGAGAAGTTCCTAGTGTATACGGCAGAGTTAAAAAAGCAAAAACCTAGTTGCGGTAACATGCGGCCAGGTAACGCTGGAGTAATTTATTTATTTTATTACTTTACTAATCTATTCTACTGCCAAGAAACTATACTAATATTATGAAGCTGAAGAGTTTGCTTGTTTGTTTGAACGCGCTAATCTCAGGAACTACTGGTTGGATACTGGGTTAGGCTATATATGAAAATAGAAAATAAATGAAAAATGTTGCAAAAACGGGAATCTTTTTGAGAGAGCTTCGTTGCGTGCGCTGCGGTTAAAGTTACGCAAATTTCATGTATGTAGGGTAGATAGGGTAGGGTAGGTAGCCAGTTGACGGAAGCGAAGCCGCGTGGGACAGCTAGGATTTCATAAAAATAAAGTTTCATCAAAAACAAAATACTGCTGTGTTAGCGACGAGACACGATTAGCAGAAGAGTTCGATCATATAATTAAGCGTAGATACATAAGTTGTACAAAAATAAAGAGTAAGTTTAAGCGTAGATGTCATTTAAGTGAATGTTCTTATCTTTCAATTGTATAATAATCGATTAGACATCTAAATATAGGCTAGGAGAAATGTGTTGTTGTATTGTATGAATATATACGTCAATTAAAAGTAGAATCTTTTAATACATAAATTAACATTGTCACTTCATGGAATAAGATAAAATATTATAATATATAAGGATAACGTAACAATGTGCGTTCCAATTTGCGCCACCAGAGGCGCCATTTGTAGCTTGACGGTTAGGTAAGCCTAAGTGTGACGTAACCTCGGTTTCTCGGCATTTATAGTGTTTTTATTCAGGTTTATCGTTGAAATTTTATTGTAATTAGAGAGAATAAGTGTTTCAAGATGTAATAGTCATAAATTCAATATTGTAAGGAATGTTCCACCGCAGAAAAGAGCCAAAGAAAGTTCTCCATACAACACTGCACGGGTTTCGCGCTAAAAAAGTAGGTGCGCCCGGATTGGCCAAAGATCGTAAGGTCAGATGCCCGCGCGAATTGCAGTATTGTAGTTGGTCAGGGCTCAGCAGAGATCACGTTTTCCCGCGTAAATGTGGAAACGGACCTGTTTAAAAGTGGGCACATTTCTGTGGTCAAGCATTTCGAATCAGCAGTGTCACCAGCGTATCATCTACGAGAAGTAAACAACAAGAAGTAATCACTCCAACAAGGCTTTCCTTTGTGCCTACAACACCGCTCAAGATTTTTGCAGTGGGCCCTCTGGCATTAAAGTCCCTACGTCAATGCCATGTTTTTACTCCAAATGCTCAGTTCAAAAAGCGGTACGCACATACTTAGCATCAGTTCAAATAGAACAGTTGTACCAATTATACTCCGTTTGAAATTGTTAAAACTAGCTAAGAGCTTAGTAGGATTGAACACATTTATGATCACTGCAATTAATATTAAGACACCACGAGATTTTCTTTTTATTTAGCGCCGTTGTAACTAAGGCTCGCTCTCTATTGTGATCATGTTCAATCTGTCGGCTTGATTTTTGCATCAACTGTGATTTTAACTGCTCCAGTTTAATTTCTTTTCCGCCGTTGTCTATTGCCATAATAAATGGGTTGTTATCTGATGATAAACCGCTTAACAATATCGAAATTATCCATTCGTCTGAGATTTTTGCATCAGTATCTGCAAGTTGTTCCGCCAAACCTATTATTTTGGAAATATATTTCGCCATGGTTTCGAAATGTTCTAGTCGGCATTGCCATAATTCTGGTTGCAATCTGATCCGTCTGCCCCAGCGCTTGTCTTCGTGAGCCTCGCGGAGACTCACCAACACTTCACGCACTGTACGCATGCGGGCTCAATTTGCAGAAATAACGTCGTTCATGCCTTCCTGTCAGTATGCTTCAATGCAGCTGTTATCTAGCTTCAACCAGTTTTTTGACTCGTAATTAATTCCTCGCCACTAATATCCAATTGGCAAAGTGTTCAACAAGTGCTTGAATGGTTTGAATTTTCTGATTGCACAAATTGTCCGTGCAAATATTCTTTTCATGATTTTTTACAAAATTGTCAAACTGTCCAAAGCCCTAAGAGTTTTGCATTGTCAGATTTAGAAAACTTGTTTTATTAAATCTAAATTTTGGATTGGCAACACTGCCCGAGTGACATGTCAAATTTGTGCTCCGTATTTTAAAATTATATTTAATTAGTATTTAAGTGTAATTAGGATATAATAAGTAGTAAAAACTCAACGAAACGCTATAAATACTCAGGATTATTGTTTTACTGGAAAAATATCGAGTTATACAAAAGTTTGTGACACGGAACCGGTAACCTATCAAACAGCTGACGACTGAAGTCTAAAGTGCTGAACTACGGATATTCTAAGGGCAGTATTGTTTATATAAAGCACACAAAGTGTAAATTTAACCTTGTAACACGTTCTTGTTAGTTTTATCGTATAAATTCTGTTGATCTAGTACTGTGCAGTGAATCTAAATAGTTTTGTTGATATCGTAGAAAACGAAACAAAACAGATCCCAATGTGCATAATTCTATTAATATATTCAGATAACTTAATAATAAACATTTACATAACGCTATTATCGTTATTTTGCATAATTTAACTAGAAAACTACAATAAAACATTCATTCAAATTCTGGCCATCCTACCCACAATAAAAAATAAAATAAAAATCTAAAGGCAATCATTAGCAACTAAACTCAGTAATAAATAGTTTTATAAGCCAATTTAACAGCCTACCTCATTTCACTACAGAACTACACTAACTATTCCCTCCGTTTCCAGCTTTGCTTTGTTTTGTTTTTCATCTTTTCCTTTGTTTCTCACTGTTTCTTTTTTTCTATTTCTAGTAACCAATCCGGAAACCATGCCTCCAATGACCCGTAAGGCTACCGCTCAGGACTTAGAAATTAAATTGAGAACGGCGCTCCAGGAACTTAAAGACTCACAGAGCCAATGTCGGGAGATGTTGCAAGAGAGAGAGGATTGTGAAGTAGAAGTTGAGAACATTGTTTATAAAAACACAATCCTTAAACGGGAGCTAGTTGAACTTAATCAGAAATACCAGAATGTTGTAGATGAACGCGACCAACTGAGGGTAGTCACGGATGGTTTCAATAACTGCAGTTATCTTTATGAGGAGGCTTTAAGTAAAGTTAGGGATCTAGAAGAAGAATTGATTCACGCAAACTCTCATATTTTTAAATTACAAAAAGAACAGGAATCAACTCGGGTTGATGAAACTTGCCATTTGTATGATGAACTTATTAAATCAAATTTTAAACCTGATTCAATACCAACAATTGACCTAACTGAAGATTCTTTAATAAAACAGAGAAATTGTTCCAAAGTTAGTCATAACAAACTCAAAAAATATGCAAAACTAAATAAAATAATTAGAAATTGTAACAAGTTTAGGAAACAACACAAATTCTTTATTAAAAATATTCCACTCAGGAAAGAACGTGTTGACCTAGTTAATAAATTAAATAATTACCAAATTAAATTAGAAGACAGCAAAAATATCTATGAGATAGACACACACCGCTTACAGACAGAAATCCAGGTACTTGAGAACAGACTTAGTTCTCTTTACAATAAATATGTAAATTCAAAATTACAAATTAAAGAACACATTTTGGCTGCAAATGAGTTAGTGATGTGTCAATGTAACTGCCAGACAGTTTCAAATCAAATTGCAGTCCAGCCTGATGCTGCGGAGGACCCGGTCCAAGCTGAGAGGGTGTCTCAAGACACTGTCTTCGCACAAGACAGTTCTAATGTAGCACAAGATTTGCCTCAATTAGACCGGCCTGAAAGTGCTGGCTTTTCATCTAGTCATAGAAAAGAAAGTTTTCATTCGGTTATGTTTTCGGATGGTGTTGGAAAAGGTTTAGGTAAATTAATGAATGGCAATCAGAGTCATTCCACTTTTAATTATTGCATGCCCGGGTCATCATACAAGCAAATAATGGAATCTGTGACAAAGAATATATACAAACCAGATACCAAAATAACTGTTTTTGTAGGTAACAGTATAAAAGTAAAAAAAGATGACATCACTGAGTGTGTAAAAGAGATGTTAAAGTTAAATTACAATAAAATTATTTTGTGTGCCTTCCCTTACTTGGATAAATTGTCAAATAGACAAAATAATCACATTCACATGCTTAATAAGCATCTGCACTTTCTTGTGAGTCACTATAGTGATAAACTAGTTTTTTTTTGACATCAACATTTTTGTTGGTAAATTAAAGTCGACAGGCGATACTTTGTATCTGCCTCTTAGGGTAAGACATCAAATAGCTCGGCTATTATCTTATACATTAAACTCAGACATAAGTAGTATGTCGAAGTATCCAGTTATTATTGATATTAGTAATAGTACTAATTTAAATATGGTCAATACCTTGAATAACGTTAGCAAAAATGCTATTAATATTTATTCTTTAAACTAGTTGATAGGACAAGGGAGGGTACCAATAACGGAGTAGTTACGAGTATATCCACCATCAAAAAGGTACCTTCTTGCTCGCAAAAATTTAATTTGAAAAAAATGTCTGAGCAGAATTCTCTGAAATTATTCCATCAGAATATTCAGGGTTTTTCTTCGAAGGAATTGGAAATCGAACTGTTTTTAGAAAAATCTAAGTATGAAATTGTTTGTTTCACTGAGCATTGGCTGAAAGATTATGCAATGTTAATCAATTATGAAAATTATACTGTGGGCAGTTGTTTTAACAGAAATATTATGTTGCGTGGGGGTTCACTTATATTAATTAAAAATGGTATTAAATCAAAACCTCGTAAAGATATAGTAGACCTATCAGTTGAACATAGTGTTGAACTGTCCTGTGTTGAGCTGGATAAGCATGTCATAGTGTGCGTTTACAGACCCCCTAATTATAAGAACTACTCTATATTCGAGTCAGTGATGGAAGATGTTTTGGCAAAACTTGCAATGGGTAATAAACTAATAATTGTCTGTGGTGACTTTAATATTAATATTCTAGAAGATAATTCAGACAGCAGTAGGTTAGTAAATCTCTTTAAATCATTTAATTTGTCACATGTGTTTATGGAACCAACCCGAACTACACTGACTTCTGCTACATGTATTGATAATGTTTTTTGTAGCTGCAACTACTTGGACAAGGCCATTATAAATTATCTGCCTTCGGATCATAGTGGGCTACTGGTAGCCTTTGAGTCCATTATGCTAATAAAACAAGTGCAGATTCAATCAAGACCAATAACATCCGGTAAATTAAATAAATTTAACAGCACTTTAATCAGTAAGTTAAGCAACCAGGACCTCACAGTGAATGATGGTAATATTTTGTATGATGAAGTTTTCTCAGTGGTTCAAAAAGAGTTCAATAACACTTTTAAGAAGAAAACTAAAACTATATGCCCTAAGTTTTTATTCAGTGACTGGGCGACTACAGGACTTAGAAAAAGTAGGGAAAGACTTTACGAGCTATATGGCCTTAAGCCCTGTATTAACACTGAAACGTTTAATAAGTATGTTGCTACTTACTCAAGAATTTTTAAAAATACTTGCAAGGCAGCTAAGGTCTTGTACATTAGCAATAAGGTTAAATTAGCAGAAAATAAAATCAAGACAGTTTGGAAGATTATAAACAATGAAACGAATAGGAATAAAAGAAATAGTAGTGATTACACGCTTGAGACCACACACGGACTTATTAGAGATAACAAAAAAGTTGCGCAAGAATTTGTTAATTTCTTTACCAACATCCCAATTAAAACTACTGAAACTTTAAATTCTTCGCCCTCGCTTGCTTTTGAATTATTAAACGCGAACGTTTCAGCCTGCCCGATTGTATTTAACTTTTCACATATAAACCCCATGACAGTAATAAAAGCTTTTAAGCAAATCAAGATCAAACCGACTGAAGATCTGTGGGGAATGTCCATCAAAGCTTGTACCTCCATAATTCAGACTATAGCGCCGTACTTAGCGTTGATTTTCAATTTGTGTGTGGATCAAGGCGTTTTTCCGGATCTAATGAAATATAGTAAGGTTATACCACTTTTTAAATCCGGGGACAGTAAAGACACAAATAATTATAGACCAGTATCCGTGTTGCCGGTTTTCAGCAAGGTTTTTGAGAGGATAATGCTAAATCAAATGCTCATTCATTTTAATACGAATAACATCTTGCATGATAGACAGTATGGTTTCACCAGAGGACGTTGTACAACTGACGCTGGTGTCGCTCTATTAAAACACATCTTTGATGCGTGGGAAGATTCGCAGGATGCCATAGGTATCTTCTGCGACCTGTCGAAGGCGTTTGATTGCGTTAATCATGAAACATTACTTCTGAAACTTGAGCATTACGGGCTAGGTCAATCAGCGTTAAGTTTGGTTAAATCTTATTTGAATGATAGACAGCAATTAGTTCAAATAAGCGGTGTGAATTCGTCCGGGTTAAACGTTAAAATGGGTGTACCCCAGGGCTCAATTTTAGGTCCTTTCTTATTTTTAGTGTACATAAACGATTTACCCCGTTTATTGGAAAACAAACTTAACATGGTGTTATTTGCTGATGACACATCTTTAATTTTTAAAATAAATAGACGTACTTGTCAGGTTGACGACGTAAATAACGCGCTACGGCAGGTTCAGGATTGGTTCACTGCCAATAATTTAGTTTTAAATGGTAAAAAAACCAAGTGCGTAAAATTTTCCTTGCCGAATGTCAAAAGTACTGATTGTGACATTATATTAAACAAGGAGAAGCTAGAATTCGTCGATAAAACGGTTTTCCTGGGGATCACGCTAGACTCGGGGTTGCAATGGGGTCCTCATTTGGTATCCCTTGCGGGGCGGCTGAGTTCGGCGGCTTATGCTGTTGGAAAGATTCGTCGGTTAACGGATGTGGATACCGCCAGACTAGTCTATTTTAGTTATTTTCATAGTATAATGTCTTACGGTATCTTACTATGGGGAAGGGCTGCAGACATTGAGTCAATTTTTATTCTGCAAAAACGAGCCATCAGAGCGATATACAATCTTCGCCGGCGCGATTCTCTAAGGGAACTGTTTAAGGACATTAACATCATGACGGTTCCTTGTCAATATATTTATGAAAACATCATGTACGTGAGAAAGAATTTACATCTTTTTAGTAAAAACGGCGACAGACATAATTATGTTACTAGAAATAGGGACCAATTAGTTCAACCAGGTTTCAGACTGGCTAAAGTAGCCTCATCTTTCATGGGGTACTGTACAAAATGTTACAATAAAATTCCTCCTCACATTCTTGAACTGAATGAGACGAAATTTAAAACTTGCATAAAACGCACACTATGCAGGCTGGCATATTATAAGTTGGGGGATTACATCACTGATAAAAATGCTTGGCTAAATGCTAGTCCAGCTCCACAGCCACTAGGCCGCAAAAACAAGTGATATGCGGAACATTATTGTTTTGAATTATTTTTGGACCTTCTGAAGACTGTATAAGTATATTTGTAATTGTATAAACTCAATTTCATTCATCAAGGTATGTACTTATGTACCTAAATATTGTATTTTTTTTTTTTAAAGAGTAAGTATGGAGTTTCTTGTGCATTCTTCTCCATTACAAGCTACTTTCCGAATGCACGGTAGAATCAATTATTATTATTTTAACGTTCAAAAGTGCCGCTTGGTGGCCTACTTGAAATAAAATATCTTTGTCTTTGTCTTTGTCTTTGATTAATAGGACTCGTCCGTTGGTTAAAATTCATGACATGAGGTTTCTTTAAATTAATTTTAAATTATTGTAGGTTACTCATTAAATTATTAATCCTAAACTATTATTTATTATATTTTCATTTTTCTAAGTTTTCTACCTTTCCTATAAATATTGTAGTGCAGTCATCAGCGACTAGAGTCATGGGTTGTTCTATGGTTCTGAGGATATCGTTTATATAACACAGGAATAATAACGGACCCAGTACACTACCCTGTGTTACGCCGTAATACATAAATCTTTGTTTGGATAGGTAGATCATTTCAGTTTTAGATTTAAAGCAAACTTTTTGAATTGTTATTACTTGTATTCCATTAAGTATGGCCTTATTAGTTATAAGGCCCCTGATTCCAAGCTTACTTAATTTTGTGAGAAGGACGATATGATCTACGTAATCAAATGCTTTCGTCATGTTCATGAATAATGCTGTGACCGGTATTTGAGATAATTTCATTTGTCAATTCATTCATGTAACAAATTGTATTCCTTCTTTTGAAACGAACAGTCCTTTCGATTAATTTCTTAGCGGGATCCAAGAATCGATTTTCTGCTGGTCGCCCCTGTTGATCATGGCTTCTAGGAATACCAGTGCAGCAGCGGTTGGGAAGAGGGTCGAACTTGTAATTAGTGTGAGGCCATCGTTGCAGGGCCATCTGCGGGCGCATCGAGGCGTACCTGTCGTCGCTGCCGCCGCCCTTCCACCTGCAGCGACCACTGTTGTCGCGCGCCGCCAGCACAGAGGCGAGGACCCCCGCGCGCGCGCCGTCCTTCAGCGTGTGCTGGTGCGCCACGCAGCCGGTGAGACACCAACACAGACACATAAACAAGCCTCTTTACTTATAGACGTTACACGTGTACAGTCAAGAATCAAGACTACAGTCACAATCACATAAAGCCTGCCAGCCTTTCCTACAATAGATTTCTAGGTGGTTCACGATTAGTTATATATACTATACTATTGATAAAATCAGTTATGCTCCAATGAATTTCTTTTGCAAGAATTGGCACATTTTTGGGTGATTCCGATTGCTCTTTTGGCCGATGACCTATGTTTATATCTTAGTAGGTGTCTGTTGACTACTAAGAGACGAAATTGGCAGCAGGGATGTACGGTGTTACGCGAGTGGAATTAATAAAATTTGGGTATGTAAGAAGAAGGCTGAAAGTGACATCGATGTGTGACCGGAAATATGTGTGAATGAGGAACATGTCGTGAGGAAAGTATTCAGTATAAATGTGGATATCTATAAGAGAAACTAGTGAAAGATCATAATGTGTCTAGAAGGGATGGGACTATTGAGATGACGGCGAAGAGGATAAGGTTGGGAAGGTGATGATGATATCGCATTGAGTAGACAAAGCGTTGAATGTGAGTCGCTGACGGGTCGGGTCGTGTTCTAGCTGCCCGAGGTGATCAACGCCACGACGGGCAAGCTGGAGAGCGGCCAGCCCTCGCTGCTGTGCAAGCAGAGCATGTTCGCGCGCTGGCACTACCTCGTGCGCCGCCTGCCGCTGCTGCCCCAGGTACGCACACACACACACACACACACACACAACATGCTGGAGAGCGGCCAGCCCTCGCTGCTGTGCAAGCAGAGCATGTTCGCGCGTTGGCACTACCTCGTGCGCCGCTGCCGCTGCTACCCCAGGTACGCACACACACACACACACACAACATGCTGGAGAGCGGCCAGCCCTCGCTGCTGTGCAATAACCTCTTTCAGAAATAAAATACATACATAGTACTATAGACTACGATTTCCTATGGAGAACCTTAATGCCAATTTATTTTCTGTTTTTTTTTATTAATTTGAGTATATATGGTGCCTTTTTAGGGTTCCGTAGCTGAATGGCAAAAAACGGAACTCGTATGGATTCGTCATGTCTGTCTGTCTGTCCGTCCGTATGTTACAGCCACTTTTTTCCGAAACTATTAGAACTATGCTGTTGAAACTTGGTAAGTAGATGTATTCTGTGAACCGCATTACGATTTTCACACAAAAATAGAAAAAAAACAATACATTTTGGGGGTTCTCCATACTTAGAACTGAAACTCAAAAAAAAATTTTTCATTAAACCCATAAGTACGTGTGGGCCTGTGGGGTATCTATGTATAGGTCTTCAAAAATAATATTGAGGTTTCTAATATAACTTTTTTCTAAACTGAATAGTTTGCGCGAGAGACACTTCCAAAGTGGTAAAATGTGTCCCCCCCCCTGTAACTTCTAAAATAAGAGAATAATAAAACAAAAAAAATATATGATGTACATTACTATGTAAACTTCCACTGAAAATTGGTTTGAACGAGATCTAGTAAGTAGTTTTTTTTTTAATACGTCATAAATCGTAAAGCGCAATTTACCAAGTACGGAACCATTCGTGCGCGAGTCCGACTCGCACTTGGCCGGTTTTAAAAAACAATATATGTGAAATATTATTATATATTCGCAGCTTTGTTTGGTTAACAATATCTCCTCTTGGTTTATTGTGTGAATTGTGTAGATAATATATTATTATAGCAATTAGACATAGACGCAAAGTCAGGTGAGAGCCTGGTGATCCGTCACACAGGGTATCATAGTATGGACTCCAGTCTCTACATTTTATTTTTGTTATCTTTTAAATGTAGTATGTGAAGATGAAATAAAAAGGATGTTATCTACACTCACAACGTAATGTTCCAAATATGAATTCAAAAAATATTGTATAAACACGTACTTTATATTCGTGGACAGGTAAAATTAAAAAAAAAAAACATTACAGTGCAACATTTTCCTTCGATTTTCAAACAACTGCATCATAATAGTACATTGTGATACAAGGGTGGAAAGTAGGTTATTGCAAACGAGCTGCCATTAACAAGCCCGAGCCGAAGGCGAGGGTTTTTAATGACACGAGTTTGCAATAACCTACACACCCGTGTATCACACGACGTTTTTCAATACAGTTGTGAGAAACAGTAAAAACAAATCAAAGAATTAGATTTATTTATACACAAAAAATAAAATTTTCAATATGGCGGACATTGCAACTGGACATATTTTTTTACAAAGAAAACAGCCTATACAGCCTATTCGATTTTTGACAAAGGTTGTGTGAAAATAATTAACTTAAAACTGGTAATTAAATATATTAAACAACTATTAAAAAAACAATGAGAATTCAATGCTAAAACGTACGGAATCATTAATTTTTCCTCGTATAAAATCTATACCATTTTATTCTATGTTTGAAAACTCCTTGCTACTAAACTTTTTTAAATTGACTTATAAATTTAAAACTAAACTGCAAACATAATGATTGAGCTCGTAAACAAAAGTCACGACCGCGTAACAGAAAGATGCCTATGCGTAAGATTTAACTTTCGAATCATAATTATAGCCTCTGAAAGTACGCCATGTTTAACAACTGTATTGAAAAATAACTTTTTAATTTTTATAGCACACTTTTACTTTTTAATTTATTGGCGCTTATGGGCTCGTAGAAAAGTCGTGTCATTGTCTAAGGAGGCGGCGTTTTTGCCTGGCTTTTTTCGAGTGTAATTCAGCGGCTATTAATATTATTAGCAAATTGATTCCTAGTGGATATTGTGATAATTATAAAATTGGTGTAGTTTTGTGTGTCAACTGTCTACGCAACTGGACAATTTGTGAAATCATTGACAAAAGCGATCTCATGATAGCGGAGCGGAGAATTTTATTGTAGCCTTCACTACCCCCGCAAAGCTTACTGGGAAGGCTGACTCGATACAATTTGCTGCCAAATACTCCAAAAAACATTAGAAACTGTTACATCCGGATTCTAATGCATACTAAAGAATGTTAAAATTGCACTGAAGACGAGGCGGTATGGTCCAAGACCTTAGCCTGTCCGAGTAGGGCAAAGGAAAAAAATGTCTAAGGAGGCAGTCATGCGCAATGAGAATCTAAATTGCCCGCCATACAACAATTTATTTCAGTTTTCACTTTTGTTTTATTGCAACTGTATGAGTGAAGATAAAATTGTGTATGCAACGACATATAATTAGGTATTAAAACACTCGCGTGTCTGGTTTATCACATTCGGCTTCGCCTCATGTGATAAACCCACGCTCGTGTTTTAATAACCCCTATTATATAACGCTAATGTTTTTCAATTATTAATCTAATATTACTAATGTTTAAGTATGTATATATATTTTGTTTATTCTTTTGAGTATATATATTATAATTATATAGTATTTATAGTTTATATATATTTTTGCATAATCCTTATTCGTGTAACTGGTAATATTGCACCTACCACTAGTTGTCTCTGCATCACCCAAAGGTCGACTGGTAGAAAATGCCTAAGGCATTAAGTCCGCCTCTGTACATTTATGTGCTTGAAGTATTAAATAAATAAATATATGACCATTGCATAAACTACTACATTATAGTTATTAATATATACCACTAGGTGGCACACTGCAACAAAGAGAACAAAAACGGTATTCATGCCGTTTATGGTTCGGTGACTGTTTCGAGATTTAGTTACTCATTTGTATGTTTTTATCCATTGGCGTAACTTTTATTAACATTTACACGAATGAAACTTTAAAAACCGCCCAAAATATAGAAAATACCCAGGTATTATGACGCGCTTTTTTTCACTTGTTTTGTCTTCTCTTTATGTAAGTGGCGCCACCTGCTGACTCAACTTAACGTGGTGTTCCCCATTAACATAATGTAATAGACAAGTTTCAGATAACTATTCGGTGTGCCAAGTCAGCACTCACTTGGCTCCATACAAAACGTTCCTGAGCGACTGCACCAATCATTTTGTGGAATGGTATCTCATTGAATCTTTGTGTACTTTTATACGGGGGAACTTAGAAACAGTTATTAGGTCGTCCATGTAAGCTAGCCAGAAAACTCACTTTAGTGACGATGAAAATGACCACATACACTTGTAACGGTCAGAACTAAGCAGAAACAGTAATGACAGAAGTTATCCAAAGTTGAATAAATTAGAGATGGTTGTAAACACTTTCATAGTCCAATAATCATCAAGGGTTGGCATCCGATAGTAAGCCTGAACCCTGTTCAGAGGCCTTTTGTAGGTATTTTAATGTACTTGTTCGCGTTAACGTTAACGATATTTTGTATTGAATGAAACTGGACAAGTACCGCCCGGTGACAGTAAGAGGAAACCCTACACAAATTGACATAAGAGAACGTTTACGTTAACGCATGCAACACTTGTACTGACTAGCTCTACCTGCAGGACGCGGAGGACGTCGCCGTGCCCGAGCTGCCCGACAAGCCCGACGTGCTGCTCTACAACGAGGCTAAGCAGATGTGCCCCACCTACCAGGTACGTTTCCCACTTAGTGTGCCCCACGTACCGGGTACGAACCCCACTTAGTGTGCCCCACGTACCGGGTACGTACCCCACTTAGTGTGCCCCACGTACCGGGTACGTACCCCACATAGTGTGCCCACGTACCAGGTACGTACCGCACTTAGTGTGCCCCACGTACCGGGTACGTACCCCACATAGTGTGCCCACGTACCAGGTACGTACCGCACTTAGTGTGCCCCACCAACCAGATACGTACTCCACGTTTTGTGCCCCACCTACCGGGTACGGTTCGGGGTCAAAAATATTGACGTATTCTAAAATTTCTTTGTCAATTTCCATTTTTTGTTTTCTAAGTTAATTATTCACATATATTTATTTTATTGTACCTGATATTTAATACATATCTATAGCAACTTCGTTCCTATAGGACGCCTGACGTCATCTCTCGTTATTTCTTTAATATTCGTTTACTGTGTATCTATGTGTATTGTATAAATGTATTGCTTGCCCGCCACGCCAGCTCGCCAAGCAGCGCCTCATAGAGGCTTTCGAGAAGGCCAAGCTGGGTCGCTGGATCAAGCGTCCGCTGGAACAAGACCAGTTCTTGTGTGAGATCACGGACGCGGAGCCCTCCCTCCTGTTCGCTTAGGCGGGCCCGCATCCCGCCCCGTGTGGCGCCGCGCGGGGAGCCGCTAGTGCCAGCGCGTCCGGTGCCCACTGTCACTGTAGCTTAGGTGCCACGAGCGACAGTAGCGATAGTAAAGGAAATAACACCGGTACCAACATTACGGTTACTCGTACTGAACAAAACAATTCTAAAGATACTACATCTTCAAATAGGACTGTAGAGAGAGGATGTGTCGATAGCACGGCACCAACAGATACAGAATGCGCTGACGCCAGTACCAACAGTAGGGTTAGTGAAGTGTTGATTCGTAATGATCAGAGCAGTGCTAGAGATACCAAGTTCCGTAATTATAGTGAAAATTCATATAACATAGATAGCAATACAGTACGCACAGATGTAGCACACGCTAGCATCGATATAAACGGTAGTGAAGAGACTAGTTGTAATGAACGAGGCAACGATCAGGTTGATGCTGAAAATAGCAGTCGCCGTAGTTTAGGTTTAAGCTCTAGAGATGGTATGCCAGATAAGATGGTACAGAACGACAACAACGTACAAGAGAGCGTGCACAGCCCTCAGCTCCTGAAGAGACTGTACATCTATGAGAGGTTCGGCACTAAGTATAAATGATGAGATACAATAAAAACAAGATGAAATTGAATTATATAAGATTAAGATTTTGAAAGAAATTCTTAATCCGTTGCCCCGTATGTTTAAGAAATTAGATTTTTTAATAAATAAATAAGTAACGTGGTTGATTCACTAAAAAGAATTTTGTCGGTTTTACCGCTTAGTACCGTGTTACCTAGTAACTGAGTTGCCGAGGTCAGATAGAGCTTCACTATATGTAAAGGACTAGTATTCAGCTGCATTATGTTATGCTGGAAGCTAAACACAAATTAGTGGACAAAAAACTTGATTTCTCTTATAAACTATTTTAATAAAAATACAAATCGCACGATATTTTACACTTTTCTTATTAGAGAGGTATCCTCTAACGGGGACCGTATTATTTGTTGGTACCGCGATGCACAAAAGTTTAGACTAGTTAGCGTAGTGAGAGTAGCTGAGCGAGTGAAGGATGTATTTGTGTGAGTATCGCCGGACGCGCTCGCGGTGCCCCCCAGTGATGTCTACCAAAGCGACCTTACCCTTCGCTATAGTCCTGACCGCACGACTGTCGGCTTCTTACGAGCACACGCACTCATCCCTGTGACCTCCACTGGACAATCATAGAGCATTCATTGCCTTCCATGCTTGTTTACTGCACTGACGATTTCACACTTTTTTCTTAGTTTTGATAGAGAAGCACATGAGTGCACCTTGAGAATACTTGTACATCCCCGTTTTACGAAACAATAGTTTAATGTCAGCACTGCTCAATGCCTAAATATTTTGCGCAGTGCGAAAAAATTACGGCACAAAACTATTAAAAGAATAGTGTCCTCGTGGAGTCCCGCAAGGGCGTGCGTTGTGGCCGAATGTGGCCCAGTGTGCGTCAGTATGTACACTTACAGAATGAAAAGGTTAAGCACTTTTAGCTCGACGCATGATATTCACTGCCAATTGGAATGAACGGGAATTTAGGATATCGCTTAACGTTTTCGTCCCGATAGTGTACATGGTACGGCACACAAGCTTTGGTAGAGTATCACCTGTCGCGTCGCCACACGCGTCGGTGTCGGCCCACCTTGGAAGCAGTGTGCACCCGACAACACCGACAACACCCGACACCGCACGACGCGCCCCGACAACACCCGACGCCACCCGACCAGCCGGTGGACCGTCGATGTTATAGTATTAAGTACCTAAACTTGAAGTCAGAATCTTAGATCATTTTCATTCATTGCCACTCACACTGTCGGTTTGACACATTTTCTATACAAAAACAGTCAAACCGACCTTTCCATTTCTCAAAGAATGTTCTAATTCTAATTATTGAAAAATAGGGTAAAGGCCCTCTTAAATTACAGTTGCAATTGTATTTGAACATTGACACGCTGGTTCCGAATCTTAATAATATTGTAAGATTCTGAATTAAAGTTTAGTAGCAGTTCGTAGTTACCGTTAGCTGTAGATTTTAAGTCATCAACTGTAAAACGCACATGATGTTAAAATCAAAATCGTATGACAGTAGGTAAAGTCAACAAAACAGGTAACTAAGCAGCAGCACCTCGCAACGATGTACTTGAAATAATGTGTGAGGACTTCAGCCTGTATGCGTTCCTCTTTGGCTGACTGTACTGTTCATATATAATAGTCTGTGTTCGCAAATGTTTAGGATCAAAGATCTCAGATCGTCTCTATGGTTCAGTGCCATAATTCTTTTATGTAAATTCAATTATAATTTTTTGGTGAATTTTGTTTGTGAATATTAAATTATTGTTGTAATAAAAAATTGTATAGTAGTCACAGCGGATCTTTGCGCAAGAAACAGTTTTTCATCGATTATACTACATACAGTAAGCGAGACAGGACGATGCGACAAACGTAAGCGAGTGAAAGAGGCAGTTAGACAATGCTATCTTCTACTTCAACATTCGACACAAAAATAGTTACTGCGCCGGGTCTTGCAGCCAATTCAGAGACACAAAGATCCGCTGTAACTACCATATCTATATTTTATGTCAATTATGTATTTGTCACCAGGATTCTCAAACGATACTGGAAGAAGTTGTTCAGTCTTTTCTGTTTGTGTGTTTAATATTTGTCAAACGTCTTCAAATTTTCAACTTTAAATTCTTCATTCAATAATGACAACTCCAAATACTCAGAAAATTTAACAGCGACTTGAAATAGAGTATCGTTTGCGAGTCCGGCTATTGATATGTCATAGTTGTAAACCACAGACAGCGGTCGACCGACCACTGCCAGCCCGAGCTTTATGATGTGTAATGATAATTACGATGAAGTAGCGTTCGACCAATAGATAATGTAATATATTAATGTGTAGAGATACTAAGTCATTGTTCATGTTCCTTGTGTTGTACTTACTGTAATAACGTGCAGTTACCAATCGAATAATTAGACAATTTAATTAAACATTTAATTTTAAGTCGGCGATTAAATCAATAACTTAATGGAAGAAATACAAGACAAATAATGTAACTCTTCTGCGTACCAAAGTTTTATGACCAGTATTAAAATAGTATCTGACTTCTATGTTGTATATTTTGTTAAATATGTGCATATTATTCGATTCGTAACAATTATTATAAGTTTTATCTTTTCACGTTAAATTCATTCTCGTCGCTTAGTAACTTATCAGTAAAGCGTGTTACAAAGTCTGTTCTAAGCATTGTATAATATTTATTTCGATGTATTCCGGGGTACATTCAGCATCAAAAACATACAGACTTTTTCCAAACTACCTACATAAACGACTTAATAATTTTAAACTTTAACCTCAATGGGCAAAACTTTTTAGTCGAAATGACGGTAGTCGTCAACTGTGTTCATTCTGTAACGATGCTTATGTCATTGAGATATAGTTTGATCTTCTTTGGTCATGTTGAACAGTCTGTTCTTGATAATATGTTAGATGCTGGCTGTAGGCTCGCTGTTGACCATTGTTTATCTTCTCCGCTCACGCTTACTCCGGGCCTTGTAGATAACTGGCGAAACTTCACGGACGGAATGGGTATGGGTACCGAAGCCAGCAGACGTTATCCTTATTGTTGTTAGGCTCGCGTTTTTCCACTATCTCGCCTGATGGTAAGCGATGATATGAAGCACGCTTGCCTAGAAGTAACCTATTCAGGCTTACGTTTTCTCTATGTTCGAGGAATCAGTTGATTGAGACTTTTGTATTGTATGGATAGGTAAGTGTGCTGTCACATAGAACATTCGATTTTAAAACTGTGGGTCACTAGGGTACCGGCTGTGCCTAGTTTGTGACCCACAGCTACTTCCATTATTTTCTCAATTTTTTTTTTTTTTTTTTTGTATAAAATTTGTGGCGATTATTAAATTATTATTCACATATTTTTCTATGGAAGGTGTTTCGCTTACTTATTTTGTTTAACTGAAATTTTATATTAGCAATAAAACAAAAATATTTTAAGTAATCGCTGTTCACGGTCAGCGCAAATTGACATTTTATTGCATCCTCATATTTTGTTTTGTTGCTTTTAAGGCCAATGTTTAACAGTCAGATAACTTTTATCTGAAGAATATAGCGCGTAAAAAAGCTATCTAAAGCCCAATTCGTTCCTCAGATAATAGTTATTTGACTTAAAAAATCAAATCGGTGTTGTGTTAAAAGAGTCTGAATTGGATGCTAGCTGCAAATACTACATCCTTGCATCTGCGTGCAATTCAGAAGGAGTTCGTCAGTTATGAGCTTCCCATTTCGTCTATGGAAAGTTTCCGGTGATCTAGTTATGAGCCCCCATAACGGTTGCGTTCCTCTATCGGCACGTTATGGAACTACAAGCGACAGATCTACATGGCTAAGACAGTTTTCACTGCCAATTAAACATCAACTTTGAGTCGAAGTTGACAGAATACTTCTGTCCACTTCGACTATAATTTTCAGATTTATTTCTACATGAATAGAGTTGATATTGAAATACGCTGCGGAAAATGTGTACCGCTGTTAGTTTCATACGCCGCCAGCAGAGGCGCCACCGTGTCACATTCGCTATTTATTTGTATGTTTTAATATAAGTGTAGGGTGTGAACAGGATATTTATATATTTTCTGATTACCGCGAGGAAGGTTTGTCAATAAATGCTGATTCTAACGTATGTTTAAGAGTAATAAATCAAATCTTTGTATTTTGTTGTTTCATTTTGATAAACTCACGCCCCTAACAGATAGCAGGAGGATAGGTATAGTGCTCGCCAAACTCTGGGCCGCTCTGAAATTGTCTTTCCGATGCGCAAGGCACGAAACGATGCTGTTTTTGTATGAGAATTACTACTGCGCAGCCATTGTAGCCAAATTCAGGGTGGCCAAGTGGCGAGATTTATACCTTCAGATGAGATTGGAGGAGTTGGAGGTGAAGATCGCAGTATGAAATATTTTTTTGTTCGTCGGGTAGATTAATAAAAAATATTGGACACGTAAACAAAAAATAATGACGATACATGAACGATAGATGCGTTGAATTTTCGCGTGACCTCACGTTTTAGTAGGTAGGTACACTTAGTTACAAGCCATCTCTCCTGAACTTTGATGCGCTTTATCTTCTGCTTTTACTGACTTGATAAATCTAAAAATATAATCTAACTGACGGACTAAATATAATTATTCCAGGAGTCATCCTTTAAGAATCTTACGAGACGTTTATAAATAATGTTTACACCATTATAACAAATATCTCGTCAACTGTTTTGGTTTTTCTTCGATTCGGTTCGAGCCTGGAAATAATGTGTAGTTATAGTTATAAATAAAAACAGGTAGGCAGAGCGTATAATACTTGATGAGTGGCGATCGCGAACCGGGAAACGCAACTTTGGAAGACCGTCCCTCTACGTGGACGGATGAACTGGTTAACGCTGCGGGTATCCGCTGGATACGAGACGTACAGGACCAATCAGTGTGGCGACACTTGGAAGAGGCCTATGTCCAGCAGTGGACGTCTTTCGACTAAAATTATGATTATGGTAATGATGGGTCGTCGTGTGCTGTGGACGCAGGGGCGACCCTTCATATCATTGAGATGTGTCGGGTGATACAACCACCAACCAATCAGCTATGTTACATACCGACACAGATAGCGTGGCCCCTTATCCCCGCACGATACAAAAATATTGAGTTATGCCTAATCTTATTTAATCTGAGTGAAAATTACGTTTACCTATTCACTCACCTACATTCACTTGTGCTTCGCTTCCTGTAAGCGATAATATTTGTGATAGTGACATGATTTTATCTTATCTTGAGGTTTTTGGATTTATATCATTTGCCTTTAGAAAATCGCTAACAGCAACACTACTCATTAGGTACATAGAGAGCTGTTATTTATTTGTAGAAACAATCAAAGTCTGGTACCTACTAACATTTACTAGCGCTCCTGTATTTGGCTTTTCGGCTTTTCTACTTAAGTAATAATTTTGAAAGGTTGAAACTAGTATAAAATACTCGTTTATATATATGTAGGTACTCCAATCTTCTGCCAGCAGCTTACCCGCGGGCCAATCGGAACTTATCCAACAAAAAACGTATTTTTTTTCAAGATAAAAAGTAACCTATGTGCTATTACAGACTATATAATCTATCTCTGTGCCATATTTCATCCAGATCCATCCAATTTTTCGTATTTATAAAATTAGTATCTACCTACCTTTAAGATTAACTATTTCATTTAGCAAGTTTTACCTCCCCGGGGATCTCGACAGGCTTAGTTCACCACTCAAAATCTTAAATCTAAAAAAAACTTATCGAGTTTCCTTAATTTTTCCCCTTACTCTAAGCAATCACTGGGTACACCCATAGATATCTAGAACCCAAAGATATCAAGTAAGTGACAGATGTATACAAGTCAGATACATCTGTCCCTTATTCGATCTCAATTTGATATCAAGTAAGTGACAGATGTATACAAGTCAGATACATCTGTCCCTTATTGGATCTCAAATTGATACCGCTCTAAGAGCTTATGGTCACCCCCCCCCCCCTGATCGGGAGAACATTATTTCACACGTACAAAGCTGCTATATCGCTGAGTGTGTCATACTCCAATGCTACCTTTTAAGTAGGGATTTTCACAATGGCGGCCCTGGGGTAGAGGTAGAGCGACGGAAGTAGTCGCTCTAGGCGCCAGATGGCAAGGGGCGCCAAAAAGTCAAATGTAGAGACATTGTAATAACTAGACATAATGTATTTACGACGAAAAAGAAACTGTCAATTCTTTCGTTCTTGCTTATAGATAAACTCTATGGAAAAGAAAGAGACAAACGCTACCGTCCTAAACGTCAAAGAGACAACTTTTTAGTCACTGTTGTAACCCATCGGTTAGCAGGTCTAATTAAAGTTTTTCGCTGGTTTTCATGCCTTTCTTTCGTTTATATCAGGAAGAATTTTGTTGTTTAATTATCTGCATAAAGCATGTCGTGTGTAGCTATCGGTTGCAAGAGTAGAAATAATCAAAGGATATCTTTCCACAGGTGAGTTATCGACTAGCATACTGAAATTATTGTGCAGGGATTACATTTCATAGGCTGTCCGGAATAAAGGAGTCTTAAGTTCAAATACGTCGAGGACGTATAGTATCATTTAAACCATTCTATTTAGTGAAATAATTAACTTTTATACGTTCGCTGATAGAGCTATGACAGTTTACGTACTTACGTTCTGATGGATGTGGCAAAAGTCACGAGAAAGATACCTATATCGATACTGTATTTTTATTTTACTTACTTTAATTTATTTCATAAAGTTTATTTGCTATTTGTTATTATTAATCTAATATCGATTGTGTACAGGTTTCCTAAGAGTACTTATTTAAGAAATAAATGGATCAAGAATATAAAACGAAACTCGATAATAACGATATGACAGTGGCACAGATCTAGTACTGATATATGTCTATAGATAAGTATCTATAGCATACTCGGCCAAACTGGCACAAAAGATGGCATAGACAAAAGTATATCTATCTCTTGCTTATGACGTTATCTGTTAGTGCGAAAGTGAATACCGATATTGAAATTGCGTCTTAAATACGTTCCGTCTAGGTATTAGTACAATGTCTCTGGTCAAATGCGAATAACAATTGCCAGCGCAATATCAAAATTTGAGAAGCGCGGGAGCAATGTTGCCAGATCAGATTTGTAGAAATCCATAGATTGCCTTTAGATAAATCCGTAGATCTACAGATTTTTTTAAACCTAGAATTTACGTGAAGTGGGCGCTGAAAGACAGTCTCGCTCTACCCTGATCAGAGCTATAGGGCCGGCGCTGGTTTTTCTCTTTCTGGGATAGCCGGATAGGCCATAGGAGCGGAGCAGCGAGTCGTGGGTACAATTGAATAAAACGAGGAGTGTTGGCACAGTGTTAACATAATTTATTTATTGATGCAATAAACGTTTAGTTTCGCTCCAAAATCACGCCGCACACTTGCGGGGACAGTAGACTCAATAACTTTATCTTTTACAAAATTTTCATTCCCTGTCATTATTACAAACCACATTGTCTAAAATGTATACAGAATTTAAGGAATCTTTAATGGAAAAAATATCGACTTAAATAATAAAGTAAATACACATTTTGTAGGTAACATTGTCAGTTAGCATTTGTCACAGAATGCACTTTAGCCATCCTCCTTTGCTACCAGTAAGTTTCCGATTCGTAGCGGATATCTACGAGTCTAGTTTCTTACAATGAATATGAATCTAGTGGTATCATGCATACCTATAAGAATTTCAAACGAATATCAACATTAAAGTAATGGTTTTAATGTTTATATTAGAATGCGACACTTACTTTTCCTTTATGTGAACTCAAAGTAAATTCTGTGAATATTTTTCTTAGTTTTACAGAGAAGTTATCGTCTTTCAGCAGTCGACCGACCAGCGGCAGTGCTCGCCGCGTCAAGCGTCCTCCGGAAGCGATCTTCGCGCGAATACGCCAATCTTTATATATTAGTCTATGGAATACGCAGGCAAAACGATCACGTCGTCGCGCCGACAGAGGGCGCTTTCCAGTTTTGCCGGCTAAAGGCGGAACCACACTTACGTGTCGTGGCGTGGCGCGGTATCCACCAATCAAACGACTCTGTTTCAGTCTGCGTCATAACACAACGAGTTTTGTAGCCAATCAAATGCGTCAGAAGGCGCCACGACACGTAAGTGTGTTTCCGTCTTAACTTAACACGACGATCACGTATTCGCGCGATAAACGCTTTCTAACAGGACGACGCCGCAATGCGCGCAGAGCGACGGTGTTCTCATTGGCTATCGCTGCACGATAATAATATCAGCTATACAGAGTTGCCACCACAGATAATATAATACTAGCATAGTTGCCACGTATCAGTTGTACAGTCAGGCACAAATATAGATTAGTTCAGGAGCGCATGGTGTCCTGTGCATATGCCATAGACTACTATTTATATACTAGAGAGCATATGCCACCTGATTATTGCAAACACTAAGATTGTAAGTATTGTTAACAGATTATTTTAAATAAAATAAAACCTATACAAATTCGATAGTTCACTATACACCCGTTTCATTTTGAGAAGAAAGAGTACAATCTCACGCGTTTTAATATAAACTAGCTTCCGCCAGTGGCTTCGCCCGCATAAATATCAAAAATTATCCCAAGGGCACATATTCCCGGGATAAAAGTATCCTATCTGCTATGCCAGACTACAATCTATCTCTGTGCCAATTTTAATCCAGATCTGTTCAGTAGTTTTAGCGTGAAAGAGTAACAAACATAAAAACACACAAACTTTCGCCCACTTAGAAACCCGTGGACTTGCCATACCTACGAAATTTGCGTGCATACCTACCTACAAAAATCGGGCACTTAAGATGGCTGCCCATTTTTCTTTTTTCTCGCACCACACTGTTTTATACAACACGAGGGCATGATTTTCCTATTAATTTCCAAACCCAGATCACCAAAATACCTAGTTTCGTATTTCTCTTTTAAAACAACAAAAATATTTTGAGCTAGCAACTGTTTGACAGCACAACTACACAGATAAACTTATATATTATACGGAAAACAACTACCACAAAACCGCAGAGTACTTTCGGCACTTAACATGGCGACCGGTCACGCATAGACATGATTTAGACGTCACTCAAAAGTGTTGTCAAGTTTAGTTTTAGTCCTTGACAAACATTTAGACACTGAGTATTTGATATGAATTTCAATTCAATACCTCGCGTTCCCTACGTTACCTACCTACGCGTTCATGAGGAAAGGGGTAGTAAGTTTGAAATTATTAAAAACTAGCTGTGCCCGCGGCTTCGCTCCCGTCATCTGCCTGCCAACCCTACCATACTTACCAGCCTGCCTGCCTACACCACATACTCAAAAAAACTTTTTACAAAAAAATACTACCGACTTTCCAATAAAACTAAAAAGTGAAAAATAACTTTATTTTTGGAAGTCGGTGTCTTTCGTAGGTACCAATTTATTGCGTTATGGACACCGACTTCCAAAAATAAAGTTATTTTTCACTTTGTAGTTTTATTTGGAATTCGGTAGTATTTTTTTGTAAAAAGTTTTTTATTTTTCACTTTTTAGTTGTACCTACCTAATAGGCAAGTTGTTTAGTAAGTTACCTACTCGTATAACGCCAGAATATATTACCCAAATATCATGAAACTTGAACATAACCGGTGAAATGAGAGATCTGCGTACCCCTTAAGAGCGTACTGGCGTGATGTTATGTTATGAAATTGTATAAACAACAAACAGACATGCGATTGCAGCGGTCCCGAGAGATTTGCCGTTATTTATTGAAGAGTTCTGTTGTATATCTTCGAATTGCTTCGTCAGTCATACACCAAATTAAAATGGGACCAATTTCGGAAAATACTCTTTCAAATAGAGATGAAGCGTATATACTAGAACAGATCCAGGGACTAGGTATTTAACGAGACTAGGCTGCACCTATTCTAACTTTTATAATACTCGATCCACCTAGTCTCACACTCTCACTGTGCCTACGCAGTGCATGGCACCCGCGGCCCGCGCGAATCAAAGTACCGACGACGCGGCGAAACGAGATAGCATCATAGTCATAGCTCATCAATGTTTGCCAAAATCATACGTGTGTCAGTCACTTGAATTTGAACCCTAATTCAAAGTGCATAAAAGTAACGCGACGCGCACTATGTTTTGCTAGAATATATTCTGTCCTTTTTTAACTACAGTATTCCGCAATCCTTCCATCCTTGTCTGTCAATACTCGAGACTCGAGACTTGTCGGGACTAGGCAGACTTTATAGAATAGGTACTTTGACAATACTCGAGACTAGTCGGGACTATGCAGACTTTATAGAATAGGTACTTTGACAATACTCGAGACTAGTCGGGACTAGGCAGACTTTATAGAATAGGTACTTTGACAATACTCGATGCAAATTAAGACTATGTGATGCAGTCTAGTATCAAGTACGGACTCGTGCGATTGTGATCTCGCTTCACGTATTGATACCTCTTCATTTGGCAGAATGTGACATTGAATTTATTAACTTTTATGACATGTAGTGATTTTCGTTGTTTTCTTTTTGTTTGTTTTATTAGATAAATGTAAGGTTGGCATTTAATTTTTATAACTATTTGACTTTCTTTATTATATTGAATTTGAATACTTTTTTTTGACATTAAATTTATTAAATTTTAAGTAGTGAACTATGTTGTATATTTTGTTGTAATTTTTGGTTGTAAAATTTAATTTTTATAAATAATAATTCAATGATAATATGTTCAAACACAATGAATATTGTTTATGAATAAATAAATGAATGAATGAAATGATACCTACTAGACGTCGCAAACACGTACTGTCGGACTTATTTAGTGTGATCGGTTTTCGTAACGAAATTTTGATAAATTGTTAAAGAACATAATATCTATTTTTATTACGACATTAATTTATGTGTTTATTGTTTTAAAAAATGTTTCCCAAAGGAAGTAGTATTTAAAAAAAAACAATAACAAAACTAATTAAGTACTTTTAAAAATTAATAGAAATCTTTTAATTACGCCAACAATCTTCAATGTAGATAAATCTTTTCGTTGACAGTCCTAAGCCTGTATAAAGTATGAAGGAAATATTACAATTCATAACTGCGTACGTACGTATCTACACGTATCGGCGGTACGCCAAGACTAAGCATCTATAAAGTATGCGTATTTCATGGACTAGGTGGACTAGGTGGAACAGGTATTTGGATCGAGTATTTGTACGGACTTGGACTAGGTGCACCTAGTCCAAAATTCACCTAGTACGACCCATCTCTACTTTCAAACAAAAAAATATTTATTGAACTCGGTCCACAATTGACGGAGATACCGGTGAACATACACACAAAAAAAAAAAAACACACACATAATGACGAACATAGAACCTCCTCCTTTTTGGGAAGTCGGTTAAAAATATACATACTACATACCAATTTTTTTTTCTAGGGTCATTCTTTCGCGTAAAATCTTAACACCGCGATTCAGAAAATGACTTTAAATGCACAACGCCATCTATCGAATAGCGAGTTCAACTGTCCGAGTAACTGGATTGCGTGTGCTGTGATAATTTTACTTCTTGAACACTTTTAATTCATCTAACTTTTGATAGAGTGAACCGATTGCGATGAAACAAAAACTAAGTAATTCTTCAAGATACGCACAATTTTTATGTATAAAAGTTATCTATGTATAAAAGCTATCTACATTGGTTTCGTACATTTCACGTGATGCGTGCACAAATAAACAGACAAACAGACAAAAATTCCAAAAATGCTAGAAATGGGTTCTGTTGGTTATCCTTTAAACCCTGGCTATTTTTTTTGGATTTTTTTTCGATGTACAAAAAATATTTTTCTACGGATTTATTATATGTATTGATGATTGATGTTTTTATTTTATGATGCAACAAAAAAATTACGGTTTTCGCAATTATTCCTTTATCTGTGCTATAAGACGTTGCTTTGTACCAAATTTTAAGTTTCTGAGTTCACGGGAAGTACCCTGTAGGTTTTGATTCCTTAGCGAGTGTCGAATATTTGCGGCATAAACGGCTGTATCTTTTGATTGCGTTGGCTTAGAAGTTTGTTTTTTTTTAAAGTCGTAATCGTATTGTAGTATTAATTCTTATTCAAATAACAAATTGTTTGACAGGGTAGGTATGTAGGATAGGGTAGGGTAGATAGGTTGATCAGTAGGGCAGGTAAGTAGGTTGGTAGGTAGGTAGGTAGGTGGGTGGTAGCTAGGTAGATAGCCAGTTGACGGGAACAAAGCCGCGGGGGTCAGCTAGTATCTCATATGCGTGGACCGATTTACGGATAAAATTGTTTTACGCTTATACCTTTCATTTGAGACCAAAATGATCAACAACATGTTTTCAGTTTACGTAATTATACTTTTTGATACACGTCGGATCAGACTTTTTTGTTTTTTTGGTGGTTTTATGTTATCAGGCGGAGACATCACACATAACATCCATCCATCTTCACAAACTTTTACGTTTATAATAAGTAGTATTAGGACTTACGATGTTTGCAATGATCCTGTGACACATAGGTACATAGCTAGTCCATAGGACACGACATATACAGATAAATTTATAATAATGTCACTAGATATGCTAGTCAATGGTTATTTATAGGCAAGGAATTTTAATACGCAGAGAATGATAGCCGTTATTGGGAATGTGAACGCAAAGCTTAACGCAGATGTCGCTGGCGGCGCAATGGCTGCTGTCAAATAGTTTTTGTTTTGTTTACATCATTTTTTATTGTTATTTTTTGTGTTTAAACTGGTCTACCATCGTTATTGATAATATGTATTGTCCCTGGAAGCTTAAGGAATTGAAAGACGAACTAAATAATACATTTACTGAATGATAGGTTGTAAAATGTATGGATTTGACAGCTTTCAATAGCCATAGCGATGATGCGCCACCTATCGTAAAAAAGGCAGTTCACATCCCCATTTGGTAAACAAACCGGTTCCCTGACTGTACGTCTAGGTACTACATAAAGGCAGACTTAAAAGTTACATTACAAGCTACTTGCAGCAGCAATACACTCGTATATGATCTATGGCTTGGCCATCATCACGTTACAAACTTGGCACTTTTCATAATATATCACACTTGATACTAGCACCCACTCGTTCAAGGTAAGGCAAGGGGTATCGTGTTACCCAGTAACTGTGTCCCTTTGTTCCCGTTGAGTTACACCATTTTGTGTTACACTGTTACACATTGGGATAAAAATTACCGATGAGTAACACTAACTCAATGCCACGTTTTTTCCCCATCTATTTACTCTGCAACCTAATAGTACGTAATAGGGTTACATATCAAATGACAAAGTCAACGGAGCGCTCCTATTTCTGTCTTCAGGGTTTAAAGTAACCTAACACGAAGGAGATGACGGGAGCTTAGTTCGCTCGCTTTGCTCGCTCACTTCAGCTGCCGTCATCCCCTTCGAACCTTACCTATCCGTGTCGGGGTGACCTGAGTAACTCAACGGGAACATACCACTGTGTCGTGGAGGTCAGTATGGCTATTCACAGACATTCGATTCCATCCCGAATCAAATCGTTGTGGTTTGTAAGGTCCGTTTACGGAGAACGCTGCATTTATGTTGCGAAATAGTTATCTAAACTAAAATTTTAAAAAGAGAGCCCAAATCTTTCTCTGGAACCACGAAACCAATTTGACAAAATAAAACACCATTTGAAAGGTACGTTATTCCAGATGGTTATAGGTCATAAATTATTATGACCCAAGCGAAGCCGGGGCGGGCTACTAGTTAATTATAATTTTACTTACCTAACACTTTATAATTTTCTACCATAAAAATACCTATTTTGTAGCACTCTCTCTAAACGAACCTTACAAATGCCGTCCCGAATCGAATAGTTGTGAATAGCTAATTAGCTAGGTATACATATACAGATCAGCTTGCAGTCGTTCCATGTAACTCTAGACTGGCGCACTGAACCGCCATGTATGGTCAGGACTGCTCCAGGCAGCTACTGCCAGCTACATGTTGATTTTGGCAGCTATAGGTAGCTAGTGGCAGCTCCTAGCAGCTAGTGGCAGCTCCAGAGCGCTAGTGGCAGCTCCTAGCACCTAGGGGCAGTTGCAGCGGGCCGTGGCGGCGCGGATGAGGCGCGTGAGCTCGGTGTAGAGCAGACAGTTGCGGCTGGCCGGCTTGCAGATCTCGCGGTGGTCCACCGACACGCCGTGCAGCACGCCCACGCCCGCGTCTGAACACACAACACACACGATATGATATAGAAACTGTCGGATAAACGAAAGAGAAATCTTATTTTTTCAACCGGCCCAAAAAGACATGGCGAGACGACCTAGACACCTACTGCAAGCGCTGGTTTGAGGTGGCTGACAACAATTATATCTGGCAGGTTAGGGTTAGGTTAGAGTATAAAACAATTCAACCTATGCTGACCAAAGGTCACCCCCATAGGCCATGGCCTTCCACTGTTCCCAATGTGTTGTCTTTGCCGACCAATCAGTCTCTAAGCATGAGTGGAGTGGTGTACCTGCACTAGTAATTTAAGATCGTAACAAGCTTTTAGATCTCAAATTGCACTGTCACGAAAAAGGAACGTGCGTGACAAAAGGGAATGCCCATTCTGTAAGGGAAATTGGGCCCCTTTGAAAAAATGGTGGTATCTTGATGAATTTGGTTGTATATTGTAGAAAAACACGTCATATTCATAATTAGAAATCACTTCTTATTTCTTTTTCAGGGTTCTTGAAATGAACCGATATTACAATACAATTGGGTGCATACAAATGTCCAAGTGAAGAAACCTGATCTGTTGTTGTCTATACATATAAAGTAAAGGACACGGATCGAAATAACACAAAATATAAATCCTAATTTTGTATGTCATTGAAATCGCACACACGATACCTCTAAGAGCTCCCACACATAACTCCGATGCGACACGATATCTATATATTTAATACGTGCGAGCTCGCAGGTATTTGCGATGCGTTGGGAATTCGCAGTTATGTGTGGCCCATAAGGGACATATATGGGCAATCTCCTTTATCTTGCAGACAGACACCGGAACAGGTGAATTAAACAAAATCTTATAATGAATAAATGCAGTGGGAAGTCGCGGGTATCAGCTAGTTAGCTATAAGTCCAGGTTTCCGATGTTTTCTTTTACCGGTTGAATGAAAAAAATATTGAGTGAGTGGATGTTGGCACTCACCGGCGGAGTCCTCGCTGACGATGCGCAGCCACAGCACGGACATGAGCGTGCGGCCCGTCTCCACCAAGCTCCTCACCAGCGGCCGCGCCAGCCCGCCGCCCACCGCCGCCAGCCAGCGCGCCTGGAGCTCCAGCACCAGCGGACAGTCTGCACCACAAGAAACGCACCATAACTACCTACTACATACTAAACTAACCCCTTTTCCCATGGGGGAATGGAGAAACTACAGAATGTCACCTGCTACGATCCTTACATACTCATTTTGCTTCGTCTACGGTCATACATCTAGTCATACACGCACGCCGGTTATGAGTACTGCGCACCTGGCCGCTGAATAACATCATCAATATGTTCCGTGTATGTCCTTCTAGGGCGGATCCCCTCACGTCTGTCTTGTAAATAGCTTTTGTTAGTCGCCTTTGATTCATCCTCTCAACATGACCATGAATACTTACTACTTACTAGGTGATAAATGGTATCTCCCCGGGTGGATTCTCGCATTGTCGAGGCGGGGGGCTTAATGGCCGTGGCTTGGTCACCCACAGTGAAGCAAGCCATACGGGGTCGTCTGGCGCCAATGTGCTTATAAAAACCGTACGGATCGATCCAGTATAAGCAACGCTGCCCGAAGTCGGTACATGTATATCATATAGGTTTCCATCCAACACATAGGTGCGGAGATCCTTCCGTGCCTCGGAAAGCACGTGATCCCGGCTGTCATTTGTAGATCTTTAAAAACATTATATGTACGGATAGTCGCTAAGCTCCAACATCTGACAACCAGTATTGCCAAGGGGTATCGTTTAGTGTGAGGCCTCATAAGTACGTTGCGTTCCGAAATTATGCGTTGCGTCGTCGGACGCTACGTTTCAACGGATCGGCGGACGAGAAACGAAGCGGGTGGAGAGTGATGCGCTGCGCTGTCGGCGCTCCGGTGCGACGACGGACAATGTTTTGTACAATCCACTGTCGAATCTAAAATCCACACTGAGACGCTGTGCTGCGACGACGTGCGTCACCTTTATGCGTTGATCCGTTGTCACGACACAACGCAACGCACTGATGATACCTCAGCCAGGATAGGTTACACAGTGCGAGCTGCTGATGTGGCAGTAGACAGCTACTGTGCCTATGTACTCGTATGACAGTAGCTCGACTCGCCTCGCACGGTCACACTATGCAAGCTGCTGGCTTCGCAGAAGACAGCTACTGCACCAGTGTACTGGCATATTCGTCAATGGCAATTCGTCTGCAATGTTGTCGCAAAATACACGTTTAATCACAGTACATACCACAATAAAAGCGGTTACGAAAATACTTTGTGTTGAAATGCTTAGAATTGAAAGAGCTATACAAAAAAAGAAGAAGAAAAGAAGTATTTGGGTCAGGGATTGGTTGCAAAAAAAAGGGGCAACGCATACAATATTTAAAGAGCTATATGATGAAGATCCCCGAGAATATAAAGCGGTTATGAGAGTGACACCTGAACAAGTGGAAATACTTTTAAATTTAATTGCTCCAAAAATTCAACGTGATGATACACTGATGAGGGATGCGATACCTGCAAGGGTGAAGTTGGAAATAACTCTGGTATACCTTTCTTCTGGGATATCGTATAGACTATTGTCGGTATTTTTCAGAGTTTCAAAAGCATCCATAATTAAAATAATACCAGAAGTGTGTGCTGCTATCAATGAAAGTCTAAAAGGTTATATCAAAGTAAGTAATTTTTATTATTCTTAATCAAATTCACAACGGATTTGTTAAAGTTTTTGCACATATTAAACGTGAACTTAACATAGTAATACTTAATAACTACAGTACTACATAGCTTATTTCGTTATTTTAGAGATTGATATTGCTGAAGAAAGTATATCATTACGGAGTATAGATTGTGAAGATTGATCCAGCAGTGGCGTAGAGTTTGCAGATATTGTAGGTTCAACAGGTTGATAATTTACAGACATTGTTTGTGAAGGATTTACTGGAGCTGCGAACACTACAGGCTGTGATGACAGCGTACATTCATTATGGAGTATAGATTGTGATGATTGTTGTGATATTGTAGGTCCAACAAGTTGATAATTTACTGCAGGCTGTGGTGATGGCGTACATTCAGAACTGTAATCAGAAGGTGTATACACAATTCTAGCACAGAGGGCGCTTTTACGGTATCTAGAGAGTATTGCCTGTATTTCATCTGTCGCATCAATTCTATCAATCGGAGGTAACTGTTTGAGCTGCAGTGCTACATGTCTTCCAATAACATCACATTCATCTTCTAATTCTCTTGGAATCGGGGCAGACACGTTTACTAAACTGTTATTTAGTTCTTTGAGCTCATTCACAGCTGCTTGAATTTCAGACCGTTCTGATGATACTTTCGTCTTTAATTTTGGAGTTTTTGGTGGCCTCATCACTTTTGTAGGAACGGCGTTGTTGCTATTGTCACTAGCATCAAGGTCCTCGTTATTCATGGCCTCGTTTCCTGACATTGATCCAACGTTGCTTCCTGACGTTGACGCATGATTTGGTTCCTGAAATTAATGTTACTCTTTTATTTTTCAGATACCCAATGTGGAAGAATGGCAAGATATAGAAGTAGGATTCGCTTCGAGGTGGAATTTCCCGAATTGCTGTGGAGCTATTGATGGGAAACACATAACAATTCAAGCACCACCAAATTGTGGCAGTGAATATTATAACTACAAAGGAACAAACAGTATAGTGCTCATGGCCGTCGTAGATCACGATTATACTTTCAGATATGTAGATATAGGCTCATACGGTCGTAATGCAGATGGTGGGGTATTTCAAAACTGCTCTTTGTATCCGTATCTAGAAAACAATTTATTGTTGCCTGAAAATGGTATTCTAGTTGGAGATGATGCCTTCCCTTTGAAGCCGTATTTACTAAAGCCCTACAAAAATATATTGACTACCGCAGAAAAGATATATAATTATAGATTGAGCAGAGCAAGAAGGATTGTGGAGAATGGGTTTGGCATTCTAGCATCTCGTTTTCGTGTTTTGGGAAAGCCAATTCAAGTTAAAGAGGAAACTACGATAAAGATCGTCTTATGTGCATGTACATTACACAATTGGTTACGTACCACTGCATCAAGCACTTATACACCACCAGGAACTACAGATTATGAAGACATCATAAACTTTCAAATCATTCTGGGGCAGTGGAGGTCCGAAATTAATGAATTACCGAGTATTCGTCGCTCGAGAATCAATAATAGATCGAAAGCAATAGCAGAGAAAATGCGTGATAAATATAAAAATTATTTCAATGGCGAGGGAGCAGTTACGTGGCAAAATGATATGATTGTGTAATTAGAAATAAAATACTTACCAGATTACTTAGTGTTTCTTTTTCTTTTAGATTTATTATTTTCATAATATAATCCATAGAATCGAACCACTTGATAGATGGTTTATAGATCTCATCAGTGCCAGATCCACTTTTTTTGCTTTTTTCAATTTTCAATAACTCCTGGTTATACGTAGAACGTAAATTTTTGTTTTTTTTTGTAACTTCATTCGTGTTTTGTAAATTAAATTCCATGCGGATGTGTTCTAACGACGCTTTACGCAAATCTCTGTTCTTATAATTAGGATCCAAACAATTCCATAAGTTCGTTTGATCTTTGTATAGCTCCACAAACTTTATATTTTGATCGGATGTCCATCTTTCCGCCATTTTGACGCCGAAACAAGAAACACTGTAGCGTGGGCCCGAGCGTACGAGCTACTGTCATTTCGCAAAATCGTGCGAGTTGACGACCGAGCGGCGTGCGAGTGGCGTGGTGGGGGAAGGCAAGTAGCGAGTAAAAACAAAAAATGTTGAAGTAACTCGGACGCGAGCTACTGTCCCACTCGCACATGACAGTAACTCGTATGATGCGGTCACACGGTGCAAGTAACTGCACCTCAGTAACTGACTCGGTCAGCTCGCATGCCAGCTCGCACTGTGTAACCTAGGCAATAGCGTGGGCCCGAGCGTACGAGCTACTGTCATTTCGCAAAATCGTGCGAGTTGACGACCGAGCGGCGTGCGAGTGGCGTGGTGGGGGAAGGCAAGTAGCGAGTAAAAACAAAAAATGTTGAAGTAACTCGGACGCGAGCTACTGTCCCACTCGCACATGACAGTAACTCGTATGATGCGGTCACACGGTGCAAGTAACTGCACCTCAGTAACTGACTCGGTCAGCTCGCATGCCAGCTCGCACTGTGTAACCTAGGCATTATCCATACAACGCTACTGACATGTGATGGTCAGAGACTCAAGACAACTGACGATATATGAAAGAAACCGCGTCAAAAAATGTATGTCAAGCGTTATCGATGACACGTGACCAATTGCTCACATTTTGGTATTTCGACAATCACCATCACTGACAACCTGACACATTGACGCTAGACTTAGATTGATATACCTTTAAAGAAGAGAGCTTAAAGGCAAGTGGGAGAGTTTCACCTACCATCTCCCGAATTCTTAAGACCTCATGAACACCTGTAGGCCACTGCAGTTCATATCCAGCCTGGATATGTTTTTTTTTTACTGCAGTGACCTATATGGAAAGCATTCAACCGATTGCGTACTCAGGTAAGCCACTGCAAAGTCAATTTTGCAAAATGGGGTTTTACAGACCCTTGTGATACCCAACGTGAGTGCGGTCGCCCTGTGCAGAAAATGGCACACATGTTGAAGTGCCCCAAGTGTTTATACACCCTTATGAACGCCACTGACGCTGCGATTGGCGTGGCTACCTACTGGGCCCAAACCATTTGAAGAGTTTCCATCGACTCGGCAAGAAGAAGTATATACCTTTAGCGATCTCCATGAGCTCGACGCTGCGGCTGGTGAGCGGCGTCTTGATGAGCGCGAGCGGCGAGCCGCGGTGAGGGACGGAGTAGAACATGAAGCCGGCGCTGGACGCCCACAGCGACGCGCGCGCCGACATCAGCGCTATGTCTTCTGCGAAGCAACAGTTGTTTTTTTTTATGGACTTCTCGCAGTTTAATCAGAGTGATTGGCTACTATTTAACCGGGCGATCCTGTGGAGACTCAACTAGAGCCTCCAGCCAGGCACATAAGCTAAACCTAAGCGACTACGCTGAGGGCTTCGGCTCAGGGCGTCGCTAGAGGGACAACTAGGGCTGGATCATGATTAAGTGATTCTACCATCCGTTCGGCAAATACCTACGTTTGGGTTCGTTAATATACGTCACCGGGCTATTTAATCAATATAATATAATAAAGCTTTTATGTAAAAAACACGACAAAAAGTCACGGGGACTGCAGACACGAGGAAAAACATAAATCTTTGGAATTCTGTCACACGTCTCTTAAGAAACACGTGGCGTATCTATCACTTTAGCATGTCGCTCACGCGAGCACATAAATTTTTCCCCTACCAAAAAGCGCTCAAATCAGCTAAAGACGTTTTCACTTTAAAAATGAAGAATATGTAGGTGCTTCGAATTTGTGCCATAGCTGTAACTAGTCTTTGGTAGGGCATATCGAAATTTCAAAGTTTCGACATTTCGGACCATATTTGCATGTTTATTAATTTCGAAATTAATAAATAACTAATAAACTCGAAATTTTGAAACTTGATTTAATTAAATCATTATATTATTTTTTTATAAAATTATGAAATTTATTATTGAAACCAAATTTATTATTCCAACCACAGAGAATCATCTGAAAACGAGTCTGAAAACAAATCTTAAGCCAATGAGAACGTTGTGATGAGCAAAAATTTATACATTTGCTAACATTACAATAAAAAAGTGGGGAAAGAAACTCGGCCGTTTAAAAAAAAACGCGCTATATAAGAATGGTTGCCAGTGAGGGCACGGTAAAGATCTCGCTTTACCGTGGTGAGGAGAATACCTTACCCAATACAATACCCAAGGTCTACAATAATTTGCTGCATATTTGCAATTATATTTGGCTACTCAGTTTCAAGAAGCCCAATTACGGCAATTACGTAAGCCAATTTTGGAATTGAAAATGTGCGAAACTGCATGCCTTAGTACTTATCCAGCTCATGATCACGGGTATCTTTTACAATTCTAGAACAGATCACTGTCAGACTGTGTATGAGTTACAGCTAATATTACTCACCTTCATTATTTGAAGACAGGACTTCAGTTTCCCCTCCGGTCACATCATTGTCTTCATCATTTCTATATTGTTCATCATTTCTTACACTAATATCTATATACTCTGAGTTTTCACTACATCTAGTTGGCTTATTGAAAACATCACAGTTTTGCGTACAGCCATATATTTCTTCGTCATCTTGTTCCATGTTATAGTTTATATCTAAATCTTGATAGTTGGCATCATCTTCGTTAAAGCTACTGTTACCGGAATTATTATTGTTTCTTATTTCATTCATTTCGTCTATATTTCTTAGTTTAGTTCCTCCGTTGGTCGCGCAGCTCGCGTTGTTGTGTTCTTTTATAAAATTGTTCAGTATATTGTCACAACTCTCGCTACGTTGACCTTTGTTCCCGTGAACTGTCTCGTTGTCATTATAACTATTATATTTACTATCTACACTAATATTAACATTATTTTTAATATATTCTCTATCACTTTGGTCGTCGGAATTATTATTTAGTATACTTTGTTGATTCATTATTCTCTCGTCCAGTTTCAAATGAGCTTCGTAGGCTGAAACAAAGAAATTATATTATTAAGATATGGTTCCTGTAGGTTTCAATTCATAAAAAATGTTTTATACAAGGCTACAGTTTAAAGGTAATAATAACTTTCGATATACATCATCATCATCATTTCAGCCGAAAGACGACCACTGCTGGACATAGGCCTCCCCCAAGCGTGGCCACACTATCGGTCCTGTGCGTTTTGCATCCACTGGAGTCCTGCAGCCTTGACCAGGTCGTCGCTCCACCTAGAAGGAGGCCTTTCAACGCTGCGTCTTCCGGTATGCGGTCGCCACTCCAGAACTTTTCAGCCCCAACGGCCATCCGTTATGCGTGCAATGTGTCCTGCCCATTGCCATATAAGTTTGGCTATTCTTCTGACTATGTCGGTAACCTTTGTTCTCTTGCGGATGTTTTCATTTCTGATTCGATCACGCAAAGAAATTTCGAGCATAGCTCTCTCCATTGTCAGGCCGTTGAGTGACTTTAAGCCTTCTTGAGGCACATTGTGAGCGACCACGTCTCGGTCCCATATGTAATTACTGGCAAATTCACTGGTCATGAAGACTTTCGTCTTGAGACACTGTGATAAGTTGGACGAGAAGATACCGCGTAACATCCCGAACGCTGCACAGCCGAGTAGGCTCCGACGGTTGACATCTTTTTCAAAGTTGGACCTACCTAACTGGACCGTTTTTTCCCAGGTAGACATAATCGTCCACAACTTCGAGTGTAGAGTCTCCGACCTTGATAGGAGTGGGTGCTACATAGGCATTCGACATCACCTTGGTTTTGTCCATGTTCATTTTTAGACCCACTCTTTCCGAAGCTCTACTGAGGTCATCGAGCATTTTACTGAGGTCCTCCATGGTCTGTGGACATGGCTGAGAAGCCATGACCACCATATCGTCGGCAAACCAAAGGTGAGTGATGTATTCGCCATTGACGTTGATGCCTAGCCTTCTCCAGTCAAGAACCTTGAAGACATCCTCCAGTGCAGTGGTTAACAGTTTTGGAGATATCCTTATAACGTCTCCCTGTCTCACACCTCGCTGCAGAAGGATAGGTTCCGAGGTCAGATCCTGAAGTCGAACTGTCATAGTGGCGTTTTTGTACAAACACTTCAGCACCTCGATGTACCGGTAGTCGATTTGGCACCTTTGGAGAGACTGCAGTACAGCCCAAGTCTCAATCGAATCGAAGGCTTTCTCGCAGTACACGCTAAGCAAAGAGATATACTTAGTATTTTAAATTAGGTCTGTGCTTTATTTTCATTCAAAGTAAAATAACAAGACATAAGAACCTTCACCCACTGGGACGCCTGTCAGTGAGACTCACCGTCGCAGTAGATCTGCTTGATGAACAGTCCCCCCTTGGAGTGCCCCACCCACACGATGGGCCGCTGCCCCACCCCCAGAGCCAGCAACTGCTCCATCATCTGATCCGCGCGCTCGTGCAGCCGGAGTCTGGACACAAAAGATAAACTTATACATATATTTTGGAACTGCTCGATTAATTGCGTTAAGGGGCTGTAATGTCTAGAACGTCTTGGCGCAATTAATAGGGTCTAGGGTTCAAACAAAGTGACATTATATCATAGAAAGTGAAGAATATGATCAACATATGTTACCTCTTAGTCCCCTTGACCCACAGCGGCCTCCAGAGGTAAGGGTCGCTGGTGTAGTTGATAGAGATGACTCGCGCCGTTGGGAAGTCTTCCTTGATCCAGTCGCGCGGCCAGCACAGCGAGTAGCACTCGTCGCACGTACAGCCGCACCCCGCCGAGCAGCCCTTCGCGTCCGCCGCACACTCACACTCATTCACCTTACACTTACAGCTAACTTCACACCTGTCGTCGAAACCGTTACATTTAAATGTATCACAGTTTGTATCACAGTCGTTTTTGAACATTTCCGACACGAACTTCCCTTGAGTCTCGTAGTTGACTTGTTCGACTTGTAGAAGTGTGTTGCTGTAAAACTGTTCTGTTATGAGAGAGTTCTCGTTCGGCAGGATCTTCTGGAAGCAACCGTTGAGTTGTTTGAATGTAACGTTTCCATTGCTTTCGTTCATGTCCGTTTCATATGCGTACATTTCTGCTGTGTTATTCGGATCATGCTTGTCTTGCGTGCAGCTGCAAAGCTCGGACGAGTGGTTCCTCAGAGGTACTTTGGTGGGATCTAACTTGTATTTGGTGCGCCATTCTCCTTGGCGCCATGTGTTGCCGAGGGAACCTGTGGTGAAAAATACGAAATTACGACAAGATATCTTGTGAAAAAACTCCGATTCAAAGAGTAAAATGTGTATTACTTTGGACGGCTGAACTGATTTTCATCAAACATAGCTAAGAATAATCTCGATTAAACAAAAATCGGTTCTATGATGGCACGTGGCAGACACACAGATACATATCATCATCAGCTAGCCTAGCCTTTTTCCCAACTATATTGTATTTTGACTACATTTCCACCTTGACTACATTTCCACGGAAAATATATTAAAACCAGTGTCATAAACTCATAACACGCACATTTACACTCACACTCGTACACTCACACTCACACATTTACACTCATGCACACATCCTTCTCATTTATCCATTCTCATTTTTTTTTTTTTTTTTTTTATAGTTACATAGGTAGTTACATAGGTAGTTACTTATTGTTTGTAGATTCATACTCTTCAGTGAATAAGATACTTTTGTATATTTTTCGCAGATTTTTTTATTATTTTTATACTTAATTTCTCTTTGATTTTAATTGTCTTTGATTTTGATTTTAATTATCTTTAAATTTAATTTAATTGTATTCTAATCTACACTTAAATTTCGATTTTGTAAAGAGTACTAGTAGTGTAAAATGGGTGATCTGTAACACAGGGCCTTACCTATCTCAGACACCCTTCTCCATACAAGGTTACATATTATGATAGTCACTGTATTTTGATGTCGAGATAAATAAAGAATTTTTATTATTATTTCCTTTATTAATCAGTTTTCTTATTATTTACATTTTTAAATATTTTTATAAAATAAATTAAAAAACAAAAACATTTAAAAATATAAAAAATAGAGGCCCACCGGTATCGGGAACATGGTCCAAGCTACCGGCGGTCAGGGCTCCAGAGAGAGGAACCTCCTAACTATACGAGCCGTGTCCAGCAGTACTGCTTTCTGGATCAGGCCCTTGACCCAGCCGCCTAACGAGAGCCTTCTAAGATGTTGGTCGAGGCTCGTGGCTATTAAGCCATTGGCTGACACGACTATCGGTACAATGATCGCTGTGTCCACAGCTTGTTGTTGCTGTGTTTATTATTATTATTATTATTGTATTGTAATTGCGATATGTCTAAAAGTCGATTTTATCCTTCTAAAATTCTCAAGACTTGAACAATCTTATCTCTTGACCATTAATGTCGTTACAGTGACGTAGCAAGACATAACGGGGTGTTTCATATTTCTTGGGGGCCCTTTTAATCTGAGACTTTGTTCCTTGACTAGAACTTGGAATTTGTACCAATAAATGTTACTATTGATACCAGCCGGGCCTGAGCGGTTAAACGGTTATGAGGAAAGAGGACGAAGAACGAGCAATACGAACTTACAAATGCGAGAATCCTGAGATATGTTAAGTTTTCATTGTGAGATTTAGAAAATTTAAGCATCCTTAATCGGCTAGTCTAAACTCTTAAAATACTTCGCAATTGTGGATGACATTTTACGTACTTTCGTTTCCTCACGTCGTCGGGGTCAATGCAGTTCGGGAGCCTCGTATTTTAATCCAGCTAATACTGCGGTAGCTACGCCCCTGTTTCGTTTACATAACATCACGCCAGTAATCCCCGAAGAGTGAGGCAGTGGTACACATGTACAGTGCACACCCGCATTTCAACCGGCCATTTATTTTGTGTGCTGTATTAAACACCGATTGTTATTTTATTAATGTCCGGCCGACAGATTCACATGACGTACTGTTATGTATGTGAATCAAATCAATGCTGATCGATGACAATCCGTCGTCTCACGCTCTGTGAGAGATATATAGGTACAATATACCTCCTAAGTCCTGAGTCCTACTTAGTCTGTGTTTCCTGGTGCCTAAAATCTAGGGTTCTTTTAGGCAAGAGTGATTAGGCTGGACTACCTCGTTGGTCTAATTGTTGTAGATGGTCATGATGATGATGAAATTCTCTGTAGCAGCCTGGAGCCTGGCCGCCTCTAAGGCCCAGGGGGCGTGATTTTATGCTATGAATAGTTTGCTTGGTAGAGCTACCAGGCGGCCAGTCACACGAGGAGCTTACCGTACAGCCCGTGCACGAAGATGACGTCGAGCTCGTGTGTGGCGGGCGCGTGTAGCACGGCGCACTCCACGCGCGGCTCGGGGTGCAGATGCGAAGAGCTCGCCGCTCGGGGCTTCGCCGCGCGCGGGGGCTGCTTACCGGCTGCGGAACATAACACAAGCGATCAGAACCAAGTCATAATGAGTATTTGTGTGTGTGTGTGTGTACTAGTTATAAATATGTGGATGTCAAGTAACTTATGCAGAATGAGTTTTTAAGTGGGCGTGGATGTCCAAATCTGAAACTATGAAGAATAGTGAAATACACTCAAAAGAGTCACGAGATTTGATAACTAAAACTGCATCATTGTATTTTTGAAATATCAATATTAGCCTAGCCAGAAATCGAACCCGTTACTTTTGAAAAAAATACACGCTGTATTGTTAAACCATCCGACAGTGTCGCTAATAACGATGAAAATTTGGGAAATAATGTCATACGGCAAACTTGACAAATTACCACATTTTTTACAAAATCATTACTTTTTGTAGGAAACATACGAAGACTCTTACATGCAATTGATGACATGAACAAATCTTTAGAGAATATTCTAAACGGGATCAAAATTATTTTAATGCTGAATGTAGTACAAGTATATACAATGCTTGAGTTGTCGAATCAGGCTAGTTTTCGAAAATAATGGCCATCATTTCATTACTTAAGGTTTGATAGGGCGGTCCTTAACGTAGGAAAAAGCAGCCTCCGCTTACATAAGCTAGATATTACTACTTGGTTAAGATAACTGTGCACCTAGCGCTGTGACGTCACTCTGACGTTCGACTCTCGCTGTTGGCGGACGGGGCGAACGCGGGGCGCGCGCGGGTAGCGGGGAGTGGGGCGACGACAGTCGATGTGCACAGTTATATTGACCGTGTTGTACAGGTGGTGGTGGTGGACCCTTACCGGTGATCTGCGGCAGACGTGGTAGCGAGGTGCTCAGGAGTCGCCGCAGCAGCTCGTGCGCTGAGCTCCATAGACACGACACGCACCAGCGTCTGTAGACAAACGTAGAGGGACTGTCACTATCATACAATGCAATACATGATTCGAAGACATGAGACATCTACCAACCCGCACTTGGCCTGCGTGGTGGATTAACCCCTTGAGTGTCTAAAACATGAATCCACGCGAGACAACGGCAAAAGGCTGATGATGATGATGACATAATTATACAATACAATAAACGTTTATTCAAAAAAACAAATTTACAGGCTCAAATAGTAAGAACAGTTTTAATAGTTAACACACAATAAGAGAATCATTGGTACCAGTACTAATGAAAATCATTTTATTACAGGCATCAAGGTCTTTCATAGTAAAATTCAAAAACCCCCTGACACAAATACCTCTTTAATCAACATAATTTATCTAGTAGTAAACACGCTACGATCGTCAATCCATCGAACAGCGTCTAGTGAGCAAAGATTGTTATGTTATAATATAAACTATCCTATTCTATACTTAATAAACGTGTCTACTGAGTAATAAGTGTAATATAGCGAGCAGTTTTCGAACAGCGCTTATGGAGGGACCCAACAGAACCATATCGTCCGCAAAACTGATATTGTGGGTGACATCGAAACACGTAACTGACGTAACTATAACAAAATCTATCTCTCTCTCTTGCGAAAATACCCCAATTTAATTAGTAAAATTCGCATAATGTTTATACGGCTGAACCGATAACATAGAACACTCTCGAACGTCACCTTTTGTTTTGTTTTTGCCTGAAAGTCACCTTTCAAACAAAAACAAAACAAAATCGGTTTATCCGTTTAGGAGCTATGATGCCACAGAAAGATACACAAAGACACGGATACACACTTCAAACTTATTACAAAATAACATGATACAAATAGTGTCCGATTGTTTTCGTATGAAAGTTACATTATTGTGTTATTTTATTCCGCTACTTTATTTCGGAACATGAACATGCTCGGTCCTCCTGAGCGAAAGGAAACGGAAAAGATGCCGCGGTAAAAGTATTCGTGTGGATTCAAAAGGTGCACCATTTTTTGCGCAGTGGCTGAGCAATTAGCTTCTGCACTGCGTTTTGCGGATTTGATTTCCGCAGGTGCTCAGATTAGATACATTGTCCCCGAGTTGCCAGTCTGTCGGTTTTTTATCGGTTACATTTCGGGGAGTGTGCGATGGAATTGCATAATCTAATTCCGCCCAGCCCGTTTCATCATCGGACTACCAGACGTACGGCGATGCGCCATCGGTATATGGTGGACATCCCGCCCATACGCACTAAACGTTTTGAGAATACTTTTATTATGCGTACAGCTAAGGAGTGGAATTCCCTGCCGGAGTCTGTGTTTCCTGATAGCTACAACCTAGGGGTCTTTAAGTCAAGAGTCAATAGGTTACTTCTAGACAAGCGTGCTCCATCATCGACCACATCATCGCTTACCATCAGGTGAGATGGTGGTCAAGCGCGAGCCTATAAAAACCTACTGCTCCGATAGCGCATCCTAAATACAAGAAATATCAATTGATCTGCCTACAATCCTAAAGGCACAATGATACCCGAACCCAGAGTCAAGCTCAAAGCATTTATTGCAAAAAAAACATTTACAGACACTTGATTTATCAAGGAGTCATATAATCAGGAATATCAAGCACGTTCCAAAGCGTACAGACGTCCACATGTCGACAACCTCAGTCCTACGTCAGATATTACTTATTACTGCCAATCATGTTAGCCCCTTCGCGATCATAATACAAGAGTGTAGAAGACTCGCGGGGCCACAAGGAGTGTCGCTATCTCGTCTATTCTTAGCACGAGTCATAGACATCAACGACATGTTGTATGACCCTATTGTCTATGACCGCGTAGATACAAGATGACGCCATTTAGAATTCAAAGCATAAAAAAATTTGTCCACATCGCTGTCAACGAGAGATGTGCTTAAAACACACGTGAATTGCCACGATAAATGGCAATGCTTATTCATTATTCGAAAACAAGGCCTACACCCTGGTCTAGTTTTAAGGTTACACTAGCCGAAAAATCTTCCATACAAACGTAGTCTAGGGATTATTCCACTGTTTGACGATGTACGTACAAAACAAAAAGTGATATCAATTTGTCTCATCATTATCTAGCCCTGTATGGAAACAAAAAAGGAAAAAAAGAAAATATTTGAAAGTTATGAGCGTCGAAAGTTCCACATTTCGAAACTAATTTTAACGCATTTTGGGCGCAAATAAATACCATAAGAAGACGGAAAATTGCAAAACTGCCTCCATACAGGGATATATTAGTAGTTCAACAATGCAAATAATTTTATTTTGAGCAGATAGATTTAGTCGTTTTTTCACGATATCTAGACTGCCAAAGGTCTGTTTATAAAATTTCGCGCGCTTGGTTTCGTCCTAAATCATTATCGATTTCGCTACAAATTTGCAAAAGTGTGTATTCGTACGCGAACTAGCTTCTTACTGCTCATCACAGCATCTATCTCTTCCGCACGTGTTGTCGGTTGATATAAAATGCATTTTTAACCCCGAGCACAAAATAGTTCGTGCCATCAATTTGTTATTAAGTGCAAATACTTAAGTCCATTACAATTAATGATTAAACGAACTTACCCTAAGTGAAGTTCTATCATAATTATACGAAGTGCCTCGTCCTCGAGATTAGTACCTGTAATAAATTGATTATTATAGGTTCACTTTGTAGTTACGAGACTACAGTGTCCGCGCAATCACTAGTTTTTAGAGTTTTTTTTTTTTCTTTCCTGGCATCACTGTGTCGACTTGTCATTTAGTTTAGAGTTACTTATGTTTTTTATAGATATTTCCAGAACGCTTCTGGGTTATACCCATAGAAATCTTGTTTAATATATCTATGGTTATACCTTAGGGTTGGGAGGGTGTTACTAATCTCTTCGGACGAGGCACTTCGTATAATTATGATAGAACTTCACTTAGGGTAAGTTCGTTTAATCATTAATTATACTTCGTGCCTCGTCCTCGAGATTAGTACCTGTAATAAATTGATTATTATAGGTTCACTTTGTAGACTTTGAGAGTTAAGTTCTGGAATTATCACATAAACTATGATGAATTTGTGAAGTAAAAGCTTACTTTCCTTAAAAATTCTTAATTATATTTTTAAAGACTAACCATCATTCATGGTTGTCCATAGATTACACACATATGTTCTTAATCAGTTTATTAAGATTATTATCATTGTTTGTAGATTAACAATCATAGTTATCATTAAATAACAAAGATTCTTATTCAGTATTTTTTTTTTTTTTTTTTTTTACTATTCTCATCTTAATTGTCTTTTATGAACAAATTATTTTTGCCTATTTATTATCATTAAGTATTAAAGTTTTATTAATACCAACTATCACAGTTGCTATTAAGTAACATAGGTTCTTTACCAAAATGTTTATATAAATTCTTAATTATCTTTTTAACTGAATATTTATGGCCTGCTTAATATCATTATTAAAGTTATTTTAAAGAGTAACAATCATAGTTGTCATTTGAAAAAGAAAGTTCTTGATTAACCATTCAGATAATAATAATTTTATATCAGTTTTATCAAAACCCATTTTTGATTTCTTATTACTACTCTTAGTTTCATTATCAATACATTTATGCTCCTTCCTTATAATTTAAAGTTGTTAGTTGTCGTAATAATTAGTACATGTAAGTTAAATAAGATATTTTTAATCACAGCAAAAGATTTATTTTGCTAAATCATTTTGATCTTTTACACTAAAGGTCTGTTATAAAATTTACCAATTGTACTTGTTTAATCACAGCTAAAGATTTTTCTTGCTGTATAATTTTTATGCTTTACACTAAGGAACTGTTATAAAATTTAACAAATCTACTTGAATTGCAACTCCAGCCTGCTGTTTTTAGTATCTGATCAATTCTTACACCTGGCTTTAGAAATAGCAGCGTGGCGAATGCTGTGTGCTAAATATATGTGTACATCAATACTGCTACTCTTTAAAGTACACTATGTGACACTATGACACTATGTGGTATGGTTTCTTTGTGCCTAAAAGAATGATTTTATGTGTAAGGTGGTTAGAGGTTTTATTAATGTAGGCTACAAGGTTTCAGCTGGAAATATTCCAGTTCTTTGTCTTAAGAATTGATTGATTATTTAGTTCATAAATCAGAGATTTTATGAGGTCTGAAATTTTGATGGTTATATGTGTTGATTGTATTATTATGCTTTGATTTTATTTTTGACAGTTATCCTAGAGACAACATCTCATTTGGGTACCAAATTCCTAATGCTTCCAGCATTTGGGATGTGTCCCAGGTGACATTGTATTTTTGGGCAGGTGGTCGCAGTCTGAACACACCCTTAACCATTATTTTAATCTGTCATCAGAGGACATTATAATGTTTATTAAAGTAGGTATTATAAATTTTTGACAGTTAATCATTTGTTATATTTTTACTGGAATTAGAAAGTTATCTCACCGTTGATGTATATGATTTCAAGATTTTAATATTATATTTTCTATAACAGTTATACCAGTTTATTAAACATGTGTCATATTGTTTAAAAGAGTTTTCTGATAGAGATGCTATCTTATCTTTTGATGATGGTGGTATGCTTCGTTGCAATAGACTTCACTACTCACTGGACTCCGACAGCCAGGGTAAGGTTGGTATGGCTTTTCCCTTGCTGTGAGATAGGTACTATAAATTTTTTATTACATTTGAGTATGATCATCCCTGAATTATGAGAAGTTCCCTAAGTTAAGGGAACCAGGGCTTGCTTGTTAACTTTGTCCATTATGATTTTTGTAGATCTTTTAATATGATTGAGAATGGTGGAAACGCGTTAGAGAAAATTGGTTACCAGTATACTGTGAATGTGTCAATTGTGAAGGCATTTGTGTTGTTATGCCATGTTATGTATTTTTCATATTTATTGTTATAGTGATTTGCCAATGGGTAAATTTCAGGTGTTCCAAATTTATCTTTCAATAATTGGTCATAAGCATATTGAGTTATACTACTACTTAATTACATTATAACTCAATGCATAAGCATTTTCTTTTAGTCCCCATTCTACATTGGAATGTGACTTCTGCAATGCAGTATCGCTACTTGATTTTCAGTCGACCTAATGTAAGAAGCGAAAATGAAAACATAACAGTTTTCAACCAATGCCGCAGGCTAAGTTGAAGAGATGAGTGTTGAGTTCCACCCATTTGATTAATAATGCACCTTATATTGCTTTTGAATTGTCTATACTGACTGTATTGCACAATTATTTCATGATTGTATGATGCTAATAATTCCAAATAAAAATCATATGATATTCACATTCTGACCACTGGCCCCTAGCAGTCTCATCACCACAGGCAGTCCCCCCCCCCCTTTGGTTGAGGCGTCAGAAACCATTTCGGTTACATAATTTAGTTTGATTTTATTTACTCAATTTTGAATGTCATATGGCCACCATTCAGGCAATTCTTGAAGGGATATTCATGTATTTTTCATAATTTACTTCACCTTTGAGGTTTAGGATTTTACAACATTCTAGTTTTTAGTTATATACCTATATAAAGCCATCCAAATATTAAATAGAACTGCATGCTGAGACCAATACCTAGTCCTGTAAAGCAAGTTAATTGTCTGGTTTCATAATTAATAAGTTTTTTCTTATCTGTAGGTTACACGATAGTTACAAATCTTGTGTCAATAATGTATCCCAAAATTGTACTAATATTAGTGGGTGTAAGTTTGTTATTAACTTCTTAGTGTTTTGAATATTTTCAGTTACCAATCAAGTAATTTGTTGACAGTTTTCATAACTTTAGTGAAAATGTAAGATGCAGTGTTTTGCCCAAACAGCAGTAGATTAAACTCATACAATTTTTCATGAAAGAAATTCTAGATATTTGCTAGAATTTTTGTGATATTTTGTGAGATATTATTCATCTTTAAGGTATGTAATGTAAAGTATGGCCATAGAAATCTCATTTGTCATCTTTAATTCTATGCATAAGTCTTCAAGTTTGAAACGGCTTGCATTAATTAACTTATTAAGGTTTTAATTTTTAAATGCATACTGCCATTGAGTTTTGGTCTTACTTAAGAAACACTTGAGACTATTTTGCCCTTTCCAAGGCTGGCACTTAGATATTGCACCAATAGAGAGCTATTAGTTGATTGTCTCCTTATAGTATGTTTTTTCCACTGGTGAAGTGTTGTGGGTACCTATGAAACCCTCAATCCATGATAACATGGTCTTATGATCAGTGATAAGTTATTAATGTTTATAAGAATTTTATAAGCGACCAGCGTACCTTACTGAGTTTAGCGGTGTCAAGGTTGTTTGATCTGGTGATACGACCGCTTAAAGTTTTGTACGGCTGACTCAGGCTATAGCCATGCTGCCAGTTCTCCTGTCGCCCTTGTGGCGCTGGTGAGCTCTCCAGTATTTTGCTTGGAACTTGTTGGGTTTTTGCTTGGGTTTAGGTGCTGTTGCAGCCCTGATTTAGAAGCTGCTTGACCAACTCGAAGAGTTTCAGCAAGTGTTTTACCAAACAGATATTTATCTATCTTTGTGTTTTGATCTTGGTCCTTGAGATCCTTTTTAATTTGAGCTGCAGCAAAATTTCCATCTAGTCCATTGAGTCACAATGTTGAACTTCACATAAGGTGTGAGTGGCATCCATTATTTAAGTTAGTAGTTCTGTACCATTTTCTTTTGTATCCAGTACTTTGGATAATGTTGCTCCTAAGCAGGAGATGGCGCTGAGTACCTAGTCTTTGTTTCGAATCTATGGCCTTGGTTATCAATCATTTTGGTATTTTGCTTATATTTTGCTTTATTGCATAAGATCCCCACGTTTTGTCACATTTAATGTCAGTGGGTATTTTTCCTGCTGAAGGATCTGTAGGGGAATTACCCGCCTGTGGTCTCTAGGGAGACAGGCCTCACGTTGCAAGACACTCCAGACAGCTGGTCACTTCCTTATGGAGTTCGGTCCCATCACCATACTCCGTGTTCAATGTTGGTTCAACCCCGAGAATTTTGAGAACATCTGTGTGTTATCCAGGTTGGAATTGTGAGGAAGATCGCTAGTGTTTGTTTTTATTTTTGTAGCATACTCATATTCGACTATAATTGTTTTCATTTCATTTGTGACGTCGTCGTCTAGGACTTCGCCTGGAATGATTACAAACCATTGTTTTACTTCCGGTTGATAACCGATTTATGCAATCTGGTGGGTGTAGCAATTCCAAAGAATTGAACGAAACCAGTATATTATTGAATGTTTTGATACAGTCCGATTGATCTGCTCGAATACATTCATTAGATAAAAGAATTAAATTATATTTGATGATTTCGAAAATATGCGGTGAGGCAGCCCGATGGCTTGCCCGAAATGCATTATTTGTTTGAGTATTATTGAGTGTTGTGTTGTGAGACAGTCCGATGATCAGCTCGAATATATTCGTTGTATAAAGGAAATAAATTTGTTTTGATTGATAATCTCGTAAATATGCAGGGGGACGGCTTGCCCGAAGTGCATTATTTGTTTGGGATACAAGTTTAAGGGTAGGATTGATAAAATAGCTGTAGATATGTAGTAATACATTATAACAGAGTTAGGTACCTACCTTGTGGGTCTAAATATGGCGTCGACTCTTTGAGACTATTTTGTTTTACTTTGTTGAGGTCTAGCACGTTTTAAATTGCAGGTTATTACATTTTTCTCCTGATTCTCTTTATTCCTTGGTTGAATGTGTCCTTTTAGTCAATTTTTCACTTTTAAAAACTGTTATTTTTATTTAAAAGTTTAATTACGTGACGCGCAGCGACACACTATAATCGCGAATGACAAGTCGACACAGTGATGCCAGGAAAGAAAAAAAAAAAACTCTAAAAACTAGTGATTGCGCGGACACTGTAGTCTCGTAACTACAAAGTGAACCTATAATAATCAATTTATTACAGGTACTAATCTCGAGGACGAGGCACGAAGTATAATCATAATTATGTGTCGTTACTTTGAATGCAATGCCTGGTTTTTCCAGTGCAGTTCATAAATAATTGTATTTATTGATGCAATACGTTTATTTCCTTTATATTAAAAACCCGTGCAGAGAGAGGTCAGCTCACAGACATAATCTAACTAGATTAAACGCGAATACTTCGCGTGTCAAAAAAGGGAGTTTCGTGAGAGCAATTGCTCTTCCTAAGTATGAGCTGTTTCGTTTAGAGTTATCGGAGTCCGATCAATCGAAATCTAGACAAATGCCGTATTGAGAGAGCAAAGGTGGCCCAGTGGTAACGGCCGCGACTTACAAGTTGTAAGTCGTGTGGTTCGAACCCAGGCAGGCGCTTTACTTTGTGTAAATGTCTGCCACTGCTCTCAAAACGGTGAAGGAAAACATCGTGAGGAAACCGGCATGTCCTAGAACCAAAAATTCGAAGTCATGTGACATCCACCAAGCCGCACTGGGCCCGCGTGGTGGATTACGGCCCATTCGCTCTCACAGAGAGGAGGCCTGTGTCCCAGCAGTGGGATTATTATAAAGGCTGATAAGAAGAAGCAAAGAAGTAAGCCACGACAATGGAAACATTTTCTTTTATCGGATAGTAAAGTTCTTAAATGTTGTATGAAAAAGTAGCACTCTTGGTGTTGATACAGATGGAAAGAATTGCGATATCTAGTAAAGATTTATTTCTGCGGTTCAGCTGTTCAAATGAACTACAATACTCGTACGTAGTTAATTCTATTGTTTTGTTTCACTGATAGGTACATGCATACCTACAACATACACTCGGTTTTATTATGAGGACAAAAACTGGCAGTAGGGTATGCGTATATTCAATTAGGGTTCCTTATATACTACATAATAAATAACTATGATAAATTACACTGGATATCGCAATTAATAACTACGTACCTATATAAGTATATATTTCATGAAAAGACACACTTCTCTCAAAAAGTTTTATATAAAAACTTTTTATTATTCTACACTGTTCCGTTGTTGTTTTATTTTGCAAGATTTGTAAGTATGTGAATACCACGTTCCTATGTATAAAATGAATAAAGGAGATTGCCCACACACAGGCCCCTTATGAGGTATCGTGTCTGCGTTTTCAATATTATCCAAAAATAAGATTTATATTTTGTGTTTTTTTCCATCCGTGTCCTTTACTTTTTATGTACAGACAACAACAGATCAGGTTTCTTCACTTGGACATTTGTATGCACCTTATAGCATTGTAATAAGGGTTCATTTCAAGAACAGAAACATCGTTATTTCTCGTGAACCCCGCAAAATAAATAAAAAATGTTTTCTAATTATGAATATAACGTGTTTTGTCTACAATATACAACCAAATTCATCAAGATACAACCATTTTTTCAAAGGGGCCCAAGTTTCCTTACAAAATGGGCATTCCCCTTTACCTGTTAGTGCTTGTAATACTTATATTATTATTTATACCTATACGTAGTAGTGTTATACTAGGAGCATCGTACGGGTTTTTTTTATTTTGTTTAATTTTAAGCTGATTTCTCGTGTCTCCTGTGCGGGTCACAAATAAATACTTTTTCTTTCTTTTTTTTCTTCACGTATAAGATTGTATTTATGTCAATATTGTAAAACACTTTTCTTTAAAGTAGTTTAGCATTTCTTGTCCGTTCTTCATAACAAACTACCATTGCGAATGCACAGTAAATTTTTTTTTTTTTTTAACTTAAATTTTTTGACATCCTAAAGGGCCGTTTAATGGCCTAATTCATAATTGAACCTAATGATTTGACTTTGACTTTAAAGACCCAAGATTGCCGATTGCACCAGCTTAAGGTTTTTATTTGCGACTAAGGGTCCCTAAAACCGGTATCGTATTATTAGAGCAAGAGTATGGTCAAGGTCGGAAGCCCTACAGCCTGAGCCGCCACTTTCCGCCACCTGTCACTTAGCAGCCACGGCCACGCGCTGGCCGGCTGATTGTGACGATGTAAACAAGATTCGCTAAACGGATTACCTTCGCTACACGGCATATAGCGCCATTGTGACGTCATGGGTGACGTGGTCGGGCGAAAGTTACTCCCAGCACGCGGCGAATTCCGTGCGTGTGGCGACCGGAAATCTGTTGGCGATTTTTGATGATTCCGATGACTCAACCACGCCGGGCCCTTTCCAGGATGATGATGGAGACTTTGGTTCAGATAAGGATTTTAACCCACAAGGAAATACTACATACGTTGTGTCCATAAAGCGTCTCATTAGTTGTAGGTAGGATGAGAGAACGTATGCAAACGACAACGTGATAAAACGTTTCTGTCATACATAATGCCTTCAAAACATATAACATGATGCGACACAACGTATTTATACGTCGAACCAGCGTCGAATTTTCTTTTTTGTTCCAAACCCATCGTGTGGGGTATCAAAATAAAGGTTTTCAAGAGGTGATTTCAAAAATATATAACACTACCTAATTCGAAAAAAATGTTAACTAAAAAGTTATAAATTAAAAAAATATAAAAAAAATCAAATACCCGATTGCTTGCAAAGGGAACTAAAAAGATGTAAACAAGAAGAAAATCATGCTATGCAGTCGGAGGATACATCTGGTTTTGGACAGCCAGCTCGCGAATATGTATTCTCCGACTGCACAGCATGATTTTCTCCGTGTTTACGTCTCGGGTTTTATGATGTTTTATTATTGTTTAATTTTATATTATTATTACCGACCCCAATATATTTGGGAAAAGGCTAGGCAGATGATGATGATTATTGTTTAATTTTATGCTTATTTCTCGTGTCTCCTGTGCGGGTCACAAATAAATATATTTTCTTTCTTTCTTTATCATCATCATCAGCCTTTTTAATGGACATTCCTCCTCTTAGTCAGAGGGCATGGAATTTAATCCACCACGCGGGCCCAGTGCAGGTAGGTGGATGTCACATGTCTTCCAATTTTTCTCGCAGAGAATTGCACTCCTTAGCTGTACGCACAATAAAAGTGTTCCCAAAATGATTAGTTCGTATGGGTGGGATGTCCACCATGTACCGATGGCGCATCGCCCGTACGTCTTATGATGAAACGGGCTAGGGACAAATTTTATCCGCAGTAATTAATAAAATTTAGAAGACTGCCTCGTTGTTCTAGTGGGCAAACAATACTGCTAAGCAAGAGGTCCTGGGTTCGATGCGAAGTGTTATTGAGTTCTGGAATTCTTCAGTAGCAGCTCGGAGTCTGGACTAGTGTCCGGTTAACGGCAATAGACTCGCCCTATTACATGGCACTCATATATAACTCGTGAAGTGTGTGTGTACTGTAGGTGCACCCCTGTCTAATCCCCCGGGGAAGACTGCCGTGATGTTATGTTATGTTAGCTCATGAGTGCACACAAGCCACCGTGTGACATTGTCAACAAAGCCGCATGTGCTGACGTCAAGGTTGAAACACTTTTGTCGTGCGCTTTATCAAGGGAAATATTAAATTGTCACAACCTAATGACTCATTATAATAGACTTAATAATTCAACGCAGCTATATTGTTGTGTACGCTTAAGGGTGAGGCCAAACTAACGTAATTTTGTGAGTTGTGAGTCGCGTAAAATGCGTCTCATAATTTACGCTGCATTCGGTTTCTTTCATACTAAAGTTCTGTTTGTGCCACACGGCAACGCAAAATGAGTTGTCTGCTGACTCACGCACATTATATGACCCACACCGAATTGCGCTTGAAGTGAGGGAGGGGAGCGAAGCAAGCGGCGGTACACACTTTAGAATAGCAACTGAAAATACGTACGTTTGGCAGCCGAACCGAATTTCAGTTGAACGTAAATTCCGCGACTCATTTTACGCGACTCACAAGTCACAAAATTACCTTCGTTTGGCCATACACTTAGGCTCAATTTACATTGCCGCGGAATGGAATGGAATAAAACGAAATTGTACAAAGCGTAATGAACTTAAGGTCAATTGTGTAACGTAAAAACTAAAAACGAGCCAATTATGGGATCGCGCGTTTTCTGCGGTACCTTCACGCATTCTCGAAGAATTCCCGTAATTACTGTCCATATCCGTATTTAGTTTGTACGTTACACAATTGACATAAAGTTCATTATGCTATGTACAATTTCGTTGCAAAAATTCGCGACATTAACGTGTTCGACTTGATTTGTACATCCATACATACAATAAATCTGTAGAAAAGTAATTTTAGTACATCGAAAAAAAATCCGATAAATATAGCCAGGGTGTTAAAGGATAAACAACAGAACCCATTTCCAGCATTTTTGGAATTTTTGTCTGTTTGTCTGTTTATTTGTGCACGCATCACGTGAAATGTACGAAACCAATGTAGATAACTTTTATACATAAAAATTGTGCGTAACTTGAAGAATTACTTAGTTTTTGTTTCATCGCAATCGGTTCACTCTATCAAAAGTTAGATGTATTTAAAGTGTTCAAGAAGTAAAATTATCACAACACACGCAATTCAGATAGGTACTCTGACAGTTGAACTGGATATTCGATAGATGGTGTTGTGCATTTGAAGTCATTTTCTAAATGGCGGTGAAAAATAATTGGTAGGTAGGTATGTAGGGTAGGCAGGAAGGTAAGTAGGGTAGGGTTGGCAGACAGATGACGGGAGCGAAGCCGCGGGCACAGCTAGTTTATAATATAACTCATTCCAAGTCCAAGCTAAAGAATCATCTACCAAACTCAATGACTGCTCAGTGAAGTACGTTAATGACAAAAAATAACAAGCCGTAACTGTCAATAAAAGGCATGTCGAACTCAGGCAGGCGCTTTACATAGTGTAAATTATTTCATCACCAATGCTCTCAAAACGGTGAAGGAAAACATCGTGAGGAAGCCGGCATGTCCTAGAACCAAATCGAAGACATGTGACATCCACCAACCCTCACTGGGCCCGCGTGGTGGATTACTGCGCAATCCCTCTCACAGAGAGGAGGCCTGTGTCCCAGCAGTGGGATCATTAGAAGGCTGATAATGACCATGAGTCATGCAGACTTCGGAATACGGTCCTTAGATTATTAAGGAATGTAGCGTCGTTCGCGAATGAGTACCGTGTTCTTACAGCTAGGTACTTGGTTATTTTCCTACGAATGAGCACGAACGAAACAAGGGAATTATCTCAACAGGCACACAATCATACTTACCACATAATCTTATCTATATATGTGCTTGAATAGACAATAGGTACATAGATAATATGATTTACATGTGTCGCCGGAAAATCGTAGACCTCGTTAAATTATGAAGTATCTCGAGATTCTTTAAACTATCGATAAATTGTCACTATTTTATCGATAGTCATAATCATTTTAAAAACCGGCCAAGTGCGTGTCGGACTTCGCACATTTGGGGTTCCGTACCAAACCGCAAAATCAAGTTGGTTGTAATGTGAATAAAAAATAAGGGAATTTATCACCAAATATATTATCAACAAATTTCTCGGAACAAAATTTTGTAAAAAGAGCTTACTTTGGTGGCTTCTCATTCCTTAGTTTACCAATATTTTTTATATCAAAAATACAGTATTTATCGACTCAACGAACGATAACGATACCCCACTCGATGAGGTAGACTAAATATTTTTTTCGCCTCCCCCCTTTATCTGTATGGGAGCCCCCCTTAAAACATTTCAAAATATGTATTGTCAATTTGAATGACTTTGGGTCAACAAAATGCTTATACTGTGAAAATTTGAAGACTGTAGCTCCAACCGTTTGTCTGTAAAACCTGTGCGACAGACAACGGACAGACGGCCAAACGGAGCCCTAGCTCCGTTTGGCTTTCGGGTACGGAACCCTAAAAAAGGAAAAACTCCGGGTCCGTTTAGAAGCATTTAAACTCCCATACACAAACAACCCAGACCCAGAACAATTATCTGTAGGCCATACAAATATTTGCTCCGTGCGGGAATCGAACGAAAAGAAAAGACAAATTGGTATGGAGATAGTTTGAGACCCTGGAAAGGACATATGATAGTTTTTTTTTTATACCGGCAATCATCCTTAAAAGGTGGAAGTTTGTGTGGTGAACTAGTCATATCTCAAGTAAGGCGGTCCACACACCTACAATATTATTACGCAAGTCAAAAAAACAGGTACACACTTCAAACTCATAACACCCTGCTACTGCTACGCAGATGAAGTCGCGGGCAACAGCTATTGTGAAATAAGTGGTTGGAAGGAATTTAAATATGGATATTATTTCTATTATATTAACGTGAAGAAGATCACACCGTATCAATGAGTTGTTTGGCAAGCCGCCATCTTGTCACTGTCAGAGGTCGACGACCTGCGCGCGCCGCACGTGCCGCTGTTTGTTATGTAACTATGGCTATGTATATCGAGTATGTATACATATATAACTATATATTTACAGATAACACACACATACACACACGATGGCGTTGTGTGCAACTCTCAGCTGTGTTCATTTACATCTATTATATTAATTTATTATTATTATCGTAATACTAAGTGAGCTGGTTTGTTTGGTTGAACGCAATTGGATTAAACTTGGCATATGGATAGACCAAATTTTGGATTAGGTCATAGGGTTTTTTTTCATCCCGGTATATTGTTGAGTTATTAAAGCGCATATATGCCTGACCTGGGTTCGTACCCACGTCCTACAACTAGTAATTTGCGGCCGTTAGAGTCTCGCCAAACTTCTCGTCCGCCCTGAAGTTGGCTACAATGGCTGCGCAGTAGAAAATCTCATACAAAAAAAAAGTTAATTCAATAAATCAAAAAAACCCGACTGCATTGAAAAGACGTAAACAAGAAGAAAACAATCTCTTCTTCTACCGCTCATAGACTATGCGGATGTCTGTTTTCTAGATGCAACGGAGGTACTTCTTAATAAACTCGAGCGACTGCAGAACTTGTGCATCCGCTTTATTTTTGGCCTCCGCAAATACGACCACCTGTCGGAATTTCGGACTAAATTGAAGTGGCTGCCGATTCGGCGTCGTCGAGATACCCATATCCTATCTCTCCTCTATACTATCCTACACAATCCTAATTCTCCTCAATACCTTCGTGAACGCTTTGAGTATTTTGTCCCGAGGGGTAAACCCTGTCGCACTTCCACTTCTCTTCTCCTTCGTACCCCACGTCACACTTCCAGCCGCTATGATGGCTCCTTCTCTGTTACTGCAGTGCGTCTCTGGAACTCTCTACCACATTCCCTACGCGACAGCCCTTCTCTGAATGTCTTCAAGAGGAAAATCAAGGAACATTTTCTTTCGGAATGACATAATATTAGTATATGTATGTTGTATATTTTGTACTTATGTATGTATGTATATTTAGTGCTTATGTATGTATATTTATGATTTATATTATATTATTCTAAAATTGTACACTGGACTACTTCTCTTCTTTTGTAAACTCTCTCTATCACTCTAAGGTTTGCTGGTAGAAAACTCTTCTTTGAGTTAAGCTCGCCTTTGTACATCAACTTTATAATCACTCATGTTGTATATGTAATTTTTTGTGTACAATAAAGAATTAAGAAAACCACGCTGTGCAGTCGGAGGATACATGCTCGCGAGCTGGCTGACTAAAACTAGATGTACATACCCCTACGAAAGCACATTTTTTTTGCTGCCACGGAAGGGGTTGAATGAGAAAAAAAATGGGCCCCCACAATATGACGCCCAAAATCCGCCATTTTTATCGGCCAACGCGATTGGTCTCTAGAACGCCACATAGGAACAAACATACCTACCTACATACATACTTACATACATAGACTGATAAACACATTACCCTCCTTTGGCAGTCGGGTAAAAAATGTGGCCTAAAATACAGCTCAAAATAAAAACAGTAGACAAGGAAATACGGATATTATTTAAATATATAAGAAATTATAGTTTGCCGATGCCAAATTTTTCCTTATTTACGCTTTTGCCACTGTCGCGTTGGTGTAGTTGTCGCGAGCGTTACTGCTGATCGTGAGGTACTGGGTTCGATTCCCGGGTGGAGCAAAGTTTTATTAAGTTTTTTTTTATGTTATTCTGTTTTTAGTATTAAGTAACAAATACTAAAAACAAAATAACATACATATGTGTGTGGCTTCCATAAAACAAACGTGATTTTTTTGCTGTTTTTTTGCAATAATGATACGGAACCCTTCGTGCGCGAGTCCCACTCGCACTTGGCCGGTTTTTATCGGTAGTTAATTCAACCAATAGTTAAATATGCTAACCAATGTATTCAAATGTCGATAAAACGCGTTTATATTATACATCAATTTTGAATCAATCAAATGGTAAAATAATTAACTCATCAACGTATTTGACCGTTCGTGATTGTGATACCATCAGTTGATGAGTAAATGCGTTTTACCGAAATTTAAAACCATTTGTTAGCATGTTATATATTTTTTTAAACCACTGGTTAGTTTTGAGCGCACGGTTTGCGCAGTGGTTGAGCGATTGACTGCTGCGCTGCGTGTCGCGGGTTCGATTCCCGCGCGGAACAAATATTTGTATGAGTATGACCTTTGTATGAGTATGACCCCCGGCTCTGGTTGTTGAGTATGTGAGTTTATATGTTTGTAAACGCACCCACGATACAGGAAGACATTCCTAGTGTGGGTCAAAGAAAAACCATTGGTTGAGTTAACTACCGATAAAAAAACTGTTGTATGAAGTTTTAATAAAGATACTTCAGAATGGTCTCAGTTAAGCGGTCGGTCTTTAACTGGTAATACATAATCTAACATTATGTATTTAGGTAACAGAATTCGTTTTGAATTGTAGATTGTAGTCAAGTCCAATTTTCGTAAATTTTCCTATTTACGTTTTAGCCTCCGGAACATGACCCCATGACCCCACCGAGATATTAATTCAACACTGTCCATACCTACTGTATTGTATTCCAAATTTTTCTATTTAATTTCGTTCGGAGGTACAACCTGGGGGTGTTTAACCCAAGTAACACAGGAAGCATTTTAACAAACGAATAGTAAACTTATGTAGAACTTAAGGTCCGTATAAACTCTTATATAAGCTCACCGAGCATCCTGACGCTTTATATTGGCATTTTTAAACCATTATGATGCCTTACACTGTATAAAGTTTGGATAATGGCATATCAAAATGCTTTTGTAAAGCCTTTAGTTTTAGTGCAGCAAACCACACCGCAGCTGTAAAGCTTTCAGCTGTTTTTAGTGCATTTGGAATTACAATAGCATTTTTAAGTAGTAAATAAATGCTTAATGCTGTTTAATAGCATATACATGAACCATTATAATGCCACGTAAATCCGCTATACAGCTTTCAGCTGTTTTTAGTGCCTTTGGGTCTACAATAGCATTTTTAAGTAGTAAGATAATGCCTAATGCTGCTTAATAGCATAAACTTGTGCCATTATAATGCACCGTAAATCCGTTATACAGCTTTGAGCTATTTTTGGTGCCCTTTGTTGTTTAATAGCACTTTTAAGTGGTTAGTAAAAGCCTAGACCTGCTGAGCAGCATAAACGTGAATCAATATAATGCTAGCATTTTTAAAGACCAACTGAGTTCTGTTGTATAGCTGGCAGCTCTTTAATCAAATACACGTGAGTTATTGTAATGCGTAAAGCTATATATAGGTTCATTTTACTAAATTCGTAAAACCATTTGTCGGCCATATTGAGGAAAAGCACAACATGGCTTATAAACATGCTTTTTTTTGTTGGAGGCACCATATTTATTTTTATAAGCCACGCACAGGCATATGGAGATCATGCGTTCAAAAAGCTATTTTATCAGCAGACTGTTCACAAACGGATACAAATTGTAGAAAAATACTGAAACGGGTTTTCTTGTTTTGCTCAAGGATCCCCAAAATTGCGTTCAAGTAATAGCACTATTTCAGTCTACATCAAGTCTACTGGTATGCTGGTGAACCCATATAGAACTACTTTACAGACAATGGCACTACAGTGTTTCATAAAAAGTCTTCTCCCTGGTCTCTGGCTTAACAATTGTTCACGTGTGAGTATTTATACTGCTGGCGGCATTAATTAGCCATTATAAAGGCTCACCGGGCTGCCACAGACCGACACCATTTTGTAAATATTTTATATCCAAAATGTATTATAATTCGGACCTATTTATCAAAGCAATAGGCCATTATAGTAATAAAATAACTTAATTTAATGCTGTCCAACCAATACTATTATGTTAATTGTGCAAAATTCGTTCTATACTAGGAATACACAATTGTTTTGGTTATTTCACACATATATTTATATAACATTTTTTTACAAAACCACAAAATATCGAAGGCGCGTGAAAATTTTAAATTAAACTAATATAGACATTTACAGTAAACTACTTTGCGCAGTCATATTTGAAGGCATGAAATAACAAAAGAGTCAATAACTTAAACAGTATTATACATATTTTTTCTCTTTTTTTTTTCTCTTTTAATTAGACTTTTTACAATATTTTTCAATCATCATTATAGCCCTTAGCTAAGAATAGTTACAGCACTGATTACAGTATTTGTGCCACATGTTAAATTTAGTGTTGTGGTTTTTTTTTTTTTACCTTTGTATAGATTCTTTTACCTATTGTGAATGTGTGAACATTGTAGGCTTTCTAGTTTTCTAGATGATTGTTAACATTTGTTAACTTTTTATTTCGTGCATTATTTTTTTTTTTTTTAAATTTCGTACGACTTATTGTCGGGCCTACGTTGTCCCCCCATATCCAAGTACTAATGCTGTAACATGGAAATATTGTAAACAAAACAATTTAAAAGAGTAACCATGGAGTTTCTTGCCGGTTCTTCTCCATAGGAAACGACTAACCCGAACCGTGCACCTTTTGTCGACGTTTTATAAGTGCCCATGTAGGCCTATGTAAAATAAAAATATTTGATTTTGATTTTGATTTTGATGTAAAACAAATATGGTGTCACTCCCACAGGTGGTCGCACTAAATGTCTCAATTATATGATGTATTTATCTACCCACATAATTAGTAGTTTTTATTCTTGCAATGTTACTACTCATTTTCACACTATTTATGTACGTATTCTCATGTTCCTTACTATTTTAAACGGATACAAATTTATTTTATTTAAGTATACATACACACGTCACTTTGCAGTATAAAACTGATTTACATCCGTCACCTCAAACACCAGGTTCTGTTGAAAACCAGCGTCAGGCACTAGTTGTCTGGCATTATTGCTGAACAGGGCCTTTTTGGCGCAGCCGTGAGGCACACTTTCCTGCTAATTTCTTACGTCAGACTTTTTTTTATTTTCATTTTAATTGTATTATATTGATGTATAATATTATGTTGTGTGTCTTTTAGTCTGTGCTAAATAAATTTATTTTCTTTCTTCTTTCTTTCACAGTTTTGACCCTGTTCATCCATATTATATTGCAAGACGAAGTAGTTAAATTACAATGATAATTTATTATAACATTTGTACCGTGGTATTAGAGATGTTTTTGCAATAATGTAGGGTTTAATTAAGTTCTAACTGTGAACACTTAAATAGCTCCAATAATTCTTTTACTCCATTCTAATGCTAGTCTAATGCTTTTGTAATGCAATTAACATGTCCATTATCAATAAAATTGCTAGTTTAATGCATCTGTAATGCGATTGGTAACTTCATTGACCATAATATAGCTTATTTAATGCGATGGGCAACTTCATTGACCACAATAATGCTAATATAATGCGCCTGTAATGCAATTAAACAACTCTTGTGAACGTTTTTAGGATCTAAAGCCGTATAATTTGTGCCCAAATAAGAATTACAGTAGCCGTATAATCGTTTGTAATGCTAATATAGAACTAACTCAAAATGCGAAAACGATACAGAAATGCTGTAAATCAGCCGTTATACTGCTTTGATGTGTTACTTGGGAAGTCTCTAGTGAACAGGTTTCTAGACAAGCGTGCTTCACCGTCGACCCAGCATCGCTTACCATCAGGTGAGATAGTGGCCAAACGCGAGCCTATCAATAATAATTAAAAAACTCTCCTCAAAGCAACAGTAGTGACACACTGACACTACGCCACGCCACAAACGTTCGTCTTCTTATCGTTACCATGAACTATATTAGGTCATGTTATCTCTCTCCGTGGGTGTCGTCAAAACGATTGTGAAATCATTAAGTTAACTCAGCGGAGTCCAATTAGTAATGCCCAAGTATTTCTCTTTTATTTTTACGTAAACACACAATTGAAAATATTGTCCCTTAAAAAATCTTAACAAGCTTTTTTCGTATTCTTCTCAGCAAACCATTCATTTGATACCCATACCATGGCAATGCACAAAAAATAACTAGTCCGCCATCTTGGGCCGTCCGCCATATTGGATTTGAAATAACGTCACTTAGCTAACTAAACGTGTAGGTTTGCAAGATTTCAGTTAGGATAGGAGGATAACTGCTTTAAAATTCAGTTGTAGGATTTCAACCGAACACACGTACATACATTGCAAGTTAAAGGCTTGTAAAAATACGACTATCTATAAGTATTTTAAAGGCAGACTTGACTCGGAACTCTGGGAAAGCACACACTAACAGACACGACTACGTACACGAGGCCCTAAGACAAATTATCAATCATCGAAAAAAATAATCATCTATTTCTAATTTCAATCATCGCCATCGTTGACATCGTTTAGATTCTACGGATCTTATTATTTACTAGCTGTGCCCGCGGCTTCGCTCCCGCCAGCCAACCCTACCCTACTTACCTTCCTGCCTACCCTACTTACCTACCGACCATATTTGTTTCTATAGTCATCAATCTTTCGCGGAAAATCTTAACACCGTGATTCAGAAAAAGACTTCAAATGCACACCGCCATCTATCGAATATCGAGTTCAACTGTCCGAGTATCTGAATTGCGTGTGTTGTGATAATTTTACTTCTTGAACACTTTAAATTCATCTAACTTTTGATAGAGTGAACCGATTGCAATGAAACAAAAACTAAGTAATTCTTCAAGTTACGCAAAATGTTTATGTATAAAAGTTATTTACATTGGTTTCGTACATTTCACGTGGTGCGTGCACAAATAAACAGACAAACAGACAAAAATTCCAAAAATGCCAGAAATAGGTTCTGTTGGTTATCCTTTAACACACTGGCTATTTTTTTTGGAAATATTTTTGATGTACAAAAAATACTTTTCTACAGATTTATTATATGTATTGATTGATTGATATTGATTAAAACTTCATGCAACATACAGGCATAACTATTCAGTAATCTGTGATACAGGTACAAAGGCGGACTTAATGCCTGAAGCATTCTCTACCAGTCCACCAAGGGTGGTGGAGAGATTGGCAGGTGCATAAAAATAAAGAAATAATTTTTAAAGTAAAATGTGTACACAAAAATTTATATATAGATAAAATAGACATACATATCATATACTAAACATAATAAATACACAAATACCTATAAATATGTATATTAAGTTATAGAAAGGAGGTTTCTTGAGACGAATCTGCTATTGGTGTAGAAAATAATTCCACAACGTTGGTGGCCGTACTGATATCGAGAGGTAGCGCATTCCAGAGAAGAATGGACTGAATATGAAAGGAAGAATTCATAAAATCAGAAGTATAAGAAGGACCAAGCAAGAGAAAATTGTGAGACGAACGCAGATTCCTAGCGTGTGAAGTACGAAGATATTGAAAGTGAGGGATGAGATTTGAAGGAGGGGTGGGCGAGTTGAGAAAAGCGTGGTCAAAGCACGACAATTTTTCCACTGTCGAATGGGCATCCATTTGGGCCTATTGGTGACGGACTTCAGAAAGATTTTGAAAGATTCAGGTTCAAATATTCATAACCCGGGTTGGTGGATGTCACATGTCTTCGACTTTTAGGTTCTAGGACATGCCGGTTTCCTCACGATGTTTACCTTCACCGTTTTGAGAGCAGTGTTGATGAAATAATTTGCACAAAGTAAAGCTCCTGCCTGGGTTGCCTCCTGCCGTTACCACTGGGCCACCACTGCTGTTATAAGTCAGTAAAGAACCGACTAATCTATTGTTCTATTAAACATCGAGTGTTTTTCCTCAAAACGCCGCATGACTACTAGTTTGATTACAATGAGTCAATACAGATAAGAAACGAACTCGTAACGTGACCCACTCACGGTCGAGCGGCAACCTCGGCTTCTTATCTCGAGTAGTTTAGAGAACAAAATATTTGGGTTAATTTAATTCTAGTAGTATCCTAGTTACCAGCTTCCGAAAAGTGTTTTACTATGCCAAGGGATCATTATAGCTAGTTAATCGGTATTGAGTGTTTTTCTTATCTTACACCAAGATGAAAAATTATTCATTTAGGTACTAGCTGACCTGGCTAACTTTGTTTTGCCATAAAAGTAACAAAATACAAAACATTCATTTTTTGAATTAATTGTACTTTTATCCTACCTACCCTACCCTACCAACCCTACCTACTCTACCTACCATACCTAGCCTACCTAACCTACCCTACCCTACCTACCTATCTAACCTACCCTACCATACCTAACTTACCTACCTACCCAATCCATAGTACCAATTTTTTTTTAAAGAATTATTCAAATCGGTCAAGCCGTTTTTGAGTTTTAGCGAGACTAACGAACAGCAATTGATTATATGTTATAATAATAATATAATATGTAAAATATATTAGATACGAGTATTGAGGAGTCTTGTAACAGTTGTCACTACAATTCTATGGATCACTTAAGATGAATGAGCCACACTACAAAACTATGCTCTCGCTCGCTGACAAAATTTTAATAAAAATAAAAACAGAGAAATAAAAACGCTTTCTCTTTATTTCTCTCTTTTTAGTTTTATTACAGTATCACAAGAAAGTGAGTAAGTTCTATAGTAGGATACCTAAATGATTAAGAAAATACCCATAATAACTCAAGTTACACATTCGTGCTGTTTGTCGCTAAAGAGTTCGGTTGCATTTGTATGTTCCATATCTTGAAAAATGCTGAACCGATTTGGATGAAATTTGCACTGTTTCCTAAGTTGAGAGATACCTAATCCAATGAAAAAGAATGGTTATGATCCGATAAGCAGTTTCGGAGAAATGCGTGGACAAACATACATACAAACAAACATACACTTATGAAATTTAGCACACATGTTTAGAAGCCCAATTAGAATTACATATGTGAATATTGGGCAATGCCAACAATACTACATACATACGTGTCGAGTAAATGTTCTGCAACAATAAATATATTTATTTTATTTTTATTATTAAAAAAAAACTATCAATCGCAGCTGTCATTTTAGTTCACGAAAAAACACCAGAGTTTACAACTAACATTTTACGCTAACAAAAACCAGCGCCTACGCACTACGCAAATAGGCTGATTAGTGCGTCGTCGTAGGCGGGTCGTTGAGCTCCCCGGAATATGGTTCAAGTGCGCAATGACATGGACAACTCGTTGGTGAAGCGGTTACAAGCGCTACAGTGGAGCATTAAGTCCTGGGTTCGATTACCAGATCGAGCAAAGTGTAAAGGTGTAAACACACTATTAAAACGCGACGCGACGTGATCTCGTGACGTGTCGACTCCCGACGCGAATCGTGCACATATACAACACGCCACGTGATGCTACAACACGCTTCGCTAGTATCATAGCTTCGTTTCTAGTATTATTTCTAATACTATAATCACGGTATTGGACTGAATTCATATCATATAATACTGAGTACCGTTTAACTAATTCTATTAATTGTTCATCCGACATTGTAAATAAAAACTAACAAAAAATAATATCTTTATACCAGAAACATTCCCGACCAACGCGTGGCGTCGCGCGTCGGGTGTTAACTAGGAAGTGCGTGTGATCACATGGCGTGTTGTCTATGTGTTTCTGACCATATTAAATATATGGGATTGATAAGTAATGCAATGCGTCGGAAGTTGTCGCGTGGCGTCGTGTTTTGGAAGTACGTTTCCACTTTAATTGGGTTTTCCATTCTGGAATTCCTCAGTGGCAGTCCGGAGTCTGGACTGGTGTCCGGTTGATGACAATAGACTCGCCCACTATTACATGGAACTAGGGTTCCCAGATCGGCAGACAAAAATATCTGAAAAAAAATTGAAAATGTCTGGGATTTTGAGGTTGTAGTCGGGAGAGAAAAAAAATAAAAAAATAAAATAAATTAACTAATTAATTTTTAGGTTACCACACGACATTAAACTACTTATTTGACATTACATTTTACTGTGTCCACCAATTTAGGAAAATATTTTAAATTCAATCAATTTACTTCAAAGTTTAGTAACTCAGCTTTTATAATATCAAAAACCATAAAATTTCTCTCTTTGGTATATAAATTAATGAGAGAAAAGATTTTGAGTTTTGTCGGGAATCTGGAGATTCTTTAAAATGTCGGGCGAATCCTGACGATGCCCGACCAACTGGCAACCCTACATGGAACTGTATGTACTGTAGGTGCACCCCTGCCCATCCTTTTGGTGAATGCTGGCGTGATGTTATGTTAATAGTTCTTTGCGTCACTACAGTCGAAGGTAATCTAATACATACAGATTAAACAGTTACGCCACAACAGTTACATAAAGATATTGCGTATTGGCTTAACTACCACAGTGTCGGTCTTCCGAGCTCAAGGTCGCGGGTTTGGTTACTGGTAGGCAGGGTTGCCGACTGCGACCAGTCCGCCGGTTGAACGCGTCCCAAAAGGTCATGGCCATCCGGCTGGTCCGGGGATACCGCACGGTCTCTGGTGAGGCGGCGAGCCTCCTTGCCGGATTGCCGCCATGGGATCTGGAGGCAAAAATCCTCGCGCACATTTGGGAATGGCGCGAGGAGGCGAAACTCCGTGGCCGCGACAAATCGCGGCTCGGCGGACAGAGCTCCGGCAAGATCTCATGGCGACATGGAGAGAGCGACTGTCGCAACCCAGCGCTGGGCACGCCACAATTGCGGCGATAAGGCCCCTCTTTGAGGAGTGGCTTGAGAGGCGCTACGGCGTCCTCACCTTCCGCCTGACGCAGGTCCTCACCGGACACGGCTGTTTCGGGAGGTTCCTGTTCAGGATTAGGCGGGAGGAAACGCCCGGGTGTCACCATTGTGTGGATCGCCCGGAGGACACGGTGGAGCATACGGTGGAGATCTGCCCCGCTTGGGCTGGGCACCGCCGTGTCCTCGTGGAGGCGATTGGCGGTGGCAACCTCTCGCGTCCGGCCCTGGTTCAGGCCATGTTACGGAGCGAGAGGGTATGGAAAGCTGTCTCCTCCTTCTGCGAAGCAGTAATGCTCGCAAAGGAGGAGGCGGAACGCGTGAGGGAGACGCAATGGAGACGCCCTCACGCCCTTGGCCACCGCAGGAGACGCCCTGGGCGTCGGGGGTCGCAAGCCGATCCCCGGCCACCGTAGGCACGGGCTTGCGGACGGCGAGTAATGGGTAGCTCGCCGTCCGATAAGGACCAGGCCCGAGTCGACGGCGCGTTGTGTTCCACGCGCGCCTCAAAGAGATGTCAGCAGAATAGACGGGGTCCACGAGGGCCGATGCCTGTCTGGGTCGCGGATAAATTTGAAAAAGAGTTACCGCGGCCCTGGCTCAAGCAACTGAAGGAACACGGGTGGGTTTTAGTCAGTAAAAGTCTGACACACCCTCCCGCCTCACCCAGAGCGGGAGAAGTCATTGGATGATTTCCCACCCAAAAAAAAAAAAAAAAAAAAAAGGGTTGCCGACTGTACTCTAATATAAAGTATTGTACTCTATTTTGCTTAGGTGTGCTTTATCATAATCACACTAATATTTTAAAGGCGAGAGTGTGTTGGTTACTTCTTCATGCTCAAACGGCTGAAGGGATCTGGATGAAATTTGGCACAGAGATAGATTATAGACAGGAATAGCACATAGGATACTGTTCATCCCGGGAATATGTTCCCTCGGGAGAATTTTCAACTTTCGCGCGGACGAGTCTGCTGGCAGAAGCTGTTAATTTATAAAAGAAATAGAGTTCGCTAACATACGATTTTTTTTATACGTTTATTTATTTATTTATGTAAACACATAACACTTAACAGAGAAAATAAAGAATACAGATAGAAGAGCACAAACGTTGCCATTATTAGGAATATATCCGTGGCTGTATTTTATTCAAGTTTGTTTGATCCTGATTTTAAGTTGAATTTAATGAATCCCTCTCATTTCACTACGAGTGTTTTTGTCTTTTCAGTTATAATTGCAAAACAATGGAATGTGAAAAACAGGGCTTCTTTATGAAAATTTATGTCTAGCAACCGCAACAATTATTTTCAAAACAGCGGCAAAAGCAAAAATATTGTTTAAAATATAACAATAAAATGTACTCTTTCTTATAAGTTGTACTCTTTATTTATCTTTTCTAAAATCAGATAGATGTTTAATCAGAAGTTGGTGACCCTAGTTACCGGTTACCGTATCGAGGCTCTACGGGCACGTACCTTTACTTGTGCGGCCTACTCAGACCGGTTAGAGAGAAACATTAATTACAAACATATCGTTATTTCATTTTTTGTTTTTTACAATTACAATATTATTGTGATATGTGAGATTATTTATACAATGTTGTGCACGTCTATTATTTTAATTGACATTAATCGGTTGAATACCGTAATAACCGTAACAATTGAAAAGCCATTGTGTCTCGCTTAGATCCACGTTTCGGGCACTCAAGGGACACTAGAATAAGACCTCATATTATAATGCAAAATGTTCATGTTTGTGTTGTTGATGTGCCTTGAATAAGTAAATTAAAAATAGAACATTGTAACTCATTTATCGTCACCTTACAGGAGAGCGCGTCAAAGATTCAAATAAATCTTGTTTAGGTCTGGGGGATGACCATAAGCTCTTAGAGTATGGTTATTTTGAGTGTGTGTAGGGGAAAGATGTATATGACTTGTATTTTGAAAGATGTATATGATTGATTTCTGCGCACTCGTTGCATACAGACGTGCTCATCAATGCATTAAAAATAATATAAATTAACGTTTTAGCATAAATAGTGACCTAGTTTTAGTATATTGACGTGTAATACAAACAATCTTTGGAAGTGCTAATAGGTGGAATAATGGACTGACTGGATTATATATTATTATAATCTGAAAGATGGAAGGCAGCCCCTTTAATCGGAGTGGGTTGATGCGGCGCAGCCCTCCTTCAACACCTACACCGACCCAGCCCCAACAACCGAGACGTCTTCAAGCCAAGGAAGAAATGGAGGTAGTCTCAACTGCGGAAATACAGAACTGGATGGGTTCCATTGAACAACACTTGGGTGAGGTATGTGCTATTGCTTCTGAAGGAAAGCTAAACTCAGACCAGAAGCTAAAAATAACCAATTTGTGCCGAAAGGTTGGATATGGAGTCTCGCAACTGGCTGTTCAATACCAGTCGCTTAAACAAAATGCCCTTAGGACCCATAACTCCCTAAAAATAATGACCGAAGAAAGAGACTGCGTAACGGACCTAAAGGAGTGTGTAATGGAGATGAACCGGACTTTTAAGGAATCCTGTGCAAAGCGGCAGGAAACAGCTGCATCATCTTTTGCAGACATGGTGAAGAAGGGGTCTAACAACTTCGTTCGTCCTAATACTTTTAGCTCCGTAGCGATTTATCCCACTGACAGTTCAAAGACCAGCGATGAAACCAAGAACATAGTCCAGAAAATTATATGCCTAGGTGAAATGAAGCTGAAAGTGAGAGGCGTACGCAAGATAGGGAAAGGAGGACTAATAATTAGCACAGAGACGAAAGAGGACCTAGATAAGCTGAGGCAATCAGTACAAACTGCTTCGTCAGGGCTTACCGTCGATGAACCGAAAAAGCGCAAACCCCGCATAATAGTGATTGGAGTTCCAGCATCTATGGCGGAAAATGAGGTATATAAATCCATTTACGATCAAAACTTAGCCGAAAAACTGCCAACTATATCCAGAGATACCTTCTTGTCCTTAATCAAACTGAGCCACAAATCTGGTAGGAAAGATGTTGAGAACTGCAACTACATCTTAGAAGTCCCTGCGATCATTCGCAAGGCTCTAATCTCACAAGAGAGATTGTTCATAAATTGGACTTCCTGCCCGGTAAGAGACTTCACACTGGTAACGAGATGTTACAAGTGCCAGCAGTACGGTCATGCGGCTAAGACATGCAAAGTAGCTGCCCCCACATGTGGACATTGCGGTGAAGAAGGACACACTATCTCCGACTGCACAAAGAAATCCGAAGCGCCAAAATGTGCAACATGTCTGCGCTTCAAAAAACCAGCCAGCCATAAAACGGGAGAACAAGAGTGTCCTGCAAAAAAATCTGCCGAAAACAGGTACATTAACTCGATTGATTATGAAGGCGCCTAAGAGCGCCACATATTCGAATATTTTTAAGACTTAATTTTATTGTTTATATTTTTCTTATACTATGGATAATACCTTATTGACCGATATAGATAATACATTTCGTACCGATGCAAAGTCATGTGAGGTTGAGGATTGCAGGCAATATCTTTCTGAATATCAAAACTCACTAACCATACTGACTCAAAACATTCGCAGTATTTATAAGAACATAGATAGCTTTAACGTTTTTCTTCACAGACTTAACTTTGATTGTGACATAATGGTACTAACCGAGTGCTGGCTATCTAACCGACAGGAACACCTTCCAGTAATGCCGGGATACAACTTATTGTATACTACAGTGAACAACAATCAAAACGATGGTGTGGTTGTTTATTGTAGGGAATCATTAATGGTCACAATCGAAGAACCAATACTTCAAGACTGTGTGAGTAATTGTTTGGTTATCAAAATTGGTACAAGTACAGCAATAATCACTGTTTATAGGTCCCCTTCTGCAAGAAATTTAGACTCTTTTCACGCATCCTTAAACCAGATCTTTGAAGCACTAAGTTCATTTAAGAATGTTATACTAACAGGTGATATAAATATAAACATTAACTCGGAAAACTGCGACCCTGGGGCCCAAGATTACCTTAATATCTGCTCATACCATGGTTTTCTCCCCGCACATACTTTGCCTACTCATCAGAGTGGTTCCTGTCTGGATCATATGATGATCAAATCTAACTTTTCATATGTTACGCTTGTTACTAACTCAACTATTACAGACCATCACGCTGTTCTACTAACCCTAAACTTAACGCTGCCTAAGCTAAATCGTCCCCAGACGAAAACGCAATTAAACATAAACAAACTCGAATGTGATTTATGCAATCTTGACTTTAACCCAGTTTACAATACTGCTGACGCGAATTTTGCTTTATCGTACTTAATAAAACATGTTCAATTAGCAATATTACGTAATACGACTTCTATTATAGTAAACAAAAAACTTCGTAACATCAAGCCTTGGATGACTCCTGGCCTAATTCGGTGTATAAGACACAGAGATAAACTTCATCAGAGATCTAGGAGTAACCCTGATAATCTAATCATTAAAATAACCTATAAGAGATACAGAAATTTTTGCAACAACCTCCTAAAGAACTTAAAAATTAATTACGATAAAAATGAATTAAATAGAGCAGGAAACAATAGCAAGCAACTTTGGAAACATATTAAGAACGTCACCTATAGGACGAAACAGCGTGTATCAAATTCGAGCTTGCTGCTTTCTAATCCATCACCTCTCTTGTCAGCCAACCACGTTAATAACTTTTTTGCAAATGTTGGGAAAACTCTTGCCGAACAGATTCCAAAACATTGCTGTGTTCTACCATCTTCCCAAAATAATAGATATCCTTTAAAATCTTTTGGATTGCTGGATACTGACGAAGATGAAATAACCCGAATCATATCTGGACTAAAGGATGACTGTGCAGTTGGATGGGATAATATAAGCAATAAGATCCTTAAAACCTTTAAGCATATCCTAGTACCTCCCTTAACGCATATATTTCGTATTTGTTTATCTGAAGGTATTTTCCCTAGATGTCTGAAAAAAGCAGTTGTAATCCCTATCTTTAAATCTGGAAACAAAAACTTAGTAAATAATTATAGACCAATATCTTTACTCCCTTCAATATCTAAAATACTAGAGAAAATTGTTAACAGTAGACTAGTTAATTATCTAGAAAAAAACAAACTATTATCATCTGCGCAATTTGGGTTCAGAGCCAAACTATCCACAGCCGATGCGGTGCATAGTCTGACAGATTATATCGCAGAAGAACTTGGCAAAGGAAACCAGACCCTGGGGGTTTTCCTTGATCTAGCAAAAGCCTTTGATACGGTGTCCGTTCCTATGCTTCTAAAAAAATAGAGGCTTTAGGAATAAGGGGAACACCGCTGAAACTTTTTGCTGACTACTTAGATGAACGATCTCAATGTGTTAAAATAGACGACATTATTAGCGATGAGCAAAAAAATACTGGTTATGGTGTTCCTCAGGGAAGCATTCTGGGCCCAACCCTATTCCTGATTTACATTAACGATCTGTGTAATTTAGATATTAAACAAGGAAAACTCATATCATATGCCGACGACACGGCGTTAATCTTTACCGCGAAAACCAATAATGAATTGTACGAATATGCTCAACAAGGTTTCAATACTGTGACAAATTGGCTACAAAACAATTTACTAACACTGAATGCTGACAAGACAAAATATATTCACTTCTCCATGCGCAAGCCTCAATTTAACATTGCTAACTCTCATCTGTATGCCCATAAATGTGGATCCCACCCAGTCAGCATGTGTAATTGTCCATTTATCCTCAAAACAGGCAACATAAAATATCTCGGGGTTATTATAGATGAAACACTCTCATTTAGACCTCATATTGATAGCTTAGTTAATAGAGTGCGCAAATTAATTTATGTTTTTAAAAAGTTGAGAACGATTGCAGATTCAAAATTGATCAAACAAGTCTATTTGGCCCTAGGTCAATCTGTAATCAATTACTGTATCACCTCATGGGGTGGGGCACCAAAAACGAATCTACTGCCTCTTGAAAGGGCTCAGAGAGCAATTTTAAAAGTAGCCTATTTCCACCCTTTTCTCTACCCTACTGATCTTCTTTACAAATCCTGCAACGTGCTGACTGTTCGCCAGCTTTTCATTATGCATTTAGTATTAAAACAACACACCATGCTTTCCTATAACGCCGAATACATAAATAATAAGAGACGAAATGATATTGTCTGCGATTCTAATCCATCCTCAAAATATGTATTTGTAAATAGATTCTTTACATTCTTAGGACCATTTCTGTACAATAGATTAAATAGAAAATTAAGTATCTATAACTTAAATTATTTTAGCTGTAAAAAGACTATTATTGAACATCTGCTTCGCATCTCTTACGGAGAGACAGAAGATCTCCTGGCTGTAACAAAATAATAATTTGGCTTTGTCTTTAATTTAAGTATTGATATATAAGCTATGTCATTGTTAATTTATTATTATTATTAGTTTTAAGCACTTCATAGTCTGAAACACAGGTTCAACCTAGTTCAGGCAAATAAGCAACTGTCTTCTTTTATATTTTTAAGATATTTTTATTGTAAAATGTGCCTTATGTTATAAATAAACGATATTATATTATATTATATATATATCTGTCACTTACGCACACTCAAAATAACTCAATATAAAATATAATAATTACTTTAAGGAAAATTGGTGAACTCTTAGACACGAAATTGAAACTACAACAACAATCAATTTTATCAAAAATAAAAACTACTGTTCAACTAGAAATTAATAAAGCCATAACGAAACTTCAACAAGAAATAAGCCAGAGAAATGAACAATTTTCGCTTGAACAAACAAAGATCAACACCAGCATACGTCATATAAACGATAAAATTCAGAAACTTGATATTGAAAACGCAAAACTTAAAAAAGATATAGCTGAGCTTCAAAACAAAACCATACAAATAAACGCGAACGACGCTTTTGTAAGTGACACTTCCAAAATATTTGTTATCCACCGCCTTCAAGAATATTATAACGAGACAGAAAAGGACTTAGAGGATAGGGTTATATTTGCCTTTCAAGATACACTAAATGTCGATCTCACTGGTTATATTGAAGAGCTTAATCGGATAGGACGAAACGGACTTAGACGGCCATTACGGGTAGAACTGGTTAGTAAAAGAATGACCAAGTACATTATAGATAACGCGGGCTTTTTAAAAACTTTAGGCTTATATGTATCAGGTTTCCTTGATAAAGAAGCATTACTGAAAATAAGGAAACAAAGAGAAGAAAGGTCTTTACTACACCAAAACACCAAAGCTCATAATGCATTTGACTACAGCGCAAGGACATCACAAACACAGAACCATGACGACGTGAACATAACGAGACATACTGATAATTATCTGACTAAACACAACATAAATGAAAATGGTGATGACCGTACATTTCGGAAATCCAGGCCAGCAATTTAAAATCATGTTCCAGAATATTCAAAGCATTTTTAATAAACAACATCTACTGGAGGCTTTCATCAACAATAAACCGAACTATAAAGCAATATGCATGTGTGAGACATGGCTGACACAGGACAAATTAGAAACTCTGCAATTTAGTGGGTATAAAATCGTAGCATCATTCTGTCGTCACTCTCGAAGTGGCGGCGGTGTTTGTATTATGTTAGAGGATTGTATAGAGTGTATAGAATGTTGTGATCTTAGAGATATGACTATTGAGTATTGTATAGAAGTATGTGCATGTAAGCTACCAAAGCAAAACCTGATAATTGTTGCTATGTACTGGAATAGAAGAGAGGAAACAACTTTTATTAGCCAATTAAAACAAATAATGTACTGTATAAGTAATATATATAAAAAAAATAATGTCGTTATAGGAGGAGATTTTAACATAAATATTTTAGAAAATAGCTCAAAAACTAGCCAACTGATTAATCTTATGTTAGAGTATAAATTTGTACAACATATAAAAGAACCTACACGTATCTCACAAACCAAGTCAACATGTTTGGACCTAATATTCACGAACTTTAATGACAATAATATATATACAACCGTAGAAGAATTAGGTTTTTCAGACCACAGTGGAACAATCATACATATGATACAAAACCAACAATCTAAACAATCTGTTTGGTTTGCCAATAAAAGAATTTTTAACAAAAATAACATACTGAAATTCAAGTCCAAATTAAATGAACAAAACTGGAACAATATCATACTGCCGAATAAAAATGTAGACGAGAACTATCAGTCTTTCCATAATACACTGACATATATCTTAGATGAATGTATACCTACACGTCGACTTAAATTGAAAACAAAACATAACAATTATTGGCTAACTGTTGGTATAAAACAATCCTGTAAAAATAAAAGACTATTAAAAATTCTTACATTAAAAATACATAATCCAGTACTTATAAAATACTACAAAACATATGAAAAAATCCTGAAAAAAATTGTAATAACGGCAAAAAAATTATACTACATAAATAAAATGAGTAAATCAGCAAATAAAGTTAAAACCATGTGGGATATTGTAAAAGAGCGAACACATAAAAATATAAAAAGTTATAAGCAAAATATAACATTACAAACGTCAAACCTAGTGAGTGAACCAAAACAAGTTGCAAACATATTCAACAACTTCTTCGCATCCATCGGAGAAAATACCACCCGAGCACCCGGCTGCGAATCAAGAGAAACATCTGTGATTAACCCCACTAAAAATACCATGTTTCTTAGCCCAGTCGATGGATGTGAAGTAAACCGGATCTTAAAAAACTTAAAAAATAAAAACAGTCACGGCATAGACGAGCTCCCACCAACTCTTTTCAGACAGTGTGCTGACGAACTTACCATCCCATTTTATCAATTAGTGAATCAATCGTTTGAAGAAGGCATGTTCCCAAAGCAACTAAAAACATCTTTAATAAAGCCGGTTCATAAAAAAGATGCTAAAACAGACCCAAATAATTATAGACCTATCGCCCTTCTGCCCACAGCATCTAAAGTCTTTGAAAGAGCAATGTGCGATCGTGTATATTCCTTTTGTGAAAAATATAAGATTTTTGATGACTGCCAAAACGGATTTCGCAAAAATAGATCCACAACGTTGGCAGTTTATAAATACATTCAAGAAGCTTTAAATATTCTAAATAACAAACAATATGCAATAGGAATACTACTCGACATGACAAAAGACTATGATAAGGTGCAATTTAAAATATTATTGAATAAGCTATACGGAATAGGAGTACGTGGAAAAGCTCATGACTGGTTTGCATCATATTTAAAAGGCAGAGAGCAATTTGTTGAGGTGGAGTATTATAATAAAGAATTAAAAGAAATACAGCTCATTAGGTCAGATGGCAGATCAATACATGGTTCAATTCCCCAGGGAAGTGTAGTAGGCTGCTTATTGTTCCTAATATACATAAATGACCCAAAATCATAGAAGGGCCATGTGTACTGTTTGCAGATGATATTTCTATCCTCACCTCATGCCAAACAAATGCTAATTTGAACGAAAAACTTACCACAATTCTTAGTATAATAATAGACTGGATGAACGTGCACAATCTTGAAATAAACTTTAAAAAAACCAAATTAATTACTTTTTACCCCCGGCAAAAAAACCAAATTAATTTAAACCTCACATACAATCAACAAAAAATAGAAGTAGTTAACGATTTCACTCTCCTAGGTATGACAATAGACACACATATAAATTGGAAAATCCACATACAGAAAGTTAAATCGAAAATTTCAAAATTTTCATATGCCCTACGAGAAATAAAAAAAACTACCAATCTACAAACCGCACTAGTTACATACTACGCATATGCCCACTCTTGGTTGAGCTATGGCATAATATTATGGGGAAATAGCACGGACGTTCCCTCCCTATTTATCCTCCTAAAAAAGCTGATAAGAATAATAACTAACATAGAACAAACAGATAGTTGCAAGCCTTGCTTTCAGAAACATAAAATCCTCACCTTAGTTAATATTTATATTTTAGAACTATGTAAGCTAGTCCGCAAATACCCAGTCTTACAACACACGGGAAGACATGCAAACAAATTATTCGATGCGCCACAAAAACAGACTTGATCTACCCTCCTCCCGCCTCAAATTACACTCTTCTAGTCCGTATGCTATGTCGATCAAAATATATAACAAACTACCGGAATACATAAAACAAGTAAGTAAAACTAATATTTTTATTAATAAATTAAAACAATTCTTAATTGGTAAAAGCTATTACACAATTGACGAATATCTGACGGATAAATTCAATTAAAATAATGACAACTGTAATTAACTCGATAAGTAAAATGACATTAATAAATAATTGACTCAAAATATAATATGGACATTTTAATTTTAATTTTGTATGAATTTTATTAATTATAGGTACGTATTGTAATATAAAAACTAAAAGGAATAATTAATATTTAAGAACAACATAATTTGACATGGAAATAAAGTATAAACCAAATAAAAACAAATAGTGAGAGAATAGTTAACTAAAATGTAGAATGAATGAATGTATAGATTAGGAAAATATTGAGCGCTATTCCTCTCTCCTAGACACTGCCTGTATCTAGAATGTTGCTGTGCCCGACAGGGTCCATAATTGTTTCTGTAACTTAAATTTACCACCTGTATGTACATTATGGATGCAATAAATTGAATTTGAATTTGAATTCGAACCTTAGTCTAAGAGCTTATGGTCACCCCCCTGTTCTGTCATAACGCCGCCTAACTTTAACTATTTGATTCAATCAGGGAAAATCTACACTTTCATACGATTAAATGTTATTAATAATGGTATTTTATACCTTTTGTGAGTTACATTATTCCACGAAAAGAAAAAAAACGAAGAAACAAGAACACCGACTACCGAAATTGAACTTATTTTTCACTTTGTGGTTTTTTTATTTGGAAGTCGGTTGCATTTTTTTTTGTTAAAAATTTTGTTTATTCTACTTACTACTATAATCCTACTTCTTAATCACATCACACTTAATCACACTATCACACTTCACACTGATATTATAAAGGAGAAAGTTTGTGAGTGTGTTTGTATGTTTGTTACCCTTTCACGCAAAAACTACGGAACGGATCTGGATGAAATTTGGCTCAGAGATAGATTATAGTCAGGTATAGCGCATAGGATACTTATTATCCCAAAATGTGTTCCCTCGGGATAATTTTCGACGTTCACGCGGGCGAAGCCGCTGGCTGAAGCTAGTACCTAATATTATAAATGCGTAAGTTTGGATGTTTGTTACTAAATCACGCGAAAACGGCTGAACGAATCTGAATGAACAGATAAATTATGGTCTGAAATAGCACATAGGGTACTTTTTAGCCCGATAAACTAGAGATAATAAAACACTTTTCAAGCAGGCGAAGCTAGTTAGAATATGTCGAGCTTAAAATCACAAAAAGTGAGTTACGATGTTTTTCCTTGCTGCTCGATAGAGGTCAGTATGTCAGTCATTGTGTAATCATTGCAGGTGATGGGCACTTATTATGTGTGAGTATAGTAACTCAGGAGCTCGTGGCTCAAATAACAGCCGCACGGATCGATCTTCAAGGTTAAGCAATGCTTGCATATATCGGTACGTAGATGGGTGACCATCTTCACATACCGAAAGCACATTAAACTCTTGGTCTTTGACAGTCGTTACGGAAAGTCAGAAGCCAGAAAAATTTACACCAGTCTGGCCAAGGGGTATCGTGTTACCCAGTTACTGGGTTGTCGAGGTACGATGAGGCAATCGCTACATATAAAATATTGATATTCAGCTACATAACATCATCTTGCATATATACTTTAAAGCCGCCTTTTTTGTAGTAGGCAGCAACTACAGAACGCCTCCTGCTACGATCCTTACATATTTCTATTACGTTCATATATCTAATCATACACCCACGCCTGTTACAAGTACTACGCACGTGGCTTTTCTAAAGAACATCACCAATTGTATGTCTAATACGTAGAAAAGTAGTGTTATACTGGGTGCATCGTCCTCACGTACATGAATTTAATATATGTACCTTTGTCAATATTGTAAAAGCATTTTTAACTGACTTCCCAAAAAGGAGGAAATTCTCAATATCGATGTTTTTTTTTGGTTGTTCGGGCATAAACCGTCATAAACGACAACCGTTTTTTTATTTGAAAGAAGTTTGTTGCGAAATGGTCCCATTTATATTTGGTAAAGATATGTTTAAGAACTTCGGAGATATAAACATAACTCTTCAATAAATGACGGTCAATCTCTCGAGATTGCTGCAATCGCAGGTCTGTTTATTGTTTACACCATCAAAACATAATATCACGCCAGTAGGCTCTTAACGGGTACGCAGATTTATATAGTTCACACTGGTATACTCTCGTTCCACCGGTTTTGTTCAAGTTACATGTTATTCGAGTAAACTATTCTGGCATCACAATGGGCATTATAGGTACCTTACTAAAGAACTTGTTCATTGTACCACTAAAATATGAAAAATAAAATACTTTCTACAAAAAAATACAAACGACTTCCAAATTAAAAAAAAACACTACAAAGTGAAAAATAACTTCAATTTCGGAAGTCGGTTGTATTTGTTTCCTAAAAGGGTAAGTGTGGAGTTTCTTGTCCGTTCTTCTCTATAACACAGAGATGTTCTTCTCTATAGAACAGTAGAATCTATTCTATTATTTATTAAAATAAATTTATTTTAGACATTCAAAAGTGCCACTTAATTGATATAAACAGTTTCACTTTGACTTTGAATAAGATATTTGTATGACCTACGTATCATCTTAGCATTTAAAACCCAATAATAATTAAAAAATAACTTTCCCGGCCATTACTCTCCAACGTTTTTTTGGCAACGGCAACGTTCTAAAATCATCACGAAAAAATGCGAAGTCGCGTATGCTAGCCATGTCTTTATATTTTAAACGTGGAACGTGTCACTACTTTTATTTTTAAATTGTCTATGGTAGAGGCGCGTGTAGGGCGTTATGGTATCTACTTAATTTGTAATAATGTGAGATGTACTGATTTATTTTGGAACATTTTTACAAGCAGTATAATATATTACCTTGCATTCGTATGTGTGTCCGACAAACAGCCTATTTTCCACGCACTTCCCAGCATCCTATTAAGCCGAAACTTGGCGTACTTATGTAACTTTGAAAACATTAAAATTATAGTTCAATTGGAGTCTCGTGATGGAGCCGGTGGGCATAGCCACTCCTCAACCAGACAAGATAGCACCATCGTGTTGAGCTCATTGGATGTGTAGGTATTTAAATTGATAGTACATTTAATATCTTTCATTTCTAAAAAAACTTAAAAAAAAAAAATTAAGGTAGGTAATTATTACCTGATTGACATTCACACGGGTTTCTAGAACCAGTAGGAAATTAGAACCAGTCTGGCTTCCATATAAGAATTAATAATTAATTATAAACAAAATGTCGTGGTGGCCCAGTGGCTGAGACCTCGCCTCTTGAGCTTGAGGTCGTGGGTTCAAATCCGGGAATAACAATGTGTCATTTTCAAACTCATATGTTCTTTCTAAATTTATCTTAGACATCGACATCGCGGACAACGGTGAAGGAAAAGTCGTAAGTTACATTATGTAAGTCTGCAATCGCCGATCCGCATTGAGCAATCGTGGTGAATAATGTTTATGCCTTCTCTGTATAAGAAGAGGCACGAGCCCTGCAGTGGAACAGTTTGTTATAATAATAAAAGAGCTGATATGGGTACGTAATGTAGATAATTTTAGGTCGCCGTATTTGCTTTCTTTATTGTATCTTCCCGTGGGTGTTATAAGAGGCAATTAAGGGACACACCAGAAAATGGGCAGCAGCCGCTCTCTGTGCACTTAAACAACAAACTGCGCTCGCCAACCCGCCTGCCAAGCGTGGCGATTACGGCAAACTCTCCCAAACCAAAATGAATAACACAAAGAAGAAACTGACCAAGTGCGAGTCGGACTCGCGCACAAAGGGCTCCGTACCATTATCACAAAAAACGGCAAAAAAGTCATGTTTGTTGTATGGGAGCCCCACTTATATGTTTGCGGCAACAGAAATACATCACGGTTCATGAGATACAGCCTGATGACAGACGGACAGACGGACAGATCGCGGAGTCTTAGTAATAGGGTCCCGTTTTTACCCTTTGGGTACGGATCCCGCCCCGAGTGCCCGGCAGCCAAACGCTTTGGGAAGGCCTATGTCCAGCAGTGGACGTATTTCGGTTGATATGATGATGATGATTTGCTTACTAGCAAAGTACCAGGAGACCAGAATCGTAAGTAAGTAAAAACTATAGACTCTCAAATTACCTGGAAAATAGAATAATTAAGTAAAATGTGTCCAGTAGTGTAATCCACTCTGATTTACATTAATACTGCATTTAGTCCTGTACCTATAGATCGACAACCAGAATTGATTGACAAAATCTATATTAACGCGAGAGGGCAGGGCCGGGGTGGGCAGCCAAACGTTCATAAAAATTTAGTTTAATCAAAACGAGGCTGCAGATTTTTGTGGTATGATGTCGTACTATACCTACTTCTGCTGTCAAATGACTGCACGTACTGTTTTTTTACAGGCTCGCGTTTGACTATATCACCAGATGGTTAGCGATGATATGGTCGACGGTGAAGCACGCTTACATAGAAGTAACCTATTCACTAGAGACTTAGACACTCCCAGGTTGTAGCTATCAGGAAACAGAGGCTTCGGCAGAATTCCGCTCCTTAGCTGTACGAGCAATAAAAGTGTTCCCAAACAGTTTAGTGCGTATCATGGGTAAGATGTCCACAATGTACCGATAACGCGTCTCGTAATCCGATGATGAAACATGCTAGGAAGAATTAGATTATACAATTCCATCGCACACTCCCCGAAATGTAACCAATAAAAAACCGGCAGACTGGTATCTTCGATGTTCAGGACTCTGTACTTTGAAAATACGCACATTTTGTGTTTATTTCCAGTACATATCGTTTCCCTGTTTGTATTTCCTAGTTCAAAGAACAAGCTACCTCGTGCCGGTTACCGGTTCTTCTTACTCGAGACAGCCTCGTTTATCATATCGGCCCTTCTAAAGGTCGCAGTTCTAATATCAATGATTTGATCAGCACATTAAAGTAACCTACCTACATATAAGTAATTAATATATAGTCATACAGGTCACGGGTTCGAATCTAGGCAGGTTATTTCATCAGAACTGCTCTAAAAACGGTGAAGGAAAACATCGTGAGGAAACCGGCATGTCCTAGAAGCAAAAATTCGAAGATATGTGACATCACCAACCCGCACTGAGTCCGCGTAGTGGATTACGGCCCATCCCCTCTCCCAGACAGGAGGCTTGTGTCCTAGCTGCTCGTTGAAGTAGCATCTATGAGTGGCGACATTTGATTGTTTTTTTATTGTTTAGTTTACTGTGGTAGACTGGTGCCTAAGCTAGGCTTTAAGGGCCTGTGTTTCAGGTCATCAGGTCTCCACCCTCTAGCAGTTAGATACATTGCATAATAATAAAAAAAATATTGTTTTAACAATTATAATTACAGGTTGTATAATATTAATAACTTTTAAAAGTCTGTAGGTAACACAGATTGTACACACAGTGCCCATTATGAAGTATCCAGCCTGCTTTCTAGTCTGATCGGCTATCTCATCTGATGGTAAGCAATGATGTGACTTATTCACTCTCGAAGTCTTAACTTAAAGAAACCCAAGTTGTAGATATTCTAGTTCTTTCAGTACATACAAAAGTTGCCTGGTAGATATCGCCACAAACTATGTAAGCGGCGGCTCGCCGCAGAATCGCTGTCAGCGATAATACTGCCATTGTTGTAACCGTAGAATTCATGTATTTTGTAAAAGCGTTTTATAACTAACTAGCTGTTGCCCGCGGCTTCACTTCCGTGGGCCACCCCACAGGACCCGTTTTCGGGATGAAAAAATGTTTCGGAGCCTATTCGGTACAAACAAACAAACAAAAAAATCTTTCCTCTTTATAATATTAGTATAGATTTGCTGTACAATAAAGTATCATAGTCTATATATCTCTTCACCGCCCTTGGTTGACTTAGAAAATGCCTCAGGCATTAAGTCCGCCTATAATTTACTTTTATGTTGAATGAAGTTTTAATAAATAAATAGTCTATTATAATCAATTCCAATCAGTAAATATATAAGGTACTCACACTAAAGTGATTAGATACGGATGCAGTTTGACGTTTCCCTGGGCGCCATCTTGTGGCACAACGTCAGACACCGCCATCTTGTGCTGAGGTTCCCGCCAGTACGCTGCGGACAAAGAAAACACGGTTAAAAATAAATTTATTAGTTTATCCTCGCACTGGAACGCCTTGCAGCAATTACACCAATAGAGCACAATCTTATAGTAAACTAACTATAAGTCCAGGTTCCCTCACGATGTTTTCCTTCACCTTTGTCAGCGATGTCCAAGATGAACAGAAAGCATAGTGCTCGCCAAACTTCTGAGCCGCCCTGAAGTTGGTTTGCCGATGCATAAGGCACGAAACGGTGCTGTTTTTACCCGACTCTCGAAGAAGGGTAATGTGTTTTCAATCTATGTATGTATGTGTTTGTTCCTATGTGGCGTTCTAGAGACTAAACGCGTTGGCCGATTTTGAAGATTTTTACGTCAATCGATTTGTCTAAAACCTTAGATGAGGAGCTCGTGGCTAAATAATAACAGCCGCACGGGTCGATCATCAAGGTTAAGCAACGCTTGACGAGGTCGGTCCGTGGATGGGTGACCATTTCAACATACCGAGTTTCCTCCGTGTCTCGGAAAGCACGTTAAGCCGTTGGTCCCGGCTGTTATTTGAAGATCTTTGACAGTCGTTACGGGTAGTCAGAAGCTTGAAACCTGACACCAGTCTTGCCAAGGTACCGTGTTATCCAGTTACTGGGTTGTGGAGGTCAGACAGGCAGTCGCTCCATGTAAAACACTGGTACTTAGCTGAATCCGGTAAGACATGAAGCCGACCCCAATACAGTTGGGAAAAGGCTAGGCAGATGATGATGATTTGTCTTAACCCTGCGAGTGTCACTGGCTACATTACAATTGTAAAATAAAAAATGTGGGGCACAAAATTCGGAGGATACTTACATATGGTTTTGGACAGCCAGCTCGCGAACATGTATCCTCCGACTGCACAGCATAATTTTCTGCTTGTTTACGTCTTTTTAGTTCGCTTTTTAAGCAGTCGGGTTTTTTTACTTTTTTTGTATGAGATTTACTACTGCGCAGCCATTGTAGCCAACTTCAGGGCGGCCAAGAAGATTAGCGATAACTATACATAGTTATAATGAATTGAAAAACTCACATTGGTACTTGCCCGGATTTGAACACACGACCTCAAGCACGAGAAGCCGAGGTCTTAGGTAAAAATGGTAACTTAGGTAATATAGGTAAAAAATGGTAACTTAGGTATAAAATGGTAACTTGGAACAAGCAAAGCACAGGATATACAAACATAAAAACCAGCCAAGTGCGAGTCGGAGGCGCACGGAAAGAAATCCAAACGAATTGTTGAGTTCGAGATGTATGATTTATATGATACCACAATGCCAGACGAACCGGTCATTGATGTTACAAGTTGTATCAAAATGTTACACATTGTATCATCAAGTTGCGCACTGTAATGCTCGGTTCTCTGCCCTCGCCAAAGTAATGCTCCAATCTGTAACGTTACATTTTCCATTACAGGCGAATGCTCCATCCAAGTGAGGGAGAACCTTTATTTAAACTAGTTTGAGAGCTAAGAACATTGCTGTTTTAGTTAATTGTGTTGTCTTTAAAAACGTGCTCTTGATATTAAAATAAACGTTTTTATGACTAACATCGAGTTTTATCTTAAATACAAAGTACATTTATTATTTACTAGCTGTTATCATATAGCCTATTTTTAATATCGGGCAATAATTTTGTACCTACAATATTATTGCGCGATATTAAAAATATGCTATTCGAAGTACGGTATTAATGCTCAATGCGCAGACGAAGTCGCGGTCCACACGGGCCACCTTACTTGAGAAATTATTAGTTCACCATACATAATTCCACTCTCCGGTCCATATTTCTATGGGCCCACCCCTTTAAAGTTGATTACCGGGTATGTCCTTCCTAGGGTCTCAAACTCCCGGGGCACAGTAGCCGTGGCTTGGTCACCCATGGTAAAGCAAAGAGGAACGCGGTGCCGCCTGGGCAACATCGCAGCTGAGGCGGGCCGGGAAGTTGTTTGGGGCCACACATACACATATAATGACACGATATCGCGGCTGAGGGTTGGAGGCCGTGGCGGGAGAGGAGTGCCGGTATTGCGATGCGCCGCTCTCCCTTCCTTCCGCGGCCTGGACGAGGTCGCTGATGGCGGACGCGTTGGGCCGCTGGGGAGGAGGAGTGTCGGTATAGCGTTGGCCGCTCTCCCTATGACCTTGACCCGTCAGAAACGGACCAAGAGTGCCATACATGGGGTCGTCTGGCGCCCATGTGCGGGTTTGTCCTTGGGGTGGTCACGGCGTTCAATGTGTTCTGGTGTGCCGGTGATGGAGGGTACTCTGCAGAGGAGGGTCCGGTGTCGGACAGCCGCGGCGGGTTTGCGGTGAGTGCTGACGCGTGCCCGTGTTCCCGCCATAAGCGGCACAGGAGGACACCGTGGAGTTTTAGTGGGTTGTTGTGCCACATAACTGCACTCTCTCCCCGTAGTAGTGCAGTATACATGAGCATTCCGCAACGCAAAAAAATGGTCTCAAACTATCTCTTTACCGAATTTCATCTAAATCGGTTCAAAGGTAACAGACAGACAGACTGAGTTACTTTCGGATTTATAATATTAAGTACGGATATGCTTGTATTATATTTATTATCTGTGGTACGGATCAGTATAAGCTGTGCTATTATTTATTCTGTGGTATAAGTACGGATAGTATGAATTGAGCGCACCTTATGAATAGTCAGTAGTCAGAATAGTACCCTGTCAAAGTCACATCATAGGCATTTATAGGTCACATGAACACAGTCCACTGACGAGTAGCCCGCGTAGGTACCAGTGACAGAGCGGTCAGGCACTGCTCCACTTCGACAACAATCAGGGGTCGACGACCTGCGGCGAGCGACGACGAATGACAAGTCATGTCAATACATTAACTCCCCTGTTGTTGTAGTGGACTGTTGAGCGTATGGTCCTGGGTACGATTCCCGAGTCGGGTATGTTTTACATGCTTTATATTAACATGCTTACGTATGCGTTATTTATTATTTATTTATTCACCTTCAGCATCCTCCACTCCACAGTTGTCCTTAACTTAAACTTAAGTGGCTAAATATGGCTTTACCACTGTCTACCTCTTCGCGAAAAAACAATCGTGACGTGTTTTTTATTCATATGTTGTCCCACTACTGGGCAAAGCAAAGGCCACCGCCATATTCTTACATAGTCGTGATATAATGTTAATAAATTGAATTCCGCTCGAAATCGAACCCGTATCACTACACGACGTGTCTCTCCAATGCTCACAACCACTGAGCCACACATGAAACATTGTTATCAGTTCGTTATCACTGAGCTACTTATTCAACCCAATGAATGACTTATTATGAACACATTAAGATATTACTAAATTTGTAATTACGAAGTAATTACGAGGCCCAGAGGTCAATCAATATTATTATTTAGACCACAAGGCCTCGTTACTCAATAATTATTAACTTTAACCCCATTTGTTGCCACGAGTAAGGTAGGATGAGTAATAACAAAACCAGCTTGTAACTGTTCCACTGCAGAGCAAGCCTCTTCTCATACAGAGAAGGCACGAGCATTATAATAGCACTTACACGATAAATAATGGCTAAATAATAACAGCCGCACGGGTCGATCTTCAAGGTTAAGCAACGCTTGACTAAGTCGGTCCGTGGATGGGTGACCATTTTCAACATACCGAGATTCCTCCGTGCCTCGGAAAGCACGTTAAGCCGTTGGTCCCGGCTGTCATTTGAAGATCTTTGACAGTCGTTATGGGTAGTCAGAAGCTTATTTTACCCACTGGGCCACTGAGCTAGTCTCGTATCATCACCATCATCAGCCTTTTAATGTTCCCACTGCTGGGACACGGCCTCCTCTCCATGAGAGGGAATGGGCCATAATCTATCACGCGGGCACAGTGCGGGATGGTAAATAACAATCCCGCCGCACTATTCCCAAACCACTGCAACTCCTGAAAGCCAGAATCAACAGTGACGACCACCAGAAAAGCGCCGAGGCAATGATGATCAACGAAGTTCCAGAATGAATTTAACTATCTGGGATCCTGCAACGAAATTAATCAGAAAATAATAAAGGCGGAGTATGAAAAAATGCACCTGCCATGTTATCTCTTCACCACCCTTGGTTGACTGGTAGAGAATGCCTAAGGCATTAAGTCCGCCATTGTACCTTTGTGCATGAAGTTTAAATAAATAAATAAATAAAAAATACAAATTTCCACTTCCGTCCATATCAAACAGGAGACAGAACAAACAAGGCCAATAGGTACAAAGGGTCGTTCACGTTTTGTGTGGTCATTAATAGACACACACTCACAACACGCATGCGGCATGAGATAACATCACGCCAGTATCCCCCGAACGGTTAACCAGAGACGCCTCTCAGTACACCTACATTTTAGAGTCCCATGTAATAGGAGACGAGTCTATTGCCATCAACCGGCAACAAGTCCAAACTCTGGACTGCTACTGAGGAATTCCAGATGAAGAACCCAATAACACTTTACCAGACACCAGACACGGGCATCTAACCCAGGACCTCGTGCTCAGCAGTAGCGCGTGCGTCCACTACGCCAACGATCCAGTGGCAACATGCAGTACGATATAATTCGATATAATCTAGCATCAGGTATTATTTAGTGATTAACTTATCTACTGCTAGTTGTATAGATACAACCTTGAAGTTTTGTGGAGTAATTTCCGGAGGATTAAATACAAGATAATAGTATACAAACATTTTTTTTTATAGGTTAGCGCTTGACCACTATCTCACCTGATGGTAAGCGATGATGTGGTCGACGGTGAAGCACACTTGCCTAGAAGTAACCTATTCACTAGAGACTTAAAGACTCCCAGCTTGTAGCTATCGGGAAACACAGACTCTAGCAAGGTATGCCGCTCCTTAGCTGTACGCATAATGAAAGTGTTCCCAAATTTGGAGCCTTTTTGGTCTCGCACGGGGTTTTTATTTTTAATTTTGTTTAATTTTAAGCTGAATTCTCGTGTCTCCTGTGCGGGTCACAAATAAATACTTTTTCTTTCTTAAATTATTAAGTGTGTATGGTTGGGATGTCCACCATGTACCGATGACACATCGCCGTACGTCTTGTAGTCCGATGATGGAACGGGCTAGGTGGAATTAGATTATGAATATCCATCGCGCACTCCCGAAATGTAACCGATAAAAAACCGACAGGCTGGCAACTCACCCCAGGGATGTGCTCTAACAAGCGTTGCACAGAGAGTGTTCCTGTGTTTTTTAAGAGTTCACGGGGCCACTTCTACGTGCTGATGGTGATCACCGGGGTGGTTTTAGTGAGGTAATCCCACACTCCCTGGTATTTGCCCCTTTTGTAGGTTAACAAAAAAAAGGCTTGGCTCGGCGACGATGTTGAAAACAACAATTACAATTAAACCATCGGACGTATTTGTAGGAAATTTCACAATCATATAGACAATTTGACTATTTGTATTTTAGTGTTGTAAGGCCCACTAGGTTGACCGATGACCTGGTTAAGGTTGTGGAAATTCGCTGTATGCGAGACGCACGGGACCGGTCAATGTCGCGACGCTTGGGAGGCCTACGTTCAGCTGTGGACGTCTTTCGACTGCAATGATGATGGTTGCTGGTGGCTGTTAATTTGTCACCTCGGATATAGGATTGAAGCCTCTTATCCACTAGGCAACTTTTGACGCGCGACATGATATGTCATCGTCGTTGTCGTATATTGCCTAGTGGATATTTTGATAAGTAGCGTGTTAGTGTCGCGTGCAGTTGGCAACGTCGCGGAGCTTGTTGAGTGTCACGTGATGCGCCTCAAATGTTGCCTAGTGGTTATTACGTATCTTGCAAGAGAAAAACGATAGCGATTTTTGCGCAATAAGTATTCGGCGGCATTTTTTTGAAATAAATGCATTTGACAAACAGCGCGCGATTGGCAAAGGATTGTGTAGGGCCTACCATACCTACACTGTAGGTAATTGCGACTTTTATGACATAAAAATGAATCATAAAATTGATCGCGCGATGATTGCTGATTGCTATTTCTTACGTAATATGCCACGCTCGACCACCGTCCACTGCGCCACCTTACGAAGATATATCATTAGCGTCAGTTGCAACTTCAGTTCTCCCAGTAAACATCATACACGCGACGCGTAGATGAATTCTAAGAAACACATTATTCTAGTGTTAGCTTGATGAAAATTCATGTTCTAATTTAATATAAATATTGCACATATTTATAGTTGTTTTGCGTAATTTAATAAAAATAAGTAATGAATTTTACTAAAACGGAAGTCTGTATTAAAACAAATATTAATAATTGTTAAACCTATACCATAAAACATGTTAATTTTAGTTGGATTTTATGAATGTGTTTCCATTTTAGTTTATTATAATTTTTGATATTTTTCGTTGTAAATAGCTCAATGCTGATTTCCGGTCGTTGTGACAAAATGTCGTGTTTATTTTCTATTGGTTGTGGCTAGACTTTTCCTCGGTGTCAACGAGAAAAGGACAGCCAATCCTCATTGAGCTATGAAGCCGTTTGAATATTGATGGTCAGAAAAATTGGAGATGTTCTGTAAAGCCGATAATAAAGTAATACAATTATTTGATGAAGTACAGTCTTTGAATTCTTATATCTGAAAGTTTTAACAAATCAGAAGCGGAATAGCACCAAGGAATTCTGGTGTAACGTTACCACCTTGGTGTGATCATACGCCCACAATAAGGTATATTAAAAGTCAATTTGTGAATTTTATTTGTGTCTATTTTCTTTTCTGTGTAGAATCTGTATAATATGTGTAATGTACGAGTATGTATTTGTGCACGCGTGTACATAATGTGTGCGCGCCGCGCGGGTGGCGTACCGTCAATATGGACACACAAGACAGTTCGTCCTTCAATAAAAAAATAATGCGGTTAGATTTATTTGATACGTTGTTTAGGTTTCCTATATTTAGGCTAATAATGGTCATGATATTAGGAAAATACCAAATAACTAGACTAGATGCAGATATGATCAATGAAGCAAAAGGAGTATGTAAGGATTGTAGCAGGCTGCGTTCTGTAGATTTTGCCTACCGCCATGGGTGAAAGATGTGAGTTTATGTACGTGTACCAAAATACAGTTATTTTGAATTATTGTACCTATACTTGTATGTTGAATTGAGAAATTGAGATAGTTTGAACTTTATGCCGCGTATAGGCAATTTTGAAACAAAGAAGTAGGTACACAATAGAATCCAGATACTTGTTGTTCTAATTATTTCAGATCATTGGACGCATGAAGATGCCTAACGACCGGTCCGAGAGTAGACGGAGGTCGGCAGGGAGGCATTCCAGCGTCGTGCTGGGACAATCCTCGCTATGCAGCCGATCCCGGACTCCTGGTCGAGGCTCGAGGTGAATTCGGCGCTCGTCAGCAGACCCCGCAGCGGTGGTCGAGGCTCGAGGCGAAGTCGGCGCTCGTCAGCAGCCCCTCCGCAGCAGTGTTCGAGGGTCGAGGCGAAGTCGGCGCTCGTCAGCAGCCCCCCCGCAGCAGTGTTCCAGGGTCGAGGCGAAGTCGGCGCTCGTCAGCAGCCCCCCGCAGCAGTGGTCGAGACTCCGAGCGGTGCAGGTCCAGAAGAATAACTTCAAGGGCGGTGTTGCAGGCAAGAAGAAGGAGCTGGTCATGTCGTGGGCAACGGATTCACAGGTTACAGACACCTCGCGGAGAAAACATTAATAGATCACATAGTCCAGTTCGTTCTTAGAATAGAATAGAATAGAATAGAATAGAATAGAATAGTTCTTTATTTGCACAGAAAGTAGGTACAAGTTTACCATGTCAAGATGAAATTCAGTAAATAATTTGAAATAGGCGATACAATAAACAATGTCAATTTTAATAAAATGGGATTAGAAATTCGTCAAGTGTCAGGTCAATACAGTTAAACAATAAATAAATAAAAAATGATTAAGTACAAGTCAGGAAATCTCTCAATCTGGTATTAATGAAAGATTTCTGTCTGTGATCCTACTGCATTCATCTGTCGATATTGTAATAATAATGATTTACTCAAATGAATCAAAGAGTCCTTACAATCGATTTAAGCTGTCAATTCACATACTTAAGAATGATTTGCGCATAATAATGTAGATCCAAAGTTTGGTCCTAAATAAAAAAACTAAACAATGGATGAATAAAGTTAAAGAATGCTCAGAGATCTATGGGTGGGACAGTAAACAGACTGTCCACTACGCTCTACCTAAGCTAGTCGGTACTGCGGAAAAGTGGTAAAAAGAGCAGCTAGCTTGAGACGAATGGGTTGAAAAATAAATCTGCTTATCCGTCTTCTTCTTAGCGTGTCGATGGCAAATGTAAAAAGTTAAATATTGTGTTTGGCTCAGAATTCAGCCACGGCAATACCATTCGGTGACGCAGTCATACGGTCTTCGTAAGTACAGGTGACAGGGCATGCTGCGCACTCCGTGAGGGCTTTTCCGTCTAACGAAATCTATGACCATTTACGTACGTAAATTTAATGTTGGCTAAAAGAGCAAAGTTTGGCGATGGTATTTATTATTTAATTATTTTAAAGAAGGCTTACATACTAACAAACCAATGACATAAATAAGGTAATTAAAAAAAATGCTAATAACAAGCCTTCACATATAGTTAATAAAAAGTCGATAAAAAGAAAATACATACATATACGAGTTAATATAATTAGAGCAGTAGATAATTTAACTGTCCTTGAAATAGAAGAGTAAGTATAGAAGAGTATTATTATAATAATAGCTTTCGCTATTGGTTGCATTGTTTGTGGAGTAGAGGATAGATCAGTTCGGCACGGGGCAGAGGCAATTGTGAGGAAGCTGAAAAATTATTTGGTTATCTGAGGGATTTCAAATGTGACAGATTAGATAAGTTTTCTAAGAAAGCAGTACATTCAGTAAGTGAAATTCGTAAACTTGTAAAATTGATTTGGATAGACTGTTGAGGTGTTGTAACATAACATCCTGAATGCAGTAAGAGTGTTTGGGTAATTGTGCCGAAGTTAAGACTTTATGACTGGATAACAGCGCGGGCTAGAGACTAGACGACAAATTTATATAGAGTATATATGTTAATCATGAACTTTTGATAGGGTGCGTAGATTTTGGTAGTCATAGACATTGGTAAAAGAATCCGCTATGAAAGGAGTTGTTCCACGCAAAAATGGATAGTAAATAATTTGCATACTATCAAAAGCTTTGGTGAGCGCTTTAGGTAAAACTAAGATTTCGTTGGTGATTAATAACGTTAAGATTGGCGTTGAGATTGATGTCACTGAAATTTTTCTAAGTTATGATTTATTTTTTGGATAGTAACCTCACATATGGGTGTTTAAACATGATACAGAATTTAATGAAATAATTATGAGAGATACGTAAGACTAGTCATTAAGTGCGAGAGGGTTTATAAAGTAAATGAGGACGGACTAAGATACGTGGTGTTAAAGGGCTGTAGGTGGCAGGTCCTCCAGAAAAGTCGCGAAAATTTTACATTAGAAAAAATTAAACAATATTATTCTTCCTCGCATGCGAAAGTTTATTAAGAATTATATAAATTCGTGTTTAGAATGTGCTCTCAATAAATTACCAACGGGAAAGAAACAAGGCTTCTTGAGAATTCCTATGAAAACAACACTCTTTCACATCATACATATGGACCATGTCTGTACATTTGTAAAGTCAAAAAGAACGAATTCTTACATTAGGTGATTGTAGAGTCTTTTTATTTAAGGCGGTTAAGAGCCACTTGCGCGTTCCTGGATTATCCTAAAAAAACTCTTGTTAAGAGCTAGTTCAGGGTTAATCAGATAAATCGTCTTGCTATCAAGAGTTTGAAGTAAATCTAGAGTTAAACTTATAAATTTACTTAAATATTTAACCCGCCGTTGAAGGAGACTTAAGTCGCTAAGTCCTGGGTTAGTGAAAGAATTGTCAGAATAGATTACGTAACTTGAAAACATGATTTATTGTTTATATTTTAATATATTTGTTTGCAAATGAGAGGTAGGTATAGATGTAGAACTATTTGATCGTTTAAATAATGTAAATATTTATGCGGTGTACAATAAAGTATATAATAAATAAATCGGTCCATGCGTTAACGAGATGTTCGCTAATCAGTGTAAGGGAAATGTTGTTTTCTGATGACAAAGAAAAGGTTCTATGACATGTCTATATTTTGTGACTATGTCACATAGAAGTCAAATATCACCAGATGTGAAATTAGGGGCATGGAAACGCGATTTCTTCAGATTTCTTTCCTATTGAATAAAAAATACTTATTTTACCGAAAGAAATTAAATTGTGATGGCTAATGGCGTCGGTGAACGAATGATGCCAATACAATACGATTAAAATGAAATGTCATCTTAAAAATTCAAAGGCCAGAAAGTATTACGTATCGTAATGTAGTGAAATAAAAGGGACACACATACAGTTTCGTTCATAGATTTATGCATTTATTTTTGTCGGATTATATTTCAGGGCCGTACTGAGAAACTAAAGTTTTGAACCACGATAGGTATTATGGTGGGTCGTAGATACACCCATTTACTAGAAAAGGGACGTCAAAGTATGTAGGTGTATTTTCTGTCGATAAAATTGCCTTTGTTTCAATAACAAAGGTAGCGAATACTCTACTAGCGAAACCGATTGTACCGATTATGATTTAAATAATGGTTTAGATAATTTATTTTATGTTTAGATACGAGTAATAATTATTTGTGGGTCTAGAAATTAATGAAGTACATACTTAATCATGCATAATATTTTATTTTTTGAGTTAAAAATATTACATAACCATTTTGTAAAATAAATATGAAAAGATATTACGCTAGATGGAGAATAATGATTGAGTTTATCTAATTTTCATCTTTAGCTAAATAGTATGAATTACACAAATTGTTGATGGTGATTGATTGATTGTTGGTTGTTGTTGATTGTTGTTATTGTTGGTTGTTGTTGATTGTCGTTGTTTGTTTGTTGTTGGTTGTTGTTGATTGTTGTTATTGTTGGTTGTTGTTGATTGTTTGTTGTTGTTGTTGTTGAGCTATTATTCACCATGATTTTTTTTAGTTAATCTACACTGCTATAAGCAAGAGTGTAATTAACTGTTATTCGCTATGAGCGACCATGATTTTTTTAGTTAATCTACACTGCTATGAGCAAGAGTGTAATTAACTGTTATTCGCTATGAGCGACCATGATTTTTTTAGTTAATCTACACTGCTATGAGCAAGAGTGTAATTAACTGTTATTCGCTATGAGCGACCATTTTTTTTTTATTTAATCTACACTGCTATGAGCAAGAGTGTAATTAACTGTTATTCGCTATGAGCGACCATGTTTTTTTTTTGTTAATCTACACTGCTATGAGCAAGAGTGTAATTAACTGTTATTCGCTATGAGCGACCATTATTTTTTTTAGTTAATCTACACTGCTATGAGCAAGAGTGTAATTAACTGTTTTTCGCTATGAGCGACCATGATTTTTTTTGTTAATCTACACTGCTATGAGCAAGAGTGTAATTAACTGTTATTCGCTATGAGCGACCATTATTTTTTTTAGTTAATCTACACTGCTATGAGCAAGAGTGTAATTAACTGTTATTCGCTATGAGCGACCATTATTTTTTTTAGTTAATCTACACTGCTATGAGCAAGAGTGTAATTAACTGTTATTCGCTATGAGCGACCATGTTTTTTTTTGTTAATCTACATTGCTATGAGCAAGAATGTAGATAACTGTTATTCGCTATGAGCGACCATGATATTTTTTCGTTAATCTATATTGCTATGAACAAGATTGTAGATAACTACTATTCGCTATGAGCGACCATAATTATTGATTTTGTTAAACTGAATGTGAGTTATTATTATTTTTTGTTTCTAATAGAATTAGTGTTTTGTAAAATACATTTAAGATTTCAATCGATTAGTCTTGATTATTGTTTTAAGTTTTTTTTTCTGTCATTCGCGGGGACGCGAAACTTATCAGGATGGACGAATGTTAGCTTGATGAAAATTCATGTTCTAATTTAATATAAATATTGCACATATTTATAGTTGTTTTGCGTAATTTAATAAAAATAAGTAATGAATTTTACTAAAACGGAAGTCTGTATTAAAACAAATATTAATTATTGTTAAACCTATACCATAAAACATGTTAATTTTAGTTGGATTTTATGAATGTGTTTCCATTTTAGTTTATTATAATTTTTGATATTTTTCGTTGTAAATAGCTCAATGCTGATTTCCGGTCGTTGTGACAAAATGTCGTGTTTATTTTCTATTGGTTGTGGCTAGACTTTTCCTCGGTGTCAACGAGAAAAGGACAGCCAATCCTCATTGAGCTATGAAGCCGTTTGAATATTGATGGTCAGAAAAATTGGAGATGTTCTGTAAAGCCGATAATAAAGTAATACAATTATTTGATGAAGTACAGTCTTTGAATTCTTATATCTGAAAGTTTTAACACTAGTAAGTATCTATACTTTACAATAATGACAGATTTCCGGCGACGTACGAGAGCTACCATAGAGTAAGATTAGAATAGAACCGATACTGTCGATTCAAACTCAAAGCAAGCATTTACAAGCTTTTATTGAGTTCCATCTGTCCCGGGTGTATATAAAAACCGGCCAAGTGCGAGTCGGACTCGAGCACGAAGAGTTCCGTACCATTATCGCAAAAACGGCAAAACAATCACGTTTGTTTGTATGGGAGCCCCACTTAAATATTTATTTTATTCTGTTTTTAGTATTTTTTGTTATAGCGGCAACAGAAATACATCATCTGTGAAGATTTCAACTGTCTAGCTATCACGGTTCATGAGATACAGCCTGGTGACAGACGGACAGACAGACAGACTGACAGACAGACGGAACGCGGAGTCTCAGTAATAGGGTCCAGTTTTTACCCTTTGGGTACGGAACCGTAAAAACCGGCCGAGTGCGAGTGGGATTCGAGCACGAAGGTTTCGGATCGCGGAGTCTTAGTAAAAGGGCCCCGTTTTTACCCTTTGGGTACGGAACCCTAATAATCAAACCTTGCCAGTTAAATTTGACTTACTTCCCAGTGCCTGATTGAGATGAAATTTTGCACACACAATTTTGTTCTCGTGACAATGCACTTTCAATAATAAAATAATGTTTAAAAACATACATTGAATCTTGATGAAGCTGAATACTATGCCACGGGATCTCAGCGCTACTAAAGAAAATTTGGTTCAAATAAATCTCACTAGATGGCGCGATATGCATCGATTTGTTAATGAATTGTGTGCAAAATTAACATTTTCTAGAATCGATCATAAACATAACTAAAGACAACATTATGTAATACTTAGCTCTTAATTCAAATTTCAAAGATTATTTGAACGGACCATTTAAAATTGATGCCAATAGAGGGCGCGGTTTTAAATTTCTGAGGCATGCACTTGATTTTTTTAATTTGTATTGTAACACATTTTGGTACAATGAAACTGTAAAATCGTGCAAAAAATACTACAAAACAATTCTTCACTGTATTTAAAGAAAAATATTCACGAACCCAGAAAACCCTTTTACTTGCTAACACCATCTACAGCCTGGAACGGAACCGAACGCGCTCGAAGTACTTATAAAACAAGTAAAATTTCCAAAACCCCATTTAATCTACATAATTTATGTAGTAGTAGACGCGCTTCGATCAACAATCTATCGAACACGTAATTATGACACGATATCTTGCGAAAATACTCCGTTTCAAACAGAAAACAGCCCATAACTTTTGAAAGGCTAAACCGATTTTCACCAAACATACTCGTAGCTAAGAACACTCTCGACAAAGTCACAATTAAAATATATTTATTCGACACAGGCACAACACAACAGCAACAAACATGGAGTAAAAGACAAAACAGAAGTGCAAAGACAGATTGCGCAGAACGTGCCCATACCGAAAGGGTTACCAACTCAGCATTTGCTGGGCGTCAGACACTCTGCGCTGGTTTTAAATCAAAATCGGTTCATCCGTTTAGCCGCTATGATGCTACAGACAGACAAACAGATACACAGCAACACACGTCAAACTTATAACACCCCTTTTTCCGTCGGGGGTTAAATAATCATCTTAATCAGACGAAAAACGCTAGTTACGTCGGCACGGTTTCTTTGTATGGGATGAGGCATCTGTATGCTAGTATTATACTATCTGTGACCGCCACAGATACACCGTGACCAAACTAATATCAAATTATAAGCTGGCGACTGACTACCCGTAACGACTGTCAAAGATCTTCAAATGACAGCCGGGACCAACGGCTTAACGTGCTTGCCGGGGCACGGAGGAAACTCGGTATGTTGAAACGGTCACCCATCCACGGATTGACCTCTGCAAGCATTGCTTAACCTTGAAGATCGACACGTGCGGCTGTTGTTATTATTTTGAGTATACAAGCTTCTGATTCCAGTGCAAGATAACTAATAGATATTATGGTACGTGGGTGCAAATACTGTGACCTTTACGACATCCTGAATGGCTGCAATTTATATATAAGTATAAGATGGCCGGCATCCGATGATTACATCATATTGCGAATAATATGTCGTGGTGGCCCAGTGGCTAAGATTTGGCTCGAGGTCATGGGTTCGAATCCGGGCAAGTACCAAATTGCGGTGAGAACGGTGAAAGAAAACATCGTGAAGAAAACTGCAGCCTTATTGCGTAAGTGAGTTCGCCAGGGCAAAGGGAACAGCTCCATGAAATAATATGACACATTTGTTTTAAATGATTTCGGTTTTGCGTAAATAATTTAGAAATGATAGTACTTGAATCTTGTCCTCCTCGTTAAATTCATTCTCCGGGACTTCGTCGAGCTTCATTGCCTCGGCGCTTTTCTGGTGGTCGCCACTGTTGATTCTGGCTTTCAGGAGTTGCAGTGGTTTGGGAATAGTGCGGTGGGATGGAACCAATAAAACAAAAAGTACGTCCTCCACCCTATGAGTTGAATTTACATATCCTTTCCATGACTGAGTTTATAACGCAATATGAAAGTCGGTATTACCGGACTACGGCAGGTTATGTTTTTGGCTAGTATGTATGTGTCATCTCTTCCCTCATAACTTCTAAAAAACTTGACAAATTATGGGTGTCGTTGGCAGCGTCTTGTTTGTCCGCTGATTTTATGCTGTGTGACGTCACATTAAATTGAATAAGGCGCCCGCTAGAGGGCACGAACTCCAGAACAAAAAAATTACTTTGCGAAATGTATTGTTTGTTACGGTACGTGGCATACGAGCACGGTTATCCTCTGAAGACCACTATGAATATGGAAATACATTAAAATGTTTATTTTCAATACAGTTGTTAAACATGGCGTACTTTCAGAGGCTATAATTATGATTCGAAAGTTAAATCTTACGCATAGGCATCTTTCTGTTACGCGGTCGTGACTTTTGTTTACGAGCTCGATCATTATGTTTGCAGTTTAGTTTTAAATTTATAAGTCAATTTAAAAAAGTTTAGTAGCAAGGAGTTTTCAAACATAGAATAAAATGGGATAGATTTTCTACGAGGAAAAATGAATGATTCCGTACGTTTTAGCATTGAATTCTCAAAAGTCTTTTAAATGGTTGTTTAATACATTTAATTACCAGTTTTAATTTAATTATTTTCACATCAACATTTGTCAAAAATCTAATAGGCTGTATAGGCTGTTTTTGTTGAAAAAAAAAATGTCCAGTTGCAGAAACGCGCCATAAGTCAATTTAAAAAAGTTTAGTAGCAAGGAGTTTTCATACATAGAATAAAATGGGATACGATTTTATACGAGGAAAAATTAATGATTCCGTACGTTTTAGCATTGAATTCTAATTTTTTTTTAAATAGTTTTTTAATAGATTTAATTATCAGTTTTAAGTTAATTATTTTCACATCAACGTTTGTCAAAAATCGAATAGGCTGTATAGGCTGTTTTCTTTGTAAAAAAATATGTCCAGTTGCAAAAACGCGCCATATTGAAAATTTTATTTTTTGTGAATAAACAAATCTAATTCTTTGATTTGTTTTTACTGTTTCTCACAACTGTATTGAAAAACGTCGTGTGATACACGGGTGTGTAGGTTATTGCAAACTCGTGTCATTAAAAACCCTCGCCTTCGGCTCGGGCTTGTTGATGACAGCTCGTTTGCAATAACCTACTTTCCACCCTTGTATCACAATGTACTATACACGTAGATGAGAATATTTTCTTGTTTCAAACTTTTTAGAGGGTGATTTTTCAGTAGTCGGGATTTAGTTTTTGAACTTATTTTTAGGGTTCCGTACCCAAAGGGTAAAACGGGACCCTATTACTAAGGCTCCGCGATCCGTCTGTCTGTCTGTCTGTCTGTCCGTCTGTCACCAGGCTATATCTCATGAACCGTGATAGCTAGACAGTTGAAATTTTCACAGATTATGTATTTCTGTTGCCGCTATAACAACAAATACTAAAAATAGAATAAAATAAATATTTAAGTGGGGCTCCCATACAACAAACGTGATTTTTTTGCCGTTTTTTGCGATAATGGTACGGAACCCTTCGTGCGCGAGTCCGACTCGCACTTGGCCGGTTTTTTTTTTAATGTGTCGTCACCCTTACCTATACGTGTTCTTTGCCGAATTCACTTAAGCAATTAGGTTGTTGGTCAAACAATAACTATTGCTTTATCTACTAGCTTATCCCCGCGGCTCCGCCTCGTGATCTACCACGCACAAACCTATGACACTCACGCCAACATGAGTTGAATCTTTCAATCAGCGAAAAAAAATAATTATCGATAGTTATTTTTTGTTTAAGTTTTTTTAGGCTCGCATTTGCCCACTATCTCACCTGATGGTAAGCGATGATGTGGTCGACGGTGAAGCACGCTTGTCTAGAAGTAACCTATTCACTCTTGCTGCTGCACAAGCTGGCAACTCGGTGAAGATGCCGTGCCTTGAACTTTACCAGTGCCTCATTGGCGATGAGTCTCTTGGCCTGCTTTTCAATCGACTCTAGTGCATCAAGCTGGTATTTGTCAGATCAGCCCCAGAGAACTAAATCGGTACTTCTAGAGATTACCCTTGGCAAACATATTAGCAAATTTCCTCAATAACCAATTTGAATATGGAATTCGTGAAAAAAACAACTGCGAATATCACTGGCTGCCAATTTCATATAGGTACGACCTTGTCAGAGGAAAACTAAATGAAATCATTCGGAAAAACCGTAAATGCTAAAATTGTTCGGCTGCCACGACACCCTGCGACTGTGCCAAATTGAATTCAAATAAAACTTTTGCGTAATTTTACTTTTGTTCCGAAAAATATGCTAAGGAGTGGCATTCCGTGCCGGAGTCTGTGTTTCCCGATAGCTACAACCTGGGAGTATTTAAATCAAGAGTGAATGGGTTACTTCTAGTAGTTCTAGTCAAGCGTGCTTCACATCATCGCTTACCATCAGGTGAGATAATGGTCAAGCGCGAGCCTAAGGATAATAAAATAATTATAAATAATCTTGATCCGTAATAATGGTTGAATTGCAAACCAGCGAAACATACCCGCAGAAAAGACATACCAAATATTTCTGCATTGAGAATTTGAAGTTGAGTGAATCAACCAATGTGAGTTTTTCAAGGCCTCCCACTGACTAGGTGGACCGATGACCTGGTTAAGGTTGTGGGAACCCAGTGGATGCGAAACGCACGAGACGATTCAGTTAGGCGACGCTTGAGGGAGGCCTAGGTCCAGCAGTGGACATCTTTTGGCTGAAATGAAAATGATGATATACGTGAGGACGATGAACCCAGTATAACACTCAAAAAGCAGAATACTCAATTCTGAAACCAGCCCTGTTAGTGAGTAGATACTTACCTATGTGTATAAATCAATCTAGGTGTTGTAGTAAGTGTTATTCTACGTAGATATAAATCACAAAAACTACAGTTTGAGGAAATATAACCATTAGAAACCTTGTTCTATTATTCGTGGAACGGATAGAAAATAATAGAAATCACGAATACGCCACGCACCACAGTAAATCTGTACGTATTTTCATATTAACATTACAGTCAATATCATCATCTTGCTGCCCTTGTCCCATGTTACTTGGGGTCGTCGCTACACTTTTTACCCGGCTGCAAGGAAAGGGTTATGTTTTACGCGCGTGTCTTGTATGTATGTAATATTCTTTATTACCTCGTATCGTTCAAACCACTTGACGGATTTTTATAATTAAGACATCGTAAGATAGGTCTTGGCCGCCCAAGTGTTCTTGGATAAGTGACGAAAAAAAGAAACATGGCGGATTTCGGGCGCCATATTGTAGGGGTTACAATTATTTTTTTCTTCGAAACCCATCGAGAGGGGTATCGAAATGAAGGGTAATTACAAAAATGTATACCACTTAAATGTTTAAAGTTATTCGAAAAAAAAAAATTGGTACAACTAAAAAGTTGTACTTAAATAAAAAAAAGTTTATAACATAAAAAAAAGCGAACTAATATTATTTAAACAAGAAGAAAATCTTGCTGTGCAGTCGGAGGATACATCTGGTTTTGGTCAGCCAGCACGCGAATACGTATCCTCCGACTGCACATAATGAGTTTCTTCTTGTTTAAATCATTTTAGTTCGCTTTTTAAGCAGTCGGGTTTTATTTTATTTTTCTTCTTCCACACCGTCCTGTCCCCCATCACGCTATCACTGACTACCTTTTCTTTCATATTTCTCCTCATCCTCTTTCTGGTACTTAGGTACTAATATTATAAACTAGCTGTTACCTGCGACTTTATCAGCGCCAAACTAGTAAAAACTAAAAAAAAAAGTTTTTTTTTTCACGGAACCCTTGTTATTTTCTAAAATAAAATTAGTCTAAGTTAGGTCCTTGTAACATCAGCTATCTGCCAGTGAAAGGCCCGTCAAAATCCCGTGACCTCTGAACAGACCACCCCGGAACCCCCTCTGTGCATCGACTGTTAGGGCACATCCCTGAGGAGACTGAAAAAGCGCTCGAAAAAGCCTGGCTGTGCACGGCAGCATGTGATCACTGTGCTACCGACAATCGATTTGAACCGCACCTCAAGTTACGAGTATGAAGCGATACAAAACAATGATTCAACTTTATACTGTTTATACTGACCAATGATAAACATTGGACCCAAACGAAGCCGGTGCGGGATGCTAGTTAAAAATAAAGCAGATAACTAGAAAATGTCATCGCTTAAATTTCAAAAAATTGTGTCAGTTTTCTACCATATCACGGGGACCCAGCGCCAACAAAGAAAATATGGCTCAAATAAATGTCACTAGAAACCGCGATATGCATCGATTTGTTATTGAATTGTGTAAAATTTACATTTTCTAGAATTGATCATAAAAATTGTATGTTATCCTCCACTCTCTACAAAATTATGGAATACTTAGCTCTTAATTCGCATTCCAAAGATTATTTTAACGGATCATTTAAAATTGATTCCAATAGATGGCGCGATTTTAAATTTCTGAGGCATGCCATTCGATTTTTTTTGGTTCAATGAAACTGTAAAAACGTGCAAAAAATACTGTAAAACAAATCTTTCTCGAAAAAGTCAAAAATACCACTAAAAATATACCATTTTATTAAACCAATACATATAACATTAATTACGAAACTTTATAAGGAGATTATAAGCATTCCAGAAATGAAGAACACTTGTACATTTATGTCAAAAACTTATGAGTAATGTGGCGTTGAATTGTAGTAATGTGTTGCGTCAAAATTACGTTATTGAATATGAGTTATCTTTGAAGCCTATTTATATACATTATTAATAATCTAAACAAAAATTAAAAATTGCGAAATGATAGTTTATTTATTAGACTATTAAATAAGCTATCATTTATTATTAATTTAACATTATGATTCAATGAATGTATTAAGTTTCCTACCATGCGGATGTTTTCCTACCAAACACGCAGTATTTAAAACGTCATTGATACCGACACAATGCCACCACTGGCGATTTCACAACAAATAGACAAACCACACGAGTGTCACAAGACATAATGCCTCACTTACACAATGACACCTTCAATTCAATTCAGATATCGGACACAATCGGTTCGAAACTCAAAGGTACGCGAGGTGAGGCGAGCCGGGGCGAGGTTAAGGCGCAGTCCGCGGTCAGTCCTTGGCTTGGTGACCGTTCACTACCCGTCGAGGTCTCTTCGTGATTTGGGGAGCAAATCAGTCTTAGTCTATATCTCTAAAGAAGTATTAGATTAGTTTATAGATTGGGTCGCGTTTGACCACTATCTCACCTGATGGTAAACGATCACATAAACGATGATGTGGTCGACGGTGAAGCACGCATGTCTAGAAGTAATGTGCACTCTTGACTTAAAGACCCCTAGGTTGTAGCCACTCTCTCCCTAGGTTGCGACTTCAACATAACTGGTTAAATGTGAGTGTACAGATCGATCTCTGCCTATCCATTCAGGGCATTCAGGCGTGATGTAGTAGTTCCACTCCGTACCAGTACCTACGTATAATGAACAGACTTTATGAAAACTCAAGTTTTCAAGTTGAGGTAGCTTTTGTCAAAGTCAAAGACAAAGATTTATTTGCAGATAAAACGGTTACAAAAGTTCTTAAAATGTATATAATAGTAGTTTAACATATTTAATCATAGCATAATGACATGCAAATTTTTTGGTAAGTATACAATTAGGTCATTTAAATTTAAACTGAAGGAACTCTTTTATAGTATAGAATTCTCTATTAACCACCTGCGTACAGCCCTTCTGAAGCGGACCATTGGAAGTTCATTCATTTCGTTAGGAATCTTATTATAAATCTGGATACACATAGGATAGCAACTTCGCCTATATCTATAAATATAAAAAACGGCCAAGTGCGAGTCGGACTCGCGCACGAAGGGTTCCGTACCATTATCGCAAAAAATGGCAAATATATCAAGTTTGTTGTATGGGAGCCCCACTTAAATCTTAATTTTATTCTGTTTTTATTATTTGTTGTTAAAGCGGCAAAAGAATTTCAGCTGTCTAGCTATCACGGTTCATGAGATACAGCCTGGTGACAGACGGACAGACAGACAGACAGACGGATCCCAGAGTCTTAGTAATAGGGTCCCGTTTTTACCCTTTGGGTACGGCACCCTAAAGATGAATCGCTAAATGTGTTGCTAAGCGCTGTCGCTAATTCTTTTTCTTATGTTTGTTATTGTTAGGAGAAGGTTCTAACGGAGAGAAAAATTTAAAAGATTGCCTGAAAAATTCTAAAAACAACACTTTTCTATACTCCCATACAAACGATTCGTAATAATACTTGAAAGTCAATTTGACCTTTAATACCATACCATATAAAGTTCAAGTGTTAGTGGAGAGGTTCCGGAAAGGCAAAACAATTGAGTGACGTGACGTTATCGAATAAATATTAATGTCAATATTTGTCAATACTCAAAAACAAATTGGTAGGGTAGGTAGGGTAGGGTAGGATAGGGTAAGGTAGGGTAGGATAGGGTAAGGTAGGGTAGGGTAGATGAATGTTTGGTGTTTTATGGCAAAACAAAAAGTTTGCCGGGTCAGCTAGTAGTATATAGTTCCGTTTTAATTCTAGGAATAATTAGTATACTAAGATATCTAGTTCTGAACTTATATTTATCTCCGGTTTTCAAATATTTCAGGCTGAGATTTGGCAAATTAACATATTTCCTCAACACACTGTACACGCACTCTCTCTAGTACTTTGTTACATAAGATTTAAGGATTTTCGTATTGAGAGAGAAATCAAGATCTGACAAACAGTTCAACCTTTCAGGATATCTCCGATCTTCTTGTTTTTATTGTGAGACCGGAAGATGACCATTGTGTAAGAGAGGTTACCCATCACTTAGCTGACCGCAGTGACCGCAGTTTGCCCTCGCAGCCGCAATGTAACATAACTCTAGCTACGAGTAATTTATCCTACTAATCAAATAAAAATTAAATGTAACATAGTGTAGGAAGCAAAGTGGGCCAAGAATTGAGCCCTGTGGGATCCCCAATACCAATTTAGTATCGGGAGTTCTGTTTTTATAAATCTTAGCACTTATTTTAAAATGTATTATTTATTTATTTAAAATAGGTACATAAAACAATAAAATCTCTAGACAATTCTGCTACCGTTTCTCAGAGTGGTACAATTTCTAAATAACAGTTTCATAACGAACACACTCAAATGCCTTGGAAAGATCGGAAAATATGCTTGTAGTATCTTTTCGCCAAATATTAGAAATAATATAGCGTAAAGGTTCAGAACTTAAACTACTTAGTTTACGATTAAGTAATAAACAACTGGCCAAGTGCGAGTCGGACTCGTGAAAATTTCAACTCCTCATAAATTGGGAAAATGCTTGAAAATGAGGACTCACTATTTTAAGATATGTATACCTAATGGAAAAATTCAAAAACACTATGAAATGGTAATCGAACCGAGGACCCAACGTTCAGTAGTCGCAAAGGCGACTACTGTACCGACGCAGTAAAGACAGACTTATTATCTCGTCAAAGTCAATTACGACAAAATAAATTGTAGAGTCCATGTTTCGCTGGCTTATTAATAAAATTGTTGATATTAAGATAGGTCTTCTATTAGACTGCCATATTGGTCTAATTGTCCGAGCAGTAGTCCAGAATTCGGGAACTACGGAGGACTACTGATAAATTGTAGACGGAAAAACTATATAACACTTTGGTCGACCTGGGAATGGAACCCTGGACCTCAAGCTCGGCAGTAACTCTAGCGTCCAGATCACCCATAAGTATCAGAACCACAGCTAAGAAAATCACGATATTATGGCCAAATAGCTTACCTTAATCGCGCAATAAGAAGCAATCCTTCCGATCATTCGCATCCATAATACACGAAATCTATTCACTCCCCACTAAACCACTTTTCAACACCATTATCTCACTGTTACAAAACCATTTATTTAAACAAACGCGTCGCTTTGTCTTATTTGTTTAATTAAAGTTACGTTACGGAGCGAGCGTCTATCGCACACGACCTCCTCTAGCGAGAGTTCCCGCGCAACTAATAATTTCCCACATTGAAAATACGATTTAAACAAACATTCTAAACTTGATTACTGAATCTTATCTCAACTGTGTAGAGTTTAATTTACGATGCTTGAACAGCAAATATGACGTAGCAAACGAACACTATCCGGAGTTTCCTACGCAACGTTAAATTTGCTGCTAACTTAAGAATGTTTTCCTTTGTAACGTTCTTTTGATTTAGTTTCGGAGACGTAAATGTAAGTTTGTATGTTTTCATGTATGAAACCATTGTTGACAATCTTTGTTTTGACTCGTATTCGCTTGAGACCGAATTGCCGCCATTGCTGTGCACTTTGTTAACGTATTCCAAGCATTTTTGTTTTAATAATTGAATCATTGTGTGAGACATGACATACTTTTAAGAATGCATAATATTTGGTCTATGGTCTATCAGAGAGTAGAAACAGAGACAAAAGGGTTATTTTATAAACTTTATATTATAATAAACTAGATTTTTTCCCGCGGCTTCACTCCCGTGGCCCACCCCGCATAGGGTTACCATTCTGATAATTAAAAATCCTGACAAAAAGCTGGACAAAAAATAGTACAAACCCAATTTTGTGGACTAATCACACTAATATTATAAAGGCGAAAGTATGTGAGTGTGTGTGTGTGTTTGTTACTTCGTCACGCTCAAACGGATCGGCTGGACGGATCTGGATGAAATTTGGCACAGAGATAGATTATAGTCTGGAATAGCACATAGGATACTTCTTTCTTCTTATCCCGTGAATATGTTCCCGTGGGAAAATTTTCGACATTCACGCGGGAGAAGCCGCTGGCAGACGCTAGTTAAATTAGATTTTATTGATATCTAAAATCCCGATTTCGTCACTGACTCACACATTGATGATCTTCAAAATTCTTAGGTTACTTCCTGAAGTCCTAGAAAGCTGAAAATTGGTATGTAAGCTAGTATTGGTAGACAAAAAACAAAAAAATACTAAAACTTGGAACTTGGACCATCCAACCCCTTAAACTAGGGGATGGAAGTTTGTATGGGACTGCCGCAAATTTTGATGCTATAATAGAGGTCTGAAAATTTATATAGGAACTCTTTGTTATAAATAAAAAAATACACAATTCATGATTATTAGTAAATCACCCCCCACCCTTTAAATTAGAGGAAGGAAAAAAAAACAAAAACCCCGACAATTTTTTTTATTTCATACTTTTAAAACTATGTACATAATTTATCTAGTAGACGATCAACAATTTATTGAACACGTAATATGACACGATTTCTTGCGAAAACACCCCGATTCAAACAGTAAAACGCCCAAAACTTTTGAGAACATGTTAAAGGCACTTTTCAAACAAAAAAATACTAAATCCAAATCGGTTCATACATTTAGGAGCTATGATGCCACGAAAGAAAGATACACAAATACACTTACTTATACACACTTCAAATTTATACCACTTTTTCCGTCCAGGGTTAAAAAAAGTGAAATCCCACCAAAAATATTTTCATGTAAAATGCTGCCAAAAGAGAGCAATGGTGGCCAACGGGTAACGGCCCCGACTTACGTCTCGTTGGTCGTGAGTTCAAACCTAGGCAGGCGCTTTACTTTGTGTAAATTATTTCATCACCACTGCCCTTAAAACGGTGAAGGAAAACATCGCGAGGAAACCGGCATGTCCTAGAACCAAAACAGTTTGAAGACATGTGACATCCACCAACCCGCACTGTGCCCGCGTGGTGGATTAAGAGGAAATATGGCTAGAGAGTGCCGACTGAATTTCCTTAGTAAAAAGTCATAATTCGAGGTTTGGCTCTCGTCTCTTTCCTCCGCCAAAATTGGACCAATTTAAAAGATATTCCATAAACTGGTAAAGTAAGATATAACTATGTCCCTATGTTTTCCTTTTTTTATTTATGTTTGTCAAATTTGTACAATAAGCCTCTGTTGACAGCGCAAGCTGTTGCGTAGCGTTTGAGCATTTTTTGAGGGCTCTAGTGCTTCTAAAGATCATCAAAAAGGAAAATCTTTTAAATTGGTCCAATATTGGAGGAGGAAAGCGACGAGAGCCAAACCTCGAATTATGACTTTTTACTAAGGAAATTCAGTCGGCGCTCTCTGCCCCCGTTTCCTCTTAAGGTCCATTACCTCTCTCACAGTGAGGATGCCTGTGTCCCAGCAGTGGGAACATATGATTTTGCCAAGACCAGGCCATATGGCTCGCACTGTCAACAAGTTATCAGATGTCATGTAGAGACAAGCTTCTAACTCTACGCGCCCTAACTTCACAAACTCGACACCTTCGTCAAAATATGTCGTTTCGCTACCGTCAAATGGGCGTACGCTGAAAAATGTATTCAATGTTCATTATTTTTTAGTAAACAAACATGGCGACGAGGAGATGCGCAAACGAAATACGTGAAACCTGTAAGTGGCGATTTCTAGTAACGAAGCTGTTCGCGACGATAGTTCAAACAAAGAGGAAATGAAAGAGAGTGGACTGTACAATAAGAGATGAAGTGTATTGAAGAAGAAAAAGACAAAGGGAAATAAGATTATGCGCGAGCGCAGCCGTGCGTGGAGGCGTGCAGCAGCTGACTGTCGTGGCGGCGGCGTGTCGCTCGCTCGGCCGTCGGCCGGCTGGTAAATTCCTTTTTTTTTTATCTGGTTGGAAAATCCTCATTGGATGTCCTCCGCTCTGGGGAGGGCGGAGGGGTCTGTCAGACTCGTACTGACTAAAAACCACCCCGGTGTTTCATCTCACACCTACGCTGGGGGTCGCGGGAACAAAGATACTTCCGCAACCCCCAGCTAGTGCCGGCCCGCCTTTGCGGGCCTCGATCTCGGGTTAGGGGGGGAAGTGAGGTGTTAGACTCCCCCCTAAGAGGGGCGCGCGTGGAACCCGACACGCCGCCACCTCGGGTCCTGATGTGTGGGTGGGCGACGGACGTCCCCGAGTCCGTCACCCCTGGACCCATTTAGGGGGGCTGGAAGAGGGCGTTGTCCGCCCTCCGCCGATGCCCGGCGCATCTGCTGCGGATCGGGTGAGCGGATGAAATCTCCCTCTCCCTCTCCGCAGCCTTCTTCTGCGAGACGACTGTTTCGCAGAAGGATACCACCGCGTCCCAGGACTCCTCGCTGCCGACCATAGACTCGACTACGGCCGGCAGCGACAGGTCACTGCCTACTTCAGAGATGAGGGCACGGCGTGGCTAATCCAGACGGATGTTAACCCTGACCCTGCAGGACGCGTTATTTTTTCGGGATAAAAAATAGCCTATGACACCCAGGAATAATTTAACTATCTACTGGTGAATGAACTTTCGTATCTTGTTTCTTTTCAGCGCGTTCCTTACGACCGTGTAGAATTTGGAGGATGACGAGTCATTCACGTTACTTGTTTGGTCCATCAATTCAATTCAATTCAAATCGTTATTGCTCAACACAGTATATAATTATACATTTCCAGATGTTAGGTGGGGGTTGCCTTCGGTGTTCCCAACAATAATCAGTCTTTATAAATTCTCTTCGCCTCAGGCGTTGCTGGCATAATACGAGTATGGTAAATAAAGAGTACATACTTTATATAAAAGAGTAATTAAGTTCAGTACTAAAATAGTTTTATTTTTTTCTTAAACCGATTTTTCCCCAAAAACCGGCCAAGTGCGAATCGGACTCGCGCACGAAGGGTTCCGTACTTGGTAAATTGCGGTTTACGATTTATGACATATTAAAAAAAACTACATGGAAGTTTACATGGTAATATACATCATATATTTGTTTTAGTTTTATCATTCTCTTATTTTAGAAGATAGAATTTTTTTTTATTAGAAACCTCCAATATCATTTTTGAAGACCTACTCGTAGTTCGCTTGGAAGTCGGTGTCCATAACGCAAAAAAAATGGTACCTACGAAAGACACCGACTTCCAAAAATAAATTTATTTTTCACTTTGTAGTTTTCTTATTTGGAAGTCGGTAGTATCTTTTTGTAAAAAGTTTTATTATTTAATCCCGAAAACGGGCCCTGTGGGGTGGTCCACGGGAGCGAAGCCTCGTGGAACAGCTTGTAGATTATAAAAAGCGCCTAGCGCGAAATAGAGTAGGTACAATACCTACCTACTCTATAATTAGATTGCGGGTGGCAACCCTAGATAGCCATCAGGTAGTTCGCTAAGGGTAAAAGGTGATAAGTCATTGGCAAAGCGAAATGATTTGTTTTCAACTTGTTGAATAGGCACATAATCAAACAGTAGAGCACAAAGAGCGCGCCGAACTAGCACACTGATTTGCAATTTAAATGTAACGTTGGACTTGCGTGATTTTAAACACGGAATAATGATTCCGAATCAAAACTTTTATTTTTACTTGTCTTTTAGTTAGTTGCTTTATGGATTTCCAGATTGGCCACTGCAGTTCCTGTCCAGGGGCAGATGCTCTGCCGGACTGATGAAGAGTGGAGGAATATGGTATGTATGTTACCATAATCCACATATTATGTCCACATATATTTATATTGGGTACGCAGATGACAGTACTGTTGCAGAGAGATACTTGTCCAGCGCAAGAACCAGCGTGGATGAAGTTCGTTCCTTGAGAGAGGCTATGGTGGAAAGGACAGATTTGACCTTAAGCCTTGTCTCCCAGTGGGGTGATGACAATCTGGTCTCCTTTAACGCCACCAAAACACAGGCGTGTCTTTTTACCGCAAAAAGGAGTATCTTCGATCAAACTCCTACTTTTCGGGGTGCGTCTGTTCCTGTGACTGATCGGCTCGAGCTCTTGGGCATGGAGTTGACATCCAGCCTCAGCTTCGGCGCCTCCATTGAGTACAAAGCTCAAATTGCGGCCAAAAAGCTGGGCATCCTAAATAGAGTGAAGCGATACTTTACGCCTGGACAGCTTTTAACCCTTTACAAAGCGCAAGTCCGATCCTGCATGGAGTATTGCAGCCACCTTTGGGATGGCTCAGCTAAGTATCAGCTTGCCGCGCTTGACTCGGTGGAACGCAGAGCCAAGAGGCTCATTGGCGACGTTGAGCTGGCGGATGCCAAGCTACACAGCTTGGCTCATCGCCGCAGGGTTGCCTGCTTCGCGGATAAATTTGAAACAGAGTTACCGCGGCCCTGGCACAAGCAACTGAAGGAACACGGGTGGGTTTTAGTCAGTAAAAGTCTGACACGCCCTCCCGCTTCACCCAGGGCGGGAGAAGTCATTGGATGAATTCCCACCCAAAAAAAAAAAAAAAAAAAAAAAAAAAGGGTTGCCTGCTTGTCGGTCTTTTACAGACTGTACTTCGGTGAGTGTGCTCAAGAACTCCACGACCTCATCCCACCAGCCCCCTTCTACCATCGGACATCTAGACGCACTGCAAGTTACCATCCTTACCTTGTTGCCATTCCACCAATACGCACCAAGCGCTTCCAATCATCCTTCATAATGCGCACAGCGAATGAGTGGAACTCACTACCTGCGTCTGTGTTTCCGAACGCATTCAACCCGAATCTCTTCAAAGTTAGAGTGAACAGGCTTCTTCTGGGTAAGCTCGCTCCATCGTCGACTCTGTCTCTGTCACCTTTGACCTAGACTAGAGTCAAGAGCAAACCCATCACAAATAAAAAAAAAAAAAAAAAATGTCTCAAGAAGCTGTTACGACTCTTCAGGCGCGCAGGTTCGTGTTGATACTCATAAAAGGGGTGCCGACTGTCTTGTTCCTTTGTCTACTTCGCGACAAGCTTCTGGTGGAACTACACCCGCCAGTGGGTACAACATCACAAGTGGGGTAGGTTTCAAATACCTATTAGATGCGGCAGGTATTATTCAGCGCTATGCCGACTTCTCTAGCGTGAGCGGATCGATGCCACACTGGGCATGCGAACTCCCAAGCAGAAAAAGACAGACATAGGCCAGATGTACCGAGAACTTGTGATGTACGCACTCTTAAAACGACAATCAGACGGTTTTACAACTAAATAGTCGAAAATATTAACATACAAGCTAAAACTTCCCCAGTTAGTATAAAAAACTGTACCAATTTCAATGTATATGTGAATTATAACTTTTATAAGAAATAAATTATTAGTTAGTTGAGTTTATTGTGTTTTTATTATTTTATTAAATTGCTTAATTTTTTCGCAACTGTAATATAAGTAGTTGTTCAGTACACGTGCGGAACCGTCATTGCAACTTGTTTCGACTTTCAACCCTCACCTTCGGCTGCGCCTCGGCTCGGGTAGACATTTGTCGGAACTCTTTGCAATGACAGGCTTTCCGCACTCGTAATGAAATTAGAAACAGACATTCATGACAAGTGAGTGTACTACCACTTTCTGCCTACCGGTTACCGCTTTGACATTAGTTTCGCGCAATTTTTGAACCTTGCGTTTCGTTGTACGTAAGAACACAGTAATTTCATTGAAGTGACTTACAGACTTTTTTCTTGGGTTAAAATTTAGCTATTTTATTTTTTTATTACAATTTATAACTGCATAACAAATACATCAAGTTAAATGTCATAAACCGTTTAAAAAAAAAATGCTATAATATTAAATGGAAAATAGAAATCGTAAAATGGAACGTATAATTATGATGACCTTGGCAGTTTGACAGATATGAATAAAGTTACCATACCCAGATATCTGCTTGAGTTAGGGGTGTCAATGATTATTAAGTTCACGCGAAGTCGCGGGTCATGTCTATAATCGAGCTTAAAATGACAGCCATCGGTATTGAATAAATTATTGTTAAAAAAAGATTCTATATGAGTTTTGACACCACATTAAAGTGCACTAATTATAATTTGGATTTCTTTGAAAATAAAGAGCCATTGTCCCAGATTTATCGAAAGAAACCCCTTTTCATAAATGCTTTGTTTAACTTATACATAACAGACACAATAGTTAATCGTGAGTCATATTTGACACATACCTTGCCTTTTATAATAATGTCGCTTATGATAAGCTGGTCGTAAGGACTCGGTAAGTATTAAGTTATTGATTATTTATGACAACTTTTATAAACTGCTAACATTAATAAAGTGTTCAATTCTTAATCATGTTTAATTAATATTTTATAGTACTTTTTCTGCAAAAAATTTTATTAAAACCCTAAAAAACAATCGTAGAAAAAAAGGGTAATTAAAATACTAAACGTAAACTGGCAACATCGAAATGACGGCCATAGCAGTTTACCCAGTCACGCGAGAAAAAAAATGTGAATTTACGAAATGAATTTTCTTTGTTTTAATTGCCTTAGTGAACTTTAAATTGTGTTTTTTATTGCTAATTATAGTGTATTCTACACAAAGCACACAATGAACATGTTATTTAAAGAGTTTTGGTAGGAAAACACAATGAATTTCATCGTTAAAAACTAATTTGTGAATCGAATAAAAAAAGTGTTTTTTTGTGCTATACAGCTCAACATCAGGTAATTTTTTTACGTCGAGAGTATCGATTAGTACGTGGAACGTCGTCCTGTGTTATTTAAAACGCCGTTTGGGCTTTAAAAGTGGTGGGAAAACACATTTGAGTGCTGTGTTTACATATTTGAGAGGATACAGGTCCTAATACACGTTGTTTTGTGTTTTGTTATCTGCAGGTTCGGGAATGTGTGGTGTTCGCGTTATGACGTATAACTACCTCCGCGTCCACGATCATTGAGTTGTGTGCCTGTGTTTTGGAAGAGTTTTGCAAGAATTACTACAGTCTCAGAACTTTTAGAAGTTCAATTCAGCTCTATTTGAGTTCCAAAACATTCATGCTCTAGGTACTTTGTATTTAAATAACCTTTTTTATCCCACTTATGGGCAAAGGCAAAATATTTACTTATCTAAGTAGCCACCATAATAATTAACACCTGAAAATGTAAAAAAATCATAGGGTAGGCCAAAAGTATGCAGATAGTTGTAGTAAATGGTCTGTAACATGCACACACTAGATGTTTTACTTTGTGGCTTGTTTATTTTGTTCTACTTTATCACTGGATACTAGTTGTGCCCTGCAGTTTCACCCACTACTACTTCTTTTTCATTTAGCATTAATTATAAAACTGGCCAAGTGCGAGTCGGACTCGTGCACAAAGGCTTCTGTACCATTATATCAAAAACAGCAAAAAAATCACATTTGTTGTATGGGAACCCCACTTAAATATTTATTCTATTCTGTTTTTAGTATTTGTTGTTATAGCGGCAACAGAAATACATAACCTGTGAAAATTTCAACTGTCTAGCTATCACGGTTCATGACATATAGCCTGGTGACTGATGGATAGACAGACAGATTGTGGAGTCTTAGTTATAGGGTCCCGTTTTTACCCTTTACCCCTAAAAACAAAAATTCTTGCTCTAGTTCTGAGGATTGTGGTGTAATGTTTATTAGGCTAGAAACTTCTTCAAGAATTGGGTTAACAAATGCCAAAATCTGTTCAAATACAACTGGTAGTTCCAGAAAAGATCGCATTCTAATAAACAAACAGTTTACCATTATTATCTCTCTATTATTATCACACACTGTCACTGTTTGTTTCCCCGCATACTACTAACCCACTCAATGGATTTTGACACTGTTTTCGAAATAGAAAGCGTGAGGAACTTTTGTGCGTATAGTTAGCCCTGTGCGAAGATGGGGTGGAACACTAGTATTAGTATAGAATACTCAATGAAGACTACGAAACTCTCAAACGCTCTTGTTGTGTATCCAACTTTATGTATTATTCCAAGCCTGAAGCTACTAATAGCTAACCTACTGTTTTCAGATGAACAACATGAACCACACAGCATCCACTTTACCGGGGCAAATGGACATAGATCCGCTGAGCTCGTACGAGTACCCTGCATATGACAGCTATGCAGCCCAGTCCTACCCGTACCCCAGCAAACTGCAGCAGTCAATCTACCAAGCGTACCAACAAACCAACAGCAACTACATCAACACACAACCGCAAGAACCATTCAACAATCCACAAACAGCTTTACAACCACCAATTGAAATTCAAATAGAACCTAAAACTGAAGAAACTGAATCAAAACCAGTTCTGAAAAAGCGGAAGAAGGAGAAAAATGGCCAGAAAGGTGCTTATTGTTCTGAGAAGATCACCGATTCTACTTTCAAGTTCTACGGTTGTTCTGTCTGTAACATCAGTTACAATGCACTACATGAATTAGATCAACATGTGACCGTTCACAAAAACAGAATGACCAGCTACAGACTGCGGTTAAGAAATCAAATTAAAAAGAAAAAGATCAAAAAGGAAAAGAAAAAATTAAAAAAGATGGTAAAGATTAAGAAAGAAACATTTGAAATTGAAATTAAACCTGAGGATGGTTATATTGGCGAAGAGAAAGCTACTGCTTTTATGAGTAATGGAATTAATCCTGATATGGGACTCAACGGAAGTAACCATGAAAATAATCTTGATGTGGGAGTCAATGGAAATAATAGTGAAAATATTGTTGATACGGGACTCAATGGAAATAATAGTGGCATTAATCCTGATACGGGTCTCAACGAAAATGTAAATAATGGTTTTATTCCTAACTCTGAGTGTAATGGTATGAACTCTAGCTCAGAGTGTAAGGAAAATATAATACGTACTGAAAATAGTGCAACAGAAGGTCTAATTAGTCAAACTTACATGAATAACGACTTAAATTCAATAAATAATGAACCTGAAAGAGATACCAATTCTTTGACGAATGGTAACAGTGAAATAAAATCAAACGTGAATAGTAAAGACAAGGAGAACAGTATGGATGAAGCAGAATTAACAAATTTAGAGAAAATATACAAATGTTTTGCGTGTCAGAAACAATTCACGTTGAGCTATTATTTAAAACTGCATGTGAGATCACATACAGGTAAGAAAATATTGCATTCATTTGACTTTTTTGATTCAGTACTTTCTTAGTTTATCTTGGACATGGTGAAGGAAAACATTGTTGCATCCTAATTGTGTAAGTTCAAAGAAAACGCATGGTACACTTTTTTGCATTCATTGTTTCATCTATGACAAAACACGCAATGAATACTGACAGGATAGGAGTGTGCTTTGTGCTGTCAAAACAGATATGCAATTAGGGTTCAGGACGTATCCTATCCTACATAGGATATTATAAATGTTACTCAATTACACCAGAACGGCTGTGCTGATCTGGATGAAATTTGGCATAGAGATATATTATAGTCTGGAATAGCACATAGGCTTTTTATCCCGATAGATTACCAAGCTTCTAACTGTGGCTTCGCCCGTGTGAAAAGTGTATATGTCTATGTGCAATTCTAGACTATAATCTAATTGTGCCAAATATGATCGCTCATTGCTCGCAGAACGGATGGTCGATGGGGCCGTAAAGTTCTGGAGTGGCGACAACTACCGGAAGACGTTGCGTTGGAAGGCCCCCCACTAGGTGGAGCGTGCATCTGGTGAAGGTTACGTGGAACCCGCTGGATGCGAGATGCACGGGACCGGTCAATGTGGCGACGCTTGGGGGAGGCCTATGTTCAGCAGTCGGTTGAAATAATGATGATGATGATATTTGGTGTGTTTGCAGACGAGAAGCCGTACGTGTGCAGCGTGTGCGGGCAGTCGTTCATCACGGCCAGCAAGCTCGGCCGCCACAACAAGCGCATCCACCTCGCCGAGCGCTACCAGTGCAGAGTCTGCTTCAAGATATACTCCCGGTGAGTACTGGCAAATTACGACTCGCCCCAGTTGTAACCCGACCTATGAAAAATCGCTCCTGCGTCAACCTGCCCCTGTGTCATCTTGCTCCTGTGATAACTCGCCCCTGTTTCGACTCGCTCTTGTGGTAACCCGCCCCGTGTAGACACGCTCCTGTAGTAACCCGCCCTGGTGTCCAATCGCTCCATTTGTAATCTGCCTCGTGTCAACTTGCCCCTATGGCAACCTCACCCTTGTGGCGAACCGTCCTTTTGTCACCCCGCTGCCGTATCAACTCGCCCCTGTGGCAATTCTCCTGGGCCAGGGTGTAAGTAAGTAGGTTTAGAGTCTAACAGACCCCTCAGGGCGGTGGACATCCATGAGGATTTTACATCCCGAAACAAAAAAAAGGGTGTAAAGTCCCACAACCTCCATCGAAAAAAGGGTCTTCCGATCTTTGTAAAGGAAGAATAGAATAGAATAAACTTTATTTAACACCAAAAATTGTAGTTTATGCAATGGTCATATAATAGGGGTTATTAAAACTGGAGCGTGGGTTTATCACATGAGGCGAAGTCTAATGTGATAATAATAACACGCGAGTATTTTAGTTCCTAATTATGTACATACACTATTTTATCTTCACTCATACAGTTGATATAAAAGAAAAGTGGAAACGGAAAAATATGTGGTATGGCAAGCAATTTAGATTCTCATTGCGCATGACTGCGCAGCGTGTGCAATGACAATGACACTAATTTTCTACATTAGGTCAATGAGCCCATAAGCGTCAATAAATTAAAAAGTAGGTGTGCTATAAAAATTAAAAAGTTATTTTATGATGCAGTTGTTTGAAAATCGAAGGAAAATGTTGCACTGTAATGGTTTTATTTTTTATTTTACCTATCCACGAATATAAAGTACGTGTTTATACAATATTTTATGAATTCATATCTAGAACATTACGTTGTTGGTGTAGATAAAAGAAATTACACACATATTTTTCAGAAAAATAATACTATGGGTACAAAGGCGGTGTTATCGCTGACAGCGATATCTACCAGACCGTAGCCTCCGTGGCTCGTAAAGCACGTTATGCTGTTGGTCCAGGCTATCATTTGTATCTTTACCGTCATTATGGATGGCAGGAAATCTTACACCAGTCGTGAACCACAAATTTCTCATGTAAGGTGGCAGAAAAATAGGATATTCGAAATGCTGAAAAAAACTAATATTAGATAAATCAACCCATTCACGGCAAGACCTCGGCAAATGTTGCTTAACCTCTAAAAACTATTTAATGCCCGCTCTGGGTGAAGCGGGAGGGCGTGTCAGACTTTTACTGACTAAAACCCACCCGAGTTCCTTCAGTTGCTTGAGCCAGGGCCGCGGTAACTCTTTTTAAAATTTATCCGCTACCCAACCTATATTAGTTTATGCAACGGTCATATAATAGGGGTTAGTAATACACGAGTGTGGGTTTATCACACGAGGCGAAGCCGAGTGTAATAATAGTATCACACGAGTGTTTTAATACTTAATTATATGCCGTTACCTACACTATTTTATCTTCACTCATACAGTTGAAATAAAACAAAAGCGGAAACGGAAAAAATATGTGGTATGGCCGTATGGCGGGCGATTTAGATTCTCATTGCACATGACTGCGCAGCGCGCGCCTCCATAGACAATGACACTATTTTTCTACATTAAGGCAATGAGTCCATACGCGCCAATAGATTAATAAGTAAAATTGTGCTATAAATATTAAAAAGTTATTTTATACCATTACCCCTATAAAAAGCTTATTTTAACACGCTTTTATTAGCTTGGTATGTATGTATCAATGTAACGGAATCTTTGAACGTGATTTTCACCCCCTTCAAAATGTGCGATTGATTTGAAATATTGCACACTTATCAAGGACCGATGACAATGCAATAATTTTAGTAGGTTGTCCCATTATCCTTACCAAGATCTTCAGGATTAGGGATTGAACTAAAAAATAAATAATAGTTTAAAAAAACTAAAAAACACGCTTTAAAAGACAACTAAACTAAAAAGTAGAAAAAAAAATCAGTGAACTATTATTCACTGAAAACAGTGAATAAAAAGCACTTTTAATCACTGTATCACACACACACCAATATATTTGAAGTCTATCTCAATGCTATATAACCTCCTTGCGCAAAAAATACTCGATACAAACTTCTTGTGCAAAGGTTACTCGTCTTTTAAACTCCTTCTTCGATTTTAATTTTGAGTTTGTTTATTTAGGATTTTAATAATGATTTTGATTTTAGTCTGGGATATTTAATTAATACTTATTTGGATTGTAATTCTAATATTAATTGCATTGGTGTTTCATTGATTATAATTATGTAACGTAACGGAGGTGGTCACTGGCCCCTGCTAGGCGCTGTTACCTAGCTCAGGGGTTTCACATTTCTTGTAAATTTTGTAGGTAATAAACCATTTATTAATATTCCTTGTGCTTTTCGCTTAAATCTTTCTTTTTCTCGTAGAATAAAATATAGTATGCAATTCTTGAATAAAACGGATTTATATTAAGGGCTATGAATCACTCCCTACGGTCGTGATTCAGTTGTTAGAATCCTTCACTTGCTCGTAATTCATCTATGGCCCTCGCTTTAAATCCGTCCTTTATTCACTAGTTCCATAATATACTATTATTTACACTCACAACGTAATGTTCCAAATATGAATTCAAAAAATATTGTATAAACATGTACTTTATATTCGTGGTAATGAGGCGAAGCCGAATGTGATAACACTAACACGCGAGTGATAAACCCACGCTCGTGTTTTAATAACCCCTATTATATGACCATTGCATAATAGTACATTATGGTACAAGTGTGCAATGTTGGTGATTACCGCTGAGGCGCCATTGAGACCCGAGCCGTAGGTGAGGGTCTTAAGAGAGCCGAGGACGGTAATCATCAATACACACGTGTATCATACGACGTTTTTCAACACACTTGTGAAGAAAATAATACCAAAAATATTCATTTTCAACAGTAAAAACGAGTTGTGAATTTTTTTTCACAATGGCGGGCAAAATTAATCAGTTTTCATATGCGCGCGCATTTAACTATGGCGATCGGCCATAGACTAAAAGAATGAGGTTTTTTTTTTTTTTGGCTTTTCTAGGATAGTGTTTTAGCCACGTACAAAATAGGGAATTTCATATTTTCTTAATTACAGAGTTTATAAAATTTATATTTGAGTGAAAGTTTTGAAATTATCTATTTAAATACGAAGTTGCATGAAATGAGCAAGCAATAGGTACATTCATTTATTTGTACTATTGAGCACGATCTTTTTTGTATCGAAACTTTTTTAACAATGCAACTCAACCAATAAATTAAAAAAAAAACTATAACTCACTTGTGAATAATAGCAAAGAAAAAGTCACAGTTTGATAACAGGTATCATTATGTGTCTAATTGCGGTGAAATTAGAGCCACTTTATGAGCAAGTGTGTTGAAAACTACTATTATGATGCAGTTGTTTGAAAATTTAAGGAAAATGTTGCACAGTAATGTTTTTAAATGTTATCTACCCACAATATTATTTGAATTCATATTTGGAACTTTACATTGTGAGTGTAGATAGAAGATATTATTAGCTTAAAGTCACGTTGTATTGCAGGTTCGAGCTGCTGACGACTCACTTCGACAAGACGCATCCGGACGACAAGTTGGAGGGAGAACCGTATGGTGAGGAGATTTTTCATTCCTATTTGTTTTAAGTTGCCCCTCCTGCTAGGGTTTTCGCCTGTATCCTGGATGCCTTTACAAACATATAAACTCACATACCCAGAGCCGGAACAACTATCTGTAGGCTATACAAATATTTGTTCCGTGCGGGAATCGAACCCGCGACACGCAGCGCAGCTGCTGATCGGAAAACCATATATACAACTTTATAACAACCCGCCTGTAACTGTCTCACTGCAGGGCTCGTGCCTCGTCTCATAGAGAAGGCACGAGCATTGATCACCACGTGCGCTCAATGCAGGTTGGCGATTTCAGGCTTATATTTATTCATTTATTCAAGGCACGTCGACATTTACATTTTTTTAGGTCTTATTCTAGTGTTTTATGTCATTTTTGTGAGTGACAAACATACAGTTTGTTACTCTTTCACGCAAAAACTACTGAACGGATCTGGATGAAATTTGGCACAGAGATAGATTATAGTCTGGAATAGCACACAGGCTTTTTATCCCAGGAATATGTTCCCTCGGGATAATTTTCGACATTCAGGCGGGCGAAGCCGCTGGCAGAGTCTAGTTAATATTATAAATGCGGCAGTTTGGATGGATGTATGTTTGTTACTCAATCACGCCAGAACAGAACATATAGATTATAGTCTGGTATAATGTTCCCTTGGGATGATAAAACACTTTTGACGCGGGCGAAGCAGCTGGCTAGTATAATAAATAATTTATCTATCTATCTATCTAGTATACTAATAAGCTCAACTCATTGTCCTATAGACTACAACGCGATCCTGCCGTACCTCAAGGAGCTGGAGGAACAGCTGCGCGCGCCCGAGCAGGCCACCATCACGGTGGAGCTCAAGCTGGAGGAGGACAGCAAGCCCGCGCCTGACCAGCTGTTCTGGGAGGCCGAGGTCGGGCCGCACGTGGGTGCGGCGCCCGGGGGGCCGCCCACTGCTGTCAAGGAAGAGGTTAGTCACAGTCCCAATAATGCCTCTGAAAATTCGCGCAGAAAATCACTCCCTCATTCCAAATCTCGTCCCTCGTCGCCTTCAGAAAATTGTGCCAGACATATCTGCCTCTGAAATTCGCACCATTAAAATTCGCCTCTTAACATCGCTTACTAAAATTCGCCCCTTACCCTCGCCTCCTAAAATTCGCCCCCTTAACCTTGCCTACTAAAATTCGCCCATTAACCTCGCCTCCTAAAATTCGCCCCCTTAACCTCGCCTACTAAAATTCGCCCCTTAACCTCGCCGCCTAGAATTCGCCCCTTTAACCTCGCCTACTAAAATTTGCCCCTTAACTTCGCCTCCTAAAATTCGCTCCCTTAACCTCGCCTACTAAAATTCGCCCATTAACCTCGCCTCCTAAAATTGCCCCCTTTAACCTCGCCTACTAAAATTCGCCCGTTTAACCTCGCCTACTAAAATTCGCTCCTTAACCTCGCCTCCTAAAATTGGCCCCTTTAACCTCGCCTACTAAAATTCGCTCCTTAACCTCGCCTCCTAAAATTGGCCCCTTTAACCTCGCCACCTAAAATTGGCCCCTTTAACCTCGCCTCCTAAAATTGGCCCCTTTAACCTCGCCTTCTAAAATTGGCCCCTTTAACCTCGCCTACTAAAATTCGCCCCTTTAAACTCGCCTACTAAAATTCGCCCCCTTAACCTCGCCTACTAAGATTCGCCCCTTAACCTCGCCTCCTCATGCCCCCAGTAGTACCTCAAGATATTTTACAAGTAATAAAAAAGTTAAAAAATGTAAAAAGTTGTGGTTACGACGGAGTTTCTACCGTTGTAGTAAAATTTGTTGGGGATATTATAGCAAATCCACTAAGCCATATAATAAATACATGTATAAGTTCAGGTATATTCCCTGAAAAACTGAAAACTGTCATCATAAAACCACTACACAAAAAAAAACAATAAGGAAGACATGGCGAATTATAGACCAGTAGCTCTAATTTCAGTATTTTCAATATATACACATTTTTAACAAAAAATAATATATTATGCGAAGAGCAAACAGGTTTTAGGAAGAATAAAAATATTAATATGGCTATATTTGAAGTTTTAAAGGTGATAATGAATAATGTTGATAATAAAAACCTGTATGTACAATATTTACAGACATGACAAAAGCATTTGACTATGTAAAACATGACACGCTCTTAAAAAAGCTTAACGATTATGGCCTAAGAGGCAACATATTAAATTTAATAAAGTCATACCTCACGGATCGTAAACAATACACAGAAATCTGGACAGTATGTACTAAAACTAAACACGAATTTAAATATTTATCTACCGGTAGAACACCCAAATTTGGTGTGCCGCAAGGTAGCGTACTTGGGCCACTGTTATTTTTATTGTACATCAACGACCTCCCTAGACATATTCAGCATCCAATGACATTATTTGCGGACGACAGCACAGCCATAATTGCATGCGTAGATAAAAATGAATACGAAAATGACATAAATGACACACTTAAAACTATAATAGAGTGGCTTAATAAAAATAACTTAGTTATCAATCTTCAAAAAACCAAAGTCATGCATTATTACCAACGACTACAGCCAGAAAATGTAAAAATATAAAGACCAAATCGTAGATACAACCTCAGAGGGTAAATTCCTGGGATTGTATATTGACGAAAAACTGACATGGAAACCACTTGCTGAAAGCGTATGCCAAAAACTAAGCAAGACTGCTTACCTACTCTACAACCTTTAAAAAAAAGTAGATACTGACACATTAGTGACAGCATACCATGGTTTAGTTGCTTCATTATTAAGATTCGGTGTCATATTTTGGGGTAACTGTAGTGAGAGGGAAAGAATCTTTAAGGCCCAAAAACGTTGCCTGAGGTCAATGACAGGTCATAAAGCTACAGAAAGCTGTGTTCCACTTTTTAAATCCTTGAAAATTCTTACATTTCCGTCCATGTATGTACTAGAAGTAGCTCTTTTCGTCAGAGCGAACAAACACTTGTTTATGTCAATGGTTGATATACGACAACGCACAGGACCGATTAGGTCTTTATATAAAAACCAACTTTATACAGGTGGTCATAAGACAGCTTTATTAAAGAAAAATATTTTATCCATGGGTCCGCTTATTTATAATAAATTACCTAAGAATCTCAAAGAATTACCCATCCAAATGTTTAAAAAACAGCTAACAAGGCTGATACTAGACAAGTGTTACTACACAATTAAAGAATTTTTAAATGACAAAACTATCAGTTGAAATATACTCACTTATTTGTGGTAATTATTTTGGTGACATGACTATTTTTAATATCTGATGTTTTTGACTTCGACTGTACTTAATTTTATTAACACAATTAGTTGACATGACACTATCATGACCATGATTGTATTTAACTAATTCTTTTGTTGACATTATTTCTAATTCCTAATGTTTTTACACGAGACAATCATAGTCTTTAATTTATTAGTTTGCTGACATGATTATATTTTATTCCTGATGATTGACTATGATTGTATTTAATTTATTATTTTGTTTGACATGATTATTATTTATGCCTAACTTTTTTATATATTTTTTTTTTGACTATGTTTGCATTTAATTAATTATTTTGCTGACATTGTGATATTTACTTCCGAATGTATTTTAATTATTGTTGTATTAATTGCTGATTGTTTTAAATTAATATATTCAACTGTACAATTTTGCATGCCGTAAGGTAAAATGTACCGGGACTGTCTACAAAAATTACCATCTCATATGTATACCTACATTATTAGCAATAAATGATGATTCTGATTCCTAAAATTCGCGGTCGCCTAGGTATATTTAAAAACTACTTGCCCTCGTAACGTTAATACTAACAAGTATTATTATTTTTAGACATAATTTTGATTTATTCCAGGTGCTCGACGAGGACCAAAAGGACTTGGTTCCGAAGCTGGACATCTTGGTGGAAGAAGTGAAGGTGGACTTCGACGTGCCGGTCAAGCGCGAGCTGTTTGACGATGAGCCGGACCACCACGAGGGAGACGTGGGTGATGGGGGGGATGACAGGGAGGATGACAGGGATGGAGGGGACGGGAGGGACGGGCGCCAGGTCAAGGACGAGGACAGGTGAGTGCGGCGCTGCTGACGATATCAAACTATACACGTGGCGTTTTAGTCGTGTTACAAAGATGCTCCACTCAATGTTTCCTACATAAACTGCCTCAATGGGCTTTTTACGAATACTTAAGATAATAGGTACAGTCAAGCAAGTTCATTCAAGACCCTTTTAGCCGATAATTCGTTTGAAAACTTCAAAACATTACAGTTTTCTTGATGAACCACACATAGTGCACTTAGGACGTTTTAATTAATATAAAAACTTTGTCAATACGGATAAAGGGTCGTGCAATTTTCATTATTGTGTTAATTGCAGTAGATTATATTTTTATTTTTTTCTTGGTCTCTTGTATCTGCAATCAGTCTTGAGTACTTTAAGCAGATGTGGTAAGTGTAAATTGGCATTTCGAGTGTGCTTTCCAGCGAGAGCAACTACTCATAGGTTTAGCATGTATTAAATGCATGTACCGACTTAGATTGGGCTAACTGTTATTAGCCACTTTCGGAGCCAGTCAGATATTTTGTCTAGACCTCTTTGCAGTGTTTGTGAAGCAATTGTGGGGTCATGCATGTATAAATAATAAATAAATGCTACTCAAGAGGGCACAGACAGAATGTCTTTTCTTTTGAGACGTTTCTGGTACGTGCGTGTTGTCAAACCAGTGGCCAGTTCATTTGGATGCCACAAGTATGTTTTACTTATGGCCAAGATTTCCTCTTTCACTGAGTTCATTTGAAATTGGTTATGAATTTACAATTTGTAATGAACCAAGGCCCATTGTATATGGATCTCAGAATCACATTTTGCATGCGCTGGATGATAGATATATTGGAATTGCTACAACTCTCCCATAGCTGGATGCCGTACATCCACACTGGCTTTAGAACGGTTTTATACAGGGTGTCCCAGAAATCGACGTCAAGCCGTAAATGGGTGATAGACCAAGTTATAACAGTTCTCAGAAAAATACGAAAAAAAATCTATCTCATGTTTTTAAAAATTTATGGTCACTTTAAAAATTTACTAAAAAAATCAATCCCTGTAATGGATCTTTAACTCCAATTGCTACAAAGCCCATAATTTATCTAATTTTTTTATTATTATGTAATCTTGAATAATGCTTGTGTAGATTTTTGCCTAAAATTCAAAGCCAACTCCTCCTACTTGGAAGAAAATTAAACTTTTTCAAAACCAAATTATTCAAATTTACTATTTCGCCCAACTTTAACTGACTGTACTGAAAAAAAAATGTACTACGCTAGTTTGGCAAGTAACATGAAAAATTGGCGCATTTAATAAGGATTCAAAAATGGTGTAACACTTGCTAGATTACGTTTTCAATAATTGGTCATTTGTGTCGTAATTATGACACGATATCTTGCGAAAATACTCCGTTTCAAACAGAAAACAGCCCATAACTTTTGAATGATACCGTTATTTATTACTAAACTTGATGATAAAAAAAAGTACTCACAATTTTTCTCGATTTAGCTAAGGCTTTTGACACAGTCTTTGTGCCACTCTTGCTAAAGAAGCTGGAATGTGTTGGGGTCCGGGGCGAGCAGTTAAAATTGTTTGAAAGCTATCTGAAAGGCAGAGCCCAACGTGTTGTGGTCGATGAGTGGTTGAGTGATGACGTCAATATCGGAATACCACAAGGAAGTATTTTAGGGCCCACCCTATTCCTAATATTCATAAATGACCTCTGCCAGCTAAAACTAAAACATGGTAAGACTATTACCTTTGCAGATGACACAGCTCTTCTTTTCTACGGGGATACCTGGGAGGAAGTTTTCCACTTCGCCCAGACGGGTTTTTCGTTAGTAATGAACTGGCTACAAAGCAACTTACTAACACTTAATACAGACAAGACTAAGTACATAACATTTACACTATAAAAAAAGCCAAACCCAATAAGTAACCCTTTATTGAACATAACAGCCCACTCGTGCAATAATGACACTTCCAACTCATCATCATGCCCTAAACTCCAAAAAGTGGACTCGATTAGGTATCTTGGTGTGATCATAGACAAAAACTTGAACTTTAATACCCACATAGATGTGTTATCCAAGAGAGTTAGAAAGCTCATCTTCATTTTTAAAAGTCTACGAAATGTAGCTGATGCTAAAGTCCTCAAAAATGTCTACTTTGCACTATGTCAGTGTATATTAAACTACTGCATAACTGTTTGGGGTGGTGCCCCCAAATCATATATGTTGAAAGTCGAGCGAGCACAAAGAGCAATACTTAAGGTTGCACTTGCTTTGCCATTCTTTTACCCTACCACTGAACTCTATGATAAGTGCAAGGTTCTCACTGTTCGACAACTTTTCATCCTACAGACAATATTACGCAAACATACTGAATTGAAGTACGACCCATCTTTGTACTCTCGTAAAAGAATCAAAACCAATGTGTGCTCAACAAATCGGTGCAAAAGTAGTCTCTCACATCGTAACTACTGCTTCCTTGGCAATTATTTATATAATAAAATCAATTCTTCCCTAAAAATATACTCTCTTACAAAAGCCAAGTGTAAGCAAATTCTTATCACGTACTTGTTGAGCCACGATTACGACAGGACAGAAAATCGACTAAGCGTGCAAGGATGATGTTGTTATCAGTCAGCCACTATACCTACTATATTACGACCCCCACATAATCACTATAACGACCCCCGACACAACACTATAACGACATCCACACCACATAATAACTACCTATACACCACACAATAACGACCTCCACGCCACACTCCTCAATTTCCTCCAAACCATAAAATAATGGCATTCACCCCATACCACAATGACCTCTTCACCTCACTATAACGACCTCCACGCCACACCATAACGACCTCTACACTACATCATAACGAACTCCACACCTCATAAAAATAATTTATTAATTTTATAAACATTTTACAATAATTTAATAATCATTCAATAATGATTTATTAGTATTCCAATAATTTAAAAATAATTTTATGATATATTAATAATAATTTAATAATCTTTTTATATAATATTATATATAATAACTTAATCATAATTTTTATAATAATTGTTTTCTTTTAATTATTTTAGTAACTGTATTCCTTCCTTTTTCTTGTCCTATACCAAAGGTCAATATTGGTAAAAAAAAAAAAAAAAATGTAATCGAAGATTTATGGGGGGGGGGGGCTGGTAATCTGTGTGACAGGATTTCCTAGTGCAGATACCAGTCTCCCACAAAGGATTTATCAATTAATTTTGCACTTTTATGTAATAGTTTGTAAGACACCTTTGTGGAAGATAAATAAATATTTATGTTATGTTAGTGGCTAAACCGATTTCCAAAATCGGTTCATCCGTTTAGGAGCTATGATGCCACAGACATATACACAGCAACACACGTCAAACTTATAACACCCCTCTTTTTCCGTCGTGGGTTAAAAATAACTTCAACTTCGGAATTCGGTGTTAGAAAGAAAAATTAAGAAAAATTGTTTATTCTGCACAAACTAAACGCACAATACAAAATAAAGGGTGGCATTCACTATAGGTACAAATTAGCCAAAAGCCTCGTATTTAAAACGAAAAAATTTTTTTTTGTCTCTTGCTTGATGAGAGCAATACACCGTTAGGTATATATATCTGTGGGTGAGAGGCCAAAGACAATTTACTTGCGTAATATGTTTCGACATTACCAAATAAAAACAAACAAAATGCCGATTACTGAGTGGAAAACAACAAAAACAAATAGGCTGTGCGTCGCATCTGTGCACGAATAGGTCATTGCTCAGCTTAATGCCGTGACTTCAGACGAACCTATCGTCAACAGCGCTGATTTTCAGCAAAAACCTCGTGTAGTGTTCTTGTTCTTTTTTTTTTCTTCGTTTTTTGACACCGACTGCCGAAGTTGAAGTTATTTTTCACTTTGTAGTGTTTTTATTTGGAAGACGGTTGTATTTTTTGTAAAGAAGTTTTGTTTTGTAAACTGTTAGATATTGAGAATATTAAGATTGCAGTCATTTATTTCGGGCCATGATATATAATTTGTTAGTATTACACGTATGACTAGTAAAGGAGATGTTCCAGAAATGTATGGAGCCTGGGCCAGCACTATGTACACTATTATATATGTAAAAATCGCTATATAATATAGTAACCGTTTTTAGGGTTCCGTACCCAAAGGGTATTACTAAGACTCCGCGATCCGTCTGTCTGTCTGTCTGTCCGTCTTTCACCAGGCTGTATCTCATAAACGGTGATAGCTAGACAGTTGAAATTTTCACAGATGATGTATTTCTATTGCCGCTATAACAACAAATACTAAAAACTGAATAAAATAAATATTTAAGTGGGGCTCCCATACAACAAACGTGAATTTTTGCCGTTTTTTGCGATTATGGTACGGAAACCTTCGTGCGCGAGTCCGACTCGCAGTTGGCCGGTTTTTATTGTTAACTAGCTGTTGCCCGCGGCTTCGCTCCCGTGGACCACCCCACAGGACCCATTTTCGGGATTAAAAAATAACCAATGTCACTCAGGAATAATGTAGCTTTCTATTGGTGAAAGAATTTTTAAAATCGGTCCAGTAGTTTCGGAGCCTATTCGGTACAAACAAAAAAATCTTTCCTCTTTATAATATTAGTATAGATTTTCTTTAATTTAATTTCGTTTCAATGTACACTCAAATTAACTTTGTCAAGTAGAGCAACACAATATATAATAAAACATGGTGGCTCAGATGTCAGTAGTATGCGATAAATTTCATTTTGACAATGACATTTGATTGACGTGTCATCTTAATATCTGCGTTAAAAAAAACCGGCCAAGTGCGAGACGGACTCGCGCACGAAGGGTTCCGTACCATTATCGCAATAATAGGCAAAAAAAATCACGTTTGTTGTATGGAAGCCCCACTTAAATATTTAAGTATTTTATTCTGTTTTTAGTTGTATATGTCACGTCGAGGTACCTATGAATTATAGGACCACCATCATCAACTCCAATTCAAGAGGCAATTCCTTCATTCTTCATAGGAACGGGTAAACTTCAATAACACACATCACTGGATTGAAACTCGAAAGTATTTATTTGACTTTGTTACAGGCACTTTGAGTTTTCATTCGAACTTGAAGTTAAAACCACATGGTGTGGCTCGCTAGGTCGCAATCCCTCGTCGATCTCTAGAAAAGACCTAGCAAGAAACTCTAGGATACTCTTTTAAATCTTTTTATAGTTTACACAATCACTTTAAGACAATTGGCGTTACATGTTTATTAGGTTTTTCAACATCTAATCAATCAGATTTATTAAACAGTTATTTTACACACACCATACGCGCGATGCGCGTTGTAAGTGGGCGGGTCTTCCATATTGTTTTTATTTAGACACTAATTACTTGGATAGTTGAATAAAGCTAACAAACAATACTAAAATGCTGCTCAGTTAATTATTTTAACATTAAATAATAATACTCACAAATACAAAGTTGTTCGTAAATGATTATTAAAATAATCACCTCAACTCAAAACTATCCAAGTTTCCGGTGATCTGAATATCTTACTAATCAGAAGGTTTCTCATTATGTAATAGCTAAAAGCTGTGTAAAATAATCTTATTACTTTATAGTATTTAATCAATTACTCAAATTTGTTTAGTTCTTGTATTAAATTATTAAATCTAGTTATTGGTCATTAAAATTATAACATCCGCCATTGTTGACAACTTTTCGTAATAAGAATAACATTAGGTCATAATCAAACATATTTACTTCGTCAAATGTGCAATAGTTAAAATGAGAACAAATCTACAAGTCCTACAATAAGTGTTCCCGTTTTATTTAAACATCTCGTATTAATTAAACATTGAAAATTAGCTTATCAAATGATCTTCATTCAAACAAATCAATAACTAATTCCACAATAAGCCAATAGATGGCGCTAAACCCAAAAACCAACTTATATAGACATTCAATAGTTCTAGCGAATTCTCAGAGATGACAGGATTATAGAGTTTGTGTTAATTGACAATTAAAATTATTAATTTGGATAACGAATTAGCAAATCCACGCCTCCGCGGCGACATATATATTTGTTGTTATAGCGGCAACAGAAATACGTCATCTGTGAAAATTTCAACTGTCTAGCTATCACGGTTCATGAGATACAGCCTGGTGGCAGACAGACGGATCGTGAAGTCTTAGTAATAGGATCCCGTTTTTACCCTTTGGGTACGGAACCCTAATAAACTACCATGGAAATTTACAAACTATACTTCATAAAAGATGAAGAGCACTGGAAGTTCTAAATGCTAAGTATGTCACGGCATAAGATATCTCGAATAGTTAACCGTTTATAATGAAGCAAATACTTATAAATAAATGGTACTGATGAAAATGGCACCATCGAACTGATCTGATGATGAAGCCGGAAGGTAGGCACTGGATCTCTAAAATATAGCAATGTATCCTAGGTGTGTTTGGGTTTATTGGCATCGTCATGAGATGTACTTTGGCTATAAATGATTATCATGATAATTGGAGGTACCTACCAAAACTAAAATGAGAAAAATAAAAACACTTATTAACAAAAAATCAAACCGACTTCCAGTTCAAAAAATAACTTTCATTTCCGAAGTCGGTGTCGAAAAACGGAAAATAAAATGTACAAAACACATAAAAGTCGGTTTGATTTTTTGTTAAAAAGTTTTAAATTATCCAAATATTCATAATTTTTTTTTTTTGTAATGAATGTTTAGTTGTTATTGGATACATGGAGGGAGCTGCTTTTGTAAGACGATTTAAATGGCACGGTGTATACTAGTGTAACTAAATTGTTGCTCGTACTGCATAACCTTTACGTTGAAATGACCTTTGTTTTGTTTTTTGGGGTGGGAAATCATGAGATGACTTATCCCGCTCTGGGTGAAGCGGGAGGGCGTGTCAGACTTTTACAGACTAAAACACACCCGTGTTCCTTCAGTTGCTTGAGCCAGGGCCGCGGTAACTCTCTTTTAAATTTATCCGCGACCCACGTTGCAATGATCTAGGTGAATAAGTTTCGGCTTGAACTCGCCTAGCTAATTATGTTAATATCTCCCCCGCAGCCAGTCGGACTCGGACTACTTCCCGTCCAACACATGGACGGCCCCCCGCGCACCCACTCCCCCGCCCCCCCCTGCCCCCCCCGGCCGCACGCGCGGCGCCCCCCTGTCGTGCCCCACATGCCACAAGCGCGTGAGCAGCGCGTCGTACCTGCGCGTGCACCTCCGCACGCACACCGGCGAGCGCCCCTTCAAGTGCGGCCTGTGCGGGCGCGGCTTCATCACCAGCAGCAAGATGCACCGTCACGTGCTGACGCATGCGCAAGGTAAGTCGGGGCAAATGTTGACCATTAGAAAATAAAAACTACCATGGGTATTTAAAAACTACCATGGATATTTAAAAGCAACCATCGAAAAAAGAAATGCCATTGGGCAATTCAAAACTACCATCGGGAAATAAAAACTTTCATGAGTATTTAAAAACTACCATTGGAAAATTTATTGCCACACGAATTTATATAAAACTACCATGGGCTTTAATAAATACCATTAGAAAATAGTATATTATGCAACTAGTGAATAAAGGACGGTTTTAAAGCGAGGGCCATAGATGAATCACGAACAAGTAAAGGATTCTAACAAGTGAATCAAGACCGTAGGGAGTGATTCAAGTGTTAAAATCCTGAGCGACGCGAGTGATTCATGGCCCTCGATATAAATCCGTTTTATTCATGAGTTGCATACTATATTTTATACCATGACTACGAGAAAAAGATAGATTTAAGCGAAAAGCACAAGGAATAATAATAAATTAATGTTTTATGTTTGTTAGCTTCAAAATTTACAAAAATTTTGAAAACTCAGGGTTTCACATTTTTTGTAAATTAAAGCTGAGCTAGGTAATAGCATCTGTGTTTCAGGGGCCAGTGATCACGTCCGTTACGTTACATAATTATAATTAATTAAACACCAATGCAATTGATATTAGAATTACAATCCAAATAAGTTTTCACTAAACATCCCAGACTAAAATCAAAATAATGAAAATCATTATTGAAATCCTAAATATTAACAATCTGAAAATTAAATCGATGAAGAAGTTTGAAAGTGGAATATTCTTTGCACAAGGAGGTTGTATCGAGTATTTTATGCGCAAGGAGGTTGTATAGCATTGAGATGGACGTCGAATATATATTGGTGTGTTCTAAATTCAAACACCAAAACAGTGAGTAAAAGTGCTTTTTATTCACTGTTTTCAGTGAATAAAATAAGCTTTTTAGAGGGGAAATTGGTATAAATAAAATTACCATATGTTAGCTGACTTACATAAATCATAATATAATAAACTACCATGGAAATTGACAAACTATACTTCATAAAAGATAGCTTGATCTCTGCGACATATGTCAAACTGACGTATACGTTATTGTTAGCCTGTCAAGCGTTATTGTTACTGTATTGATACTGACAGCTGTCGCAGAGATCAAGCTATCTTTTATGAAGTACAGCATAAGAATTTAAAAACCACCATGGGTTTTTGAAAACTTTCACCTTCTTCATGTATGATTCTCTCCCATGGCTTGCCACTCTGCCCGATTTTTGTCTCCTCCTGCCAATCTCCCGTAACGCCACGTCATACATGAAAAAACATTAGGAAATGTTTTTTTTTATTAATTAACCCTGAGAACGTCAGTAGCATTGATGCCTAGAACTTACGACATACCCAAATACTTGTAAGTTTCGTTTGAGAAAAGAGATCTAAGGCGTATAAAATCTGAAAGTTGTATTCCCACGGTGAAAAAGTCATATTGGCACTTACCCGGATTTGAACCCACGATCTGAAGCTCGAGAGGCGAGGTCTAAAGCCACTGGGCCACCAGCACACAAGTTATAATAAAATTATTTTGTTGAAGACAAAGGCGATCTCAAAACGGAAGCAGAAGACGCGACGCCGGAAGTGGACGGCGAAGCTGTGGAGCAGCCCGTAGAAGAGGGCGATAAGAAGTGAGTAGCCAGACAATCCTACTATATTATTAACTAGTGACCCGCCCCAGCTTCGCAAGGTTTTTTTCAAAATTACACCCGTGGCATCAAAATCCTCATCATCCGGCATCAAAAGGAGTTACTCCTCCTTAACCACGCAACGGATTTTTCCGGAGATTGCCGCGTTTTTCTGTATATCCGCTAACTGTTAGCGGATATATAGAAAAACGCGGAAAGCGACAGTTTTTTAATATAATTATGCAGCTCCTTATTAGCGTACAATGACTATGGTAATTTAAAAATATGGAACATTTACAGACCAGTGAAGAAGAAATCCAAAATGAAGTTGAAGTCAAAGTCTTTAAAGCTGAAGCCTGGCGAGGAAAAGCCGCGTCGCAAGCACCAGAAGCGGCCACACGCCTGCGAGTACTGTAACCAGAAGTGAGTAGCAATAGTGTTCGACACAACACAACACATACATATACAAACTGCTGAGACTTGGTGTGGAAAAGCCGCGTCGCAAGCACCAACAGCGGCCCTTCTCTATACTATCCTGCACAAACCTAATACTATTATTTGTTAATACGTTGTCCCACACTAGGAATTTCTCGTGTATCGTGGGTGCATTTACAAACATACAAACACACATACACAAATAACCAGACCGGAACAAATACCCGTAGGCCATATAACCTTGTCGTCGTAAACCCTGTCGCACGGCCACTTCTCTTCTCCTTCGTCCTCCGCGACACACTTCCAGCCGCTATGATGGCTCCTTCTCTGCTACTGCAGTGCGTCTCTGGAACTCTCTCCCACACTCTCTACACGAATACCCTTATCTTGAGGTCTACATGAGGAAGATTAAATAAATGGATAAAACACCCTACAATAGGGGTCCAATACACACGGTTTCAAAGATTTTAATATCTGACTTACTTATTACGATATCTACATAGTTTCACGACTATAATTTTGGATATTGGCGTACATTTAATGTTATTTATACGACCATAGCATAGAAAATCAAAGTATAATAATAAAATAACACAAAACATAAGGTATTTTTGTATTGAGCCATAATATTCAATTTTAAACATAATTTTACAAGTTTTATTGCATGTCCAAAAACCCTGCACGTTTTTTTTAGGATTTAACAAATATCTTAAGGATTTTATTGATTCTCTTTAACATTTATATAAACTAAAATAAGATAAGACCTATAATTGAGCCCTGGGGTACCCCGGTTTCACGTTTAAACCCGACGAATTGACATTTTTTATTTAAACTAATTCCAGCATATCATTCAAATAAGATTTTACTAAACTTAACCCTGATTGGCCTAACCCGTAATGCTCAAGTTTTAGAAGTAATGTTGTGTGATTAACGCAATCAGACGCCTTCGACAGGTCGCAGAAGATGCCTATGGCCTATGGCCTCTTTCCACGTATTAAAGAAATGTGATAATAAGGTGGCACGGGCCTCAGTTGTACAACGTCTTTTGGTGAAACCATACTGTTTATCGATCGAAAAAAATAACTCAAGTACTATGAAAACCGGCACGGATACTGGTCTACAATTATTCATGTGTTTACATTGATACAATTGCCTCCCAGGTTCCTGCACCTGAACATGCTAGAGATACACAAGCAGTCTCACGCGGGCGAAGCCCTGGTGCTGCGCTGTCACTACTGCCTGCAGGACGCGCCCGATTCGCGTGCGCTGGCGGAGCACCAGGACACCCACCAGGGGGCCAAGCCCTACCTCTGCACCATCTGCGGGAACACTTACAAGAAGAGAGAAACCATGGTAAGATATATTAACTCGCAACGATTTTTACATGCATATAGGGATGAGAATCCATACTAGCTTCCGCCCGCAGCTTCGCCCGCGTGTAAAGTGTTTTATTATCCCGAGGGAATATTGTATGGGAATAAAAAATAGCTTATTTGATATTTTAGACTGTAATCTATCTCTGTGCAAAATTTCATTAGGAGAGAGTCAGCCGTTCTAGCGTGATTGAGTAACAAACATCCATCCATCAAACCTTTGGCATTTACAGTATCAGTTAGAATTAAGGTATCAGACACTCAATCTACGGCCCGGGCACCCAACGCGAAGAAAGTCATTTTTGTACAAATAAATTGGCCTAGATGGCGTCATAAGCTTCGACTTTTATGAAATTTTAAGATTTTCTAGAGACGATCATAAAAAAAAAATGTTTTTGTTTAATTAACTCTCCTAAGCACAAAATTAAGGAATATTGGGCTCATAATTCACATTTCAAAGATTATTTAAATGGACCATTTAAAATAGATTCCAATAGATGGCGCTGTTTTAAATTTGTTTTGTAACATATTTTGGTACAATGAAACTGTAAAACCGTGCAATAAATACTATAGGTAAATAAATCGTTGCTGTATTAAACAAAATATTCATGAACCGACAGACGCCTGCTAACACCATCTATATCCGTGGAAATGAAACGAACGCGATCGATGTTCTTAGAACGAAAAACGCTAGTTACGTCGGCACGGTTTCTTCGTATGGGATGAGGCATCTATGCACTTCGAATTTTTAAGGATTACCTTTCTAATAGGACTCAGTGTGTAAAGATAGATAGCTTTGTTAGTGACAACGCTCCCCTTTCATTTGGCGTCCCTCAGGGATCGATCCTTGGGCCAACCCTCTTCCTACTCTATATAAAATCCCTGTGCACCCTATCCCTTCCATTTTCCTCTATCTTTACCTACGCAGACGATACTGCAATACTTGTCAGTGGCAATAACTGGACTTAAGTATTTGCTCGTGCAGAGAGCGCTCTTAGTCATGTAATGCAGTGGCTTTCAAATAATCTCCTAACTCTGAACCTCAACAAAACTACTTACATCACGTTTTCAAAGACGGCTGTAACTCAACCATCCTTAGAAACTTTTAATATAAGAGTGCACACTTGTACGACTTTCGCTTCTACCCACACCTGTGTCTGCCCATCTATACTGAGATCAGACCACACAAAGTATCTGGGAGTATTGATTGATAGTTTTATTTCATGGAAACACCAACTAAATAATATTACATCCCGTGTCCGCAAGATGATATATATTTTTAAAAAATTGCGTAATTCAGCACTTTGACACCCTAAAATTAGTTTATTATTCACTATGTCAATCTATTTTGACATACTGTATATCAGTCTGGGGTGGAGCTGTGAAATCATGTTTTCTGCCCTTGGAGCGAGCACAAAGGGCAGTCCTTAAGGTTATGACTTTTAAGCCTTTCAGATACTCGACTGCCCAGTTATATCACGAATGTAAACTGCTTACTGTCAGACAGCTCTTTGTGCTTGAAACTATCTGCAGGAAACATGCTAGTCTGAAATATACCATACCAGTCACAAACAGGCGCCGTCCACCTAGGATCTGCCAAGCCCAAAGTTTTAGAAGTGCATTAGCAGCGCGCAACTACAGTATTATAAGCTGTCATCTGTATAATACTGCTAACGAACAATGCAACATCTATTCAGTACCTAGATCGAAATGCAAGAAAATAGTAACTCTTTGGCTTTTGTCTAAATCTTATGAGGAAACAGAAAAATTGATTAAACTAAGTTAAGTTTGCTATAACCTAAATTAATCCGTCACACACACACACACACAATTACATACACATACCCGCACACACACTCACATACACAATACCTTGTTATATATATAAATATATATATATACATATATACAAATAGTTATAATATTTAAGATTTTCTTACCGTAATGCAACATATACGATACACTACACTCTAACGTCACCTATCTGCTGCTTTTAAGTACGAGAGCCCTAGTACCCATACCACAAGTTAAATCTTACTTTGGGTACTAGCGGTCAACAAAATTATTCTACATGTTAAGTTTGTTACAACTCATGTGTTTTACCATTGTATGTATCTACTTGAGACAATAAAGTTTTATTATTATTATCTGTATGCTAGTATTATATTATCTGTGCCTCTGGCACTCGCCGCTCGCACTTGCTGTGTGTGAGTACCCTCAGACCACGGTGTGCTCGCTTGCAGATGTACCACCGCAAGCGCCACCAGCCCGACAAGGAGTTCGTGTGCGACGTGTGCTCCAAGCGCTTCAGCGCCGCCTGCAAGCTCAGCAAGCACCTCGTGACGCACCGCGCCGAGCGCTTCGTGCTGCGCTACGAGTGCCCCGTGTGCGCGCACATGTTCAACACGCAGTACCACGTGCACATGCATCTGCGCACGCACCAGAAGGAGGGCCTGTGAGTACCATCACCAGGGGCGACAATATTACTCGCCTTTTACTTTTTGACTTTGACCTTGAACATTGACCTTGATTTTATTACTTTGGCTTTTGACCTTGAACCTGGTTTTGAGGTTTTCGTAGTGCCTGTGGTAAAAAACAAAGTAACTTTGTGATTGTTTTTTTTATTTTGACTCTTGTGTTTTTTTGACCTACTTTTTTAAGTTGTGTTTTTTTTATTTTTATAATGATGAAGTTTGTTAGTGCCTGTAGTAAAACACAAAGTGACTTTTTGACTTTGACTTTTCGACTGTGACTTTGTATTTTATACTTTCATAGATTTTGATTCTAAATCTGTTTCCTGTGTTGAATTTGACCTACCCAAAGATTATGAAGAGGATTTGTAGTGCCTGTAGTAGAAACAAAGCAGAAGATTTTTCAGTTATGTCTAGCCTTGTCCCCCTATCGGATACAACTAAATACAGCATTTTACATTGTACGACTGCTTATCTGACCTTCATAACTCAGTTACTGAATAACTCGACATTTTATTATGACTGACGGTCAGACTACTCCTGAACATTATGTCCCATCCCGATTTTTGGACTTGTGCGCGATTGTTGGCAGTCAGCCTCTTATTAAACATAAATGGCGAGTTTAACCTCTCGTTAGCAACTAACTCGGAGTTAAGTTTTACATGCAAGTAGGCCTGAAATATATGTTATTTTAACAGGATTCTAGAGGAGAATCGCAGCGAGATCTTGGCCATGGTGCTACAGAACGCGCGCAAGATCCCCGCGCAGGCGTCCGGCCCCGGCCCGGCGGTAGCAGCCGGCGTCAGCTCGGGCGCCGCCGTGCCGCCCGACGAGCGCTCGCGCGTGTGCAACATCTGCGGCGAGCTGTTCCACCACTTCTACTACCTGGAGGAGCACCTCAAGAGCCACGCCTCCACCATCGCCATCGCCGACCTCGACAAGCAGGACGACAAGAAATACGTCTGCCAAATATGCAACAAAGGTTTCAAGCTCCACTATTATCTCAAACTGCACAGCTTCACGCACTCCAAGGAGAAGCCCTTCATCTGCCAGCAGTGCGGCAAAGGGTTCATAACGAAGGGGAAGCTCAAGAGACACCTGGAGACACACACGGGTCTGAAGAAGTACCAGTGCCACATTTGCTACAAGTTCTTCACGCGGCCCAGCTATCTTCGTATTCACGTTCGCACGATCCATGGCACTCAGGACTATAATTTTAGATTCGATAAAGGTTACGGGTCTATGGGTATGTCGGCCATGTCCATGTCTGATGTCAGCCAGAATAGTGTATGAACGGGATAATCATCGTCAGCCTATTAATGTTCCCACTGCTGGGACACAGGCCTCCTCTCTGTGAGAGGGAATGGGCCGTAATCAACCACGCGGGCCCAGTGCGGGTTGGTGGATGTCACATATCTTCGATTTTTTGGTTCTAAGACATGCCGGTTTCATCAAGATGTTTTCCTTCACCGTTTTTAGTACAGTCGCGATGAAAACAAAATAACGTCACTAAAAGTTTAATGAATAATTTTATTGTGCATACACAGATAAATAATACTAGCATACAGATGCCTGTTCTCATATACAAAAACGGTGCCGACGTAACTAATGTTTTTCGACGGACACGACGGTCTATTCACTAAAAGGTTGTCGATAGCGTTCGGTTCCGTTCCACGGCGATAGATGGCGTTAGCAGTGACTTGCATGTAAGGATTTACTCGTTCATGAATATTTTTTTTTTTTAAATACTGTGACGTTTTGTTTTATGGTACTTTTTTCATGTTTTATCAGTTTTATTGTAACAAAATGTGTTACAATACAAATTAAAAACGATACAGGGAATCCTAGTGTGAGATCTAGGATTCCCTGATTTTTAATTCAATCCACTTGAATGTAATCTTTTTTTTATTTTTTTTCAAATAAATTTATTCTTATTCTTAAAAAAGCGAGTGGCAAACCTCGAAAATTTAATATATCCCAATGTTCCATAATTTTGTGCTTAGGAGAGTTAATTAAACAAGAATTACATTTTTTATGACCATTTCTAGAAAATCTTAATTCTACAAAAAAAAACCGACTTTAAATAATAAAAAAATACACAAATAATAAATCGACTTCCAAAACAAAACAAGTGCAAAATAACTTTCGTTTCGGAAGTCGTGTTTTTGGTACCCCATGTTTTATCATTTTGCATCACCGACTTCTGAAATGAAAGTTATTTTTGCACTTTTTAGTGTTTTGTTTTTTTTTATTCTTTTTTTATTTCTTTTTATTTTATCTTTAAAAATCGATATTGTTTCATGCACTGGATCGACCATACACAGGATTTAAACGACCAAATGATAAATGGTGTATTATTAATATTATTATAATTAGTATTGTTAAATATGAGAGCGAGATGTGTTGGTGAGCCAGGCTGATGGCTGATGGCTGATGGTGGCTCTTGGTACTTACTCTAACTAGATTTAAGTTCGGTTATGGTAAAGTTAACTAAGGTTAAATGTTATAACTAAAGGTTGTTGATTTTGTAAAAATGAATAAATTAAGTTTTATAATTTCGTTGTTTTATTATATTTTCCTCTACTTTACTGAAATTCAGGACTATGTCCAGCAGTGGACGTCTTATGATGATGATGATGATACTGAAATTCCATGAAACTTTGATTTTATGAATGACTAGGTCAGACCAAGTGAAGGAAGCTACGTCCTCGCAAATTCCAGCAGGTGCTGATGACAACTATGGACCGGAGTCGATAGAGACACATTGTCCGCTTAAAGGGGTCCAGTGACCACGATCCTCAGTAATGAGGGACCGACTGAAGAAGAAGAGCTTCTGCCAGCGACTTCGCGTGAACGTCGACAATTATCCCGAGGGAACATATTCCCGGGATAAAAAGTACCCTATGTGCTATTCATGACTATGCGTTCAATTCTATTCGGGCGCACGGTTGGCGCAGTGGTTGAGCGATTGACTGCTGCGCTGCGTGTCGCGGGTTCGATTCCCGCACGGAACAAATATTTGTATGATCTACAAATAGTTGTTCCGGCTCTGGGTGTTTGTGTATGTGAGTTTATATGTTTGTAAACGCACCCACGATACAGGAGAAATTCCTAGTGTGGGGCAACGTTTTTTTTAAAAAAAAAAATAAAAAATAAAAAAAAATTGTTCTGGCGTGATTGAGTAACAAACAAACGTCCATCCAAACTTTCGCATTTATAATATTACTAGCTGTCCCACGCGGCTTCGCTCCCGTCAGCTGGCTACATCTACACACACACACCACATCTACCCTACCTACCCTACATACATGATTGTTGCGTTACTTATAAACCGTTTGCGCAGCACACGTACCTAACTAAAGTTCTCAAAACTGAATATTTTTTTCCGTTTTTGAAACATTTTTCATTTATGCTCCGCTCCTATTGGTCGTAGCGTGATGTTATATAGCCTATAACCTTCCTCGATAAATGGACTATCAAACACAAAAAGAATTTTTCGATACCGAACAGCAGTTTCTGAGATTAGCGCGTTCAAACAAACAAATTCTTCAGCTCTATAATATTGGTATAGAAGTATAATACCCCCCTACAGGTTTTCGATTCCCTTACGAATGTCAAAATTGCTGCATAAACGGTCGTATCTTTTGATTGCATAGACATAGTAGTTGTTTTTTTCACAGCTCTAGGGAATTGTAGACCTAAATATTTGTATATAAGTACTTCCATCCTATACCTTATGCCTATGCCCAGCAGTGGACGTCTTTCGGCTGAAATGATGATGATGAAGTATTTCCATACGTAGATAGATACCTGCGAAAAAGGGTCCTGTGAGGCAGACATCGAAGTTCCTTATACTTTTTGAGGAACGAAGCCCTTAAAATCTCAACCGCAACAATTGTATAATTCAATCTGGCTGCGTTTTTTAAACAAGGTTTTATTTAAAAAAGTTTTTAACAAAAAATCAAACCGACTTCCAAAACAAAAAACTACAAAGCAAAAAATAACTTTCTTTTCCGAAGTCGGTGTCTTTTGTACCCATTGTTTTCCGTTTTTCGACACCGACTTCGGAAAAGATCGTTATTTTTTGTTTTGGAAGTCGGTTTGATTTTTGTTAAAAAGTTTTTTATTTTTCTCTTTTCAGTTTTGGTAGGTATCTCCAATTAACATGATAATTATTTATAGCCAAAGTACATCTCATGACGATTCCAATAAGCCCAAACACGACTAGGATACACCGGCTTCATCATCAGATCAGTTCGATAGTGCCATTTTCATCAGTACCATTTATTTATAAGTATTTGCTTCATCATAGTCGGTTAACTATACGAGATATCTAATACCCGTGACATACTTAGCATAGGAGTTCCAGTGGCCTTCTTCATCAGTTCCACTTCACCAAATGATACTTTCTGAGTGCAAATGATTGCATTGTTGATGAAAATACTTAAATCGCTATATGTATGCCTATAATATTTGAGGAGTTCCCTCGATTTCTCTAGGATCCCATCAACAGATCTTGACCTGATGACTGTGGGACCAACTAGAAAGTATACCCTTCAAAACAAAAGAAGAATTTTTGAAATCGGTCCAGGCGTCTTTGAGTATTCGGGGAACATACATAAAAATAAAAAAAACAAGATTCCGAAGAATTGAGAACCTCCTCCTTTTTTTGAAGTCGGTTAAAACATGCTGTTGTCACGAGAAACAAACGTGTATAGTCCCCGGCATGTAACTTGGCAAGGCTTAGGCGTAATGGGGTAAATTCTATCTGACGATTGCCAAATTACGTGCCGGGGATTTTTATGCAAATTTCACCTCAATCGGGCACCGGGAAGTGAGTCAAATTTAACTTGTAAGTTGTGATTACAGACACCGGCACAGGTGACACTAAATTAAAGCTTGTAAAATACTCCACTTTAAAATCGTCGTTTAGTCGTGGGTAAGACTGCAGTAGCTATAAAAAAGTGAATCCAAAAAAATAAAAAACCCGACTGCTTAAGAAGTGAACTAAAAAGACGTAAACAAGAAGAAAATCATGCTGTGCAGTCGGAGGATACATGTTCGCGAGCTGGCTGATCAAAACCAGATGTCTTTTTAGGACCTACGCCACAGATAATATAATACTAGCATACAGATGCCTCATCCCATACAAAGAAACCGTGCCGACGTAACTAGCGTTTTGCATCTGATTAATCTTTTTATTTTTGTAAGTACATCAATCGCATTCGATCCCGTTTCACGGCATTAGATGGTGTTAGCAGCGACTTGCAAGTTTGGTTTACTAGGTTCGTGAATTATTTTTTTTATTAAATAGAGTGAAGGTTCGTTTTATAGTATTTTTTTGCACGTTTTTAGTCTTTTTGCACCAAAATGTGTTACAATGCAAATTTAAAAAATCGGGTGGAATGCCACAGAAATTAAAAAATGCACCATCTACTGGCATCAATTTTAAATGATTCGTTAAAATAATCTTTGAAATGTGAATTAAGAGCCCAATATTCCATAATTTTGTACATAGGGGAGTTGATTAAACAAGAACATACAATTTTTATGTTCAATTCCAGAAAATGTTAATTTTACACACTATTATTATATTCTATTGAATTGTGTGTACATGTCGCGCCATCTATTGAGATTTATTTGAACCAAATTTTGTTTACTAGCAATGAGACCCAGGCATATATAAAGCGTAGCTTTATATATGCCTGGGTTTTTTGATGTTTTGAGTTCAGTTTTTTATGTATGTAACTTTTAAGTTATAATTTTTTATATGTACCTATCCCCAACAATATGACTACCCAAAATCAGCCATTTTTCTATTCTGTAATGCTAATGTAAGCCAGTGACACTCGCAAGGTTAAGACGAATCGATTGACGTAAGAATCATCAAAATCGGCCAACGCGTTTGGTCTCTGGAGGCTCTGGAGCGCCACATAGGAACAAACATACATACATAGACTGATAAACGCATTACCCTCCTTCGACAGTCGGGTAAAAAGGGCAAGCAACGACAAAATAAACCCGGAGAAAAACACGCACAAAGATTTATTTAGGATTCGAGCCAACACAAACTTGTAAGAGTTTCTTTATGAAGCAGAAGATATCGTGGCACGCGCCGGTGGTGGCGTCCAGCATCTCGCCGAGCATCTGTTCGAACTCCGTGCGAGGGAGCCGACAGCAGGCCAGACAAAACACGCACTTGAACACCTCCTTGATGTACCGTGCAAACGTACCTATGCAAACGCAACAATTTTCATTGAGCGATGTCGCCAGTGATTGCATCGACGGATCGCGTTTCTTGTCTTTCTTCTTGCTACTTTTCTCTTTACATTTGCATATATTTTTCTCTTTGTCTTTACATTTGCACGGACAGTTCTCTTTGTCTTTACATTTGCACCAAAAGACCGTTACGACGTCATCCTTTGCCTCTGGAACCTGTAAAAGTTCAAGCATAATTTATAGGCTTCCAGTTTCTGTGGCAATAAAAGCCTTTCTTCATCTTGTTTTCCTCATTAGTATAGTGGTCCTAAGTGCATGAGGTCCTGAGTTCGGTTCCTGGGTCGGGCAAAGCGTTATTTGGTTTTCCATCTGGAATTTCTCAGCCCGGAGTTTGGACGGGCATCTTTACTCCGGGCTGAGAACTGCCCACTTGAAAAACTCACCCTGTTTAGATAGCAACCCTGCTTGACGGCAAACTATCACGGCGGTCTAATTCACAGTGAGAATATAGCGTCGGCTCAGAAAATACTAGTGTTAATAGCCCTCCAGACAGCAGTGGTGGCCCAGTGGTAACAGCCGCGACTTACAAGTTGTAGGTCGTGGGTTCGAACCCAGGAAGGCCCTTTACTTTATGGAAATTATTTCATCACCACTGCTCTCCAAATGGTGGAGGAAAACATCTAGAGGAAACCGGAATGTCTTAGAATCAAAAACATGGGACATTGACAAACCAGCACTGTGCCCGCGTGGCCCTTTCCCGCTCACAGAGGAGGCCTGCACGCACAACGGACCAAACGGGATTCTAATGCGGAAAAGGGGGTCCATCAATCCTATCCATTCCTAGTCCTCCAGACCGAATTTCCATTAAATCTATTTCGACCACAGCGGCGGCGACCAATCTCAGCGGAGAATATGCCACCGATCGGCGCGGAAGATATTATAGTGCGCAAACAAATGTGCACTCTCATGTCACGTTCACAGTGCGATGAGGCGGCAATTCGACACGACGGAGCACATCTCTCCAGTTATGTTTAAGTCCCATGAGACCCTATCTCGTGAGCCTATTGCCATCGACCGGCCACTAGTCCATAACCCAGGCTTCTACTGAGAAACTCCAGATGGTGAAACCCAATAACACTTGGCAGTAACCCTTGCAACCTAAACCTAAAAATCTTTGGGTTTACTGCTCGATTTCGAATTTCATATGCCCGATGGCTAATTCCCCGAAGTCATCAGATCGAACGTCCTAATCGCTGAAATTCCGTAGTGTTGATGTACCACAATTTCGAATAGCCATGAGATCGAGCGTCCGTTTCGCCGAAAAGCCTTTGCAACGATAGTCCTATCCACCGAATGTCTATTGGCCAAACACTGCTTCGGGGAATTAGCCATCGCACATTCGAAATCAAGCAGTAAACCCAAAATCTATGATCATGTACATGTTTTTCCTGAATAAATGATTATTATTATAACCACTTGACCCAAATATGGTCGAAGTCCTCTGGTTATGGGGTCCGTTAGCTCACAAAACGACATATACCTTAACTCGCCAAGCGTCAGTAGAAGCCTCCATTGCTGAGGCCCGCTCACACACAACAAAATTAGAGACCTTTCACGACATTGGATTACGTATGTACGTTACGTATTCATCGCTGCATTATAAATTACTTTAAATTTTTTCATTACATTCGTGTTTAATTTAGCCAAAATGACATTTCGAACTGTCAGAACATTTTATTTCTGTCTCCAGAAGTTCTTGGCGGTTTGTGAAAAAAATATCCAAAAGAGGTTGGGTCCGATGGCACAGAGGATCCCTTGAGACCGGTGAGCGAGTGATGTGGCGCTAGTCCGTGTTGCTATCATCGGGTGAATCTCCTTGAGGCCTTGGGAAGGACCTGTTCAATACCAGCTTGATGCACTTGAGTCGAAAAACGGGCCATGAGGCGCATCGGCAATGAAGCACTGATCGAGAGCCTTGAACATCAACGCCAAATTGCCAGCCAGTCGTTTTTTTTTTATTATTTACATATCGGGTAGTGTGCGATGGCATTGCATGATTTAATTCCCCATAGCCTGTTCCATCATCGAATTACAAGACATACGGCAAATTGCCATCGGTAGGTACATGGTGTAGGATGTTTCCTACCCACACGCTCTAAACGTTTTGGAAATACCTACTTTCATTGTGCGTACATCTCCGGCATCTGTGTTTACTGACAGCTACAACCTGGGAGTCTTTTAATCAAGAGTGAATAGGTTACTTGTAGACAAGCGTGCTTCACCGTCGCCACATCATCGCTTACCATCAGGTTTTTTTTTACTTTTGGAACTAAGTTACTTATCGCGCGTTGCGAAAGGGGCCTAGACGGAAAAAAATCTCACGAAAAGTTGTAACGACACTTTCTGCTATAGTTGTAAGCCGTGCGGCGTGCGCGTGTTTCGTGCGTGTTCTAACCTTTACGCTGTTGTGTTTACGAAGATATATGCATGTATATATGTGCGTGTGTGTGTGTGGTGGAGGGTTTTGTGCGTCAGACGCACAAAACCCTCCACCACAGGCCGACTCGAATCGACACTACTCGAAAACCGACCCCGAGCCGCCACTAATAACGAACCGGCGATCAAATCAGAAAACCTAAAAACCTCCATATCTCGGAAACGGTTTTGAAAATTTGTCCCCCTGCCGCCCGTCACTTCTGGCCGTTGAACAAGATAGGATTACCCTCCCCTCCTTAACTGTTCACCATCCCCCCCGCAATTTTTTTTTACCCCATTCTAAAATATCAATATGAAAAGTCTATAAAATCGTGCAACAAACCCCTCCCGGGTTTGTTGCACGATTTTATAGACTTTCCCTACCTCACCCGCACACATTTACTAGAAATCCTTTTCATAAAATAATATTAAAACATTTTTTAGGTGAGATCGAAAATGTACGAACGACCGAACCAACTGTTCAAATTATAAAATCCACATTTGTTAACCGTCACCTAGCGCCATCTGTCGCCATCAGCTGGAATTAAAAAACATTAATTTAAGAAATAAAATTGTATCTCGGAAACGGGAGGAGATAGGCCAAATCTGACAACAGATTACAATATACTATAAATTTGTAATAAATATAGCATATTCTAATATATATATGTGTATATATATGTATACACATATGTATATATATTATACTAAAGGAACTTCGTTCCATCCGGGTGTCCCTTGACACCTCTCAAGTTTTTTTTATTTATCGATAGGCTCGCGTTTGACCACTATCTCGCCTGATGGTAAGCGATGATGTGGTCGACGGTGAAGCACGCTTGCCTAGATGTAACCTATTCACTCTTGACTTAAAGACCCCAAGGTTGTAGCTATAAGGAAACAAAGACTGCAGGTGACATTAATATCCCACCAAAAACATCGTCATCATCATTTCAGCCAAAAGACGTCCACTGCTGGACATAGGCCTTCCCCAAGTGTCGCCACACTGATCAGTCCTGTGCGTGTCACATCCACCGGACGCCCGCAGCCTTGACTAGGTCGTCGAATCGCTCCATCTGAAGGGAGGCCTTCAACGCTGCGTCTTCCGGCACGCGGTCGCCACTCTAGAACTTCTCGGCCCCAACAATCATCCGTTCTGCGGGAAATGTGTCCTGCCCACTGACATTTACGCACAGGACCGATATGTGTGGGGCGTTTGGGAGAGGTTTGATGATGATGATGAGATCTAACAAAATATTTGTGGCTAGTAAATGGCAATAAGCCCCTATATTTTTAACGTGGTACTAGCACTGTGCCGAAGTAATCAATTTATAATATACTAGCTGTCCCGCGCGGCTTCGCTCCCGTCAACTGGCTACCTACTACCTACCCTACATACATTATTGTTGCGTAACTTAAACCGTTTACGCAGCGCACGCAACAAAAGCTCTTAAAAAGGAATATTTTCTCCCCTTTTTGTAACATTTTTCATTTATGCTCGGCTCCTATTGGTTGTAGCGTAATGTTATATAGCCTATAACCTTCCTCGATAAATGGACTATCCAACACAAAAATAATTTTTCAATTCCAACCAGTAGTTCCTGAGATTAGTGCGTTCAAACAAACAAACAAACTCTTCAGCTTTATAGGTAAAAAAAATAAAAAATAATAATATATAGATTATAAATTATAAATAAATAATAATTGTAAGTATCATCATCAGCATCATCATATCAGCCGAAAGACGACCACTGCTGGACATAGGCCTCCCCCAAGCGTCGCCACATTGACCGGTCCCGTGCGTCCCGCAACCAGCGGATTCCTGCAACCTTCACCAGGTCATCGGTCCACCTGGTGGGAGGCCTTCCAACGCAACGTCTTCCGGTTCGCGGTCGCCACTCCAGAACCTTTCTGCCCCATCGGCCATCCATTCTGCGAGCAATGTGCCCTGCCCACTGCCACTTAAGTTTGGCAATTCTTCGGGCTATGTCGGTTAATGCTTTCTTTGTTCCCTGGTTCTCTTACGGATCTCAACATTTCTGATTCGATCACGCAAGGAAACGCCGAGCATAGCCCTCTCCATTGCCCTTTGAGTGACTGTAAGCTTTCTGATGAGGCCCATTGTAAGCGACCACGTCTCAGAGCCATATGTCATCACTGGCAATACACACTGGTCATAGACTTTTGCCTTGAGACACTGTGGTAAGTTGGACGAGAAGACACCGAGCAACTTCCCGAACGCTGTCCAGCCGAGTCAGATTCGACGGTTGACCTCTTTCTCGAAGTTGGCCCTACCCACCTGGATTGTTTGTCCCAGGTAGACATAGTCGTCCACAACTTTGAGTGTAGAGTCTCCAACCTTTATAGGAGTGGGTGTAACATGGGCATTCAACATTACCTTGGTTTTGTCCATGTTCATTTTCAGACCCACTCTTTCGGAAGCTCTACTGAGGTCATCGAGCATTATACTGAGGCTCTCCATGGTCTCAGCCATGACCACTATGTCGCCGGCATACCGAAGGTGAGTGATGTACTCGCCATTAACGTTGATGCCAAGCCCTTTCCAATCCAGAACCTTGAAGACATCCTCCAGTGCAGCAGTGAACAGTTTCGGAGAAATGACGTCTCCCTGTCTCACGCCACGCTGGAGAAGCATTGGTTCCGAGGTCTGATCCTGAAGACGGACTGACATGGTGGCGTTTCTGTATAGACACTTCAACACCTCAATGTACCGGTAGTCGATCTGGCACCGTTGGAGAGACTGCAGTACAGCCCAAGTCTCGATCGAATCGAAGGCTTTCTCGTAGTCCACAAACGCTAAACAGAGAGGCAGGTTGTACTCTTCGGTCTTCTGTATAACCTGCCGCAGCGTATGTATGTGATCTACGGTGCTAAAGCCTTTTCGGAATCCGGCTTGTTCGGGAGGCTGGAAATCGTCAAACCTGCGCGCGAGACGATTCGTGAGGACTCTTGAAAACAACTTGTAGACATGGCTAAGAAGTGAGATGGGCCTATAGTTCTTCAGCCGGGCATTGTCGCCCTTTTTGAAGAAGAGTACCACCACACCTCTGCACCATGCCTGTGGCGTTTTGCCCTCGAGTATGACGGAATCAAAAAGGTTCTGAAGGGCCTTAAGGACCAGTTGCCCACCCGCCTTCAGGAGTTCAGCCGTGATTCCGTCGTCACCCGGCGCCTTGTTGTTTTTTAGCTGTTTCAGAGCCATCCTAATCTCGTACAAGCTGACGTCCGGGATATCTTCGGTATAGTGTCGGGTCAATCTAGCTCTTGGGTCGTTTGCTAGATTCGCAATGGGTTTACTGTTTGACATGTACAACTACCCATAGAATCTCTCGATCTCCCTCAGAAGCTCCGGTTTGGCAGATACGATCCTCCCATCACCGGTCTTCAGTTTTGTGAGCTGGCTCTGCCCAATAGACAGATCCCTTGCAAAGACCTTGGAACCCTTATTCCGCTCAATCGCATCTTTAATACTTTCAGTATTAAAGCGGCGGAGGTCGCTTTTCAAGGACTTTGAGATCCGTCTATATAGCTGCCGGTATTTCACCGCATCGTCTGAAGACTGCAGGATCATCTCACGTCTCTCCTTCATTAGCTTGAGAGTTGGATCAGAGAGCTTTTTGTTTCTATCTGTACGGCGGGTCTTGAAAAACTTTAACCCGACCGTATGGACAGCTTCCACGAACCCATCGCTGTAATCGTCCACGGAGCTCCCTAGGCACTCGAAACGATTCTGGAGTTCGAGCTGAAAGGTTTCGGGGTTTTGGATCTGGATCTGTGCTGGACGGAGCGTGGACTTCATCAGTCGAGACCTTTCAAGCTTGATATTAATGTTCAATGTGCCTCTCTGTGCATGCAGTGATCGCTCCCGGTTTTCACCGAATTGATCACAGAGACATCATTGAACATTTGCTTCTTGGTTGACATGATGAAGTCGATCTCGTTTTTAGTTACAACATCGGGGCTTTGCCATGTCCACTTCCTGTGCTCACGCTTTCTGAAGAAGGAGTTCATCATAAAGAAGCCTTCCCTCTCCATAAAACTGGCCAGTAGGTGACCCCGATGGTTCCGACGTCCAACTCCAAATTGCCCCAATTGCAGCTCATCCTTGTCTCGTTTGCCCAGTTTTGCGTTGAAGTCCCCCATGACAACGGTGAAGTGAGTTTTGAAACCATGCATGGCTTTAGAGATATCCTCATACATGGTATCTACCTCGTCGTCGGGGTGTGCCGAGGTTGGGGCGTAGACCTGTATGACCTTCAGTGAATATCTTGCGGATATTCTGAGTATAAGGTACGCCACCCTGGTCCACACTCTCGATCTTCACCACGTTGTTCACAAGGGACTTGTGGATGATAAACCCGACACCACCCTGGGACTGCCGGTCACCCTCTCGGAAATAGTGCAGGTTACCGGATTTGAGGATTATCGAGTCCTCCCTTCAGATAACCCTATAACACTCCATCGCAACCGGAGCACTCGGAGCAGTTTTTTTGTTGTGCTTATCATGGTTTGGGGGGTGTTTGCCGTAATCGCCACGCTTGGCAGGCGGGTTGGCGATCGCAGTTTGTTCTTAAAGTGCACAGAGAACGCTGTTGCCCATTCTCTGGTGTTTCCCTTAGTCGCCTCTTACGACACCCACGTTGTAAGTATAGATTATTATTATTATTTTCTTTTAAATATAGCTGCACATGCTGAGATAGGTGTCTTTTTTATTTACTTTTTATTATTGTTTTTTTTTGTGTTTTAGCTTATTTGTTGTCTCCTGTGCGGAAAGAAAAATAAAGAAAAACATTTATTTGTAAATAAATAATTTTTCTTTCTTTCTTTAATATCTTAGAAATCGTACATACTCGTAGAATGTTATTATTTGTTACTTAGTGGCACTTGGCACTAGCCCGGGTTTGACCTACCTACACGCGAGGCGAGCGTTTATTCCCGTTCGTCCCACCGACTTCGTACCCCTCGTGGGACAAACGGGAATACGTAATTTTTTCCCGATTGTCCCACTAATATTGTTGATGGGACGAACGGGAATAATTTATTAATTATTTTTTTAATCCTCTTGGTCCCACCAAATAATTTCAGACTGGTTGTTTTAATGGTAAAATAAAACAAATTTTAAAATAAAAATCAGTCATTAAATAACTTGACCGTAAATTCGAAGCTTAATTTATTGAAATAGCAACTCTGTCTCTCTGTTTATTTCCCGTCTCTTTCTACCTTATAGATCCCTCTCTTTCGCGCACAGCCCACCCCGTCACCTTTCCTTCACCACCTGGTAGGGCTCGTCGCTAGCAGCGTTCGAGTCTCTTGTTCATTGGCGTTCTGTTTTCCGCTGCCTAAGGATATATTTCTCTAAAGCAGGTTCTTTAACACCCAGGAGTACTGTTTGGTTTCTAACCGAAATTTATTTGAGTATCAGAAAAACTGTAAGCATCATACAAGTGAGTGTTTATTTAATTATTATTTTCTAACAGTTATACTGTTCGTTTCTACCTCCATTTTGTTATAATCTAACAAAAGCTCAGCAATCATTGCTGATGTTTCTTTTGTTTGATTAAATTACATTAAAGATTATACCCTCAGATAATAATCTTACAAAAGGTCGGCGATCATGCTGCTTTTCTTTTGTATGATTTTGTTATAGGATTATATTTTGTTCTACCCTCAATTTCATTTTATTATATTTTGTAGTTTGCTCAACTAGTAAATTACGTAAAAAAAAAAAAAATCGTTTGCCGAATACCTACATTCTATAGCGGTTTGGTTTTTATTTTTGTACTAGGACAACAAGGCTATGCCTTCTGAAATCAATCTTGGTGAAGCGTCTGTGGCTCCGAGACCGTCTCGCCACAGATTGACTAACAGTTCGTCGAGTAGTTCTAGTAGTACTTCGGGCAGGCCGTAAAAGAAGACGTGCTAAGCGCCACCGTCATAAAAATCCAAACATCCTCGACGTTCAGATCATAGGTACAATAAGTTATCCAGGGAAGTAGGTGAGCCTCGTGATTTACTTGCTCATAATAATAATACATGCAATCCTACTCATCCGGTTGATTTTTGTAATGAGTCATGTATAGACTTGAACGCAAGCCGCGAATTATTTTTTGATTTTAAAGATGGTGCTGGTAGTCCTAGTGAAGCTGAAAAAGAACCTTGTATTGAGTTTGCTATTCAGACTAAACTAAAGGAACCGTCAGTTCCTATAGCTCCTAATGACTTTGTAACTACTCTTAACAGTATTCAGCATTTTGATAATAAACACTGGTGTGAAGTTTGTTATGCCGATACGCAAAAAATATATAGTCATTCGCCAGGTTTCGTAGAGTTAGAAATTAATGATGAAATTAAAGCCTATGAATCATCACGACAATTAGCTCAAGTCGATAGGGCCTATGCTGCTCAGACCTTCTGTTTATTGAAATTAAAAGAAAATCTACAAGAAACCTTTAATAGTTTCTTAACATGGGCAAAAGATCAACAAGAATTGAATTTTGATAATATACAGGAAAAGTTTATTGAGTTATTTTTAAATGGCGATGTACATAAAGTGTCATCCGATTTGTTGCAATTAATATGCGGTCATAGAGCCGAGATAATTCAGATGAGACGTGACGGCATAACGAAATTCATACGAGAGCCGCTTATAAAAACAACTTAACGTAAAATACCACCTTCATGCCAACATCATTTTTAATGCTGATTCATTTACGTCTGCTCTCGAGAAAATCGGTAAAGAAAGCATTCTTTCCACCTAAATCGAACAACGCTAGCTTTGCCCCTCAAGCAGGTCCTAGCAGAGCTATATCTAACAACCGCCCTCCGAAGGGAGTGTTCTGTTACAATGGGCCATCACAGGCTATATTACCCGGAAGCAGTCATGCGCAAGCTGAACATCCAAAGCACAATGCTCCTCCGAGAGGTAACAATTCTCAATATCCTCAGGGATATCTAGGCAATAACAATTCTAATAGACGGGGGACATCCAATACTAGAGGTTCCTTTCGATCACGATCTGGGCATCAAAATCGGTATGTCGATGGCCATTTCAAAAATACAAACCAGAGCACATCCGCCGGTGCCTCTAAAAATGACAATTTCAAAAAACGAAAGTTTTGACTCGAGTTACACGAGCACCGAGTTCAAAGCCGGTCAATTATCCCGGTTTGTCCATCGTTGGGAGAACTTGGGAGCTCCGAAATGCCTTATCAAAATAATAAAAGGTTATCGAATACCATTACTTCACTGGCCTCCGCTAATTGTACCGAATGTAAAAAAGAGTGCCTTCACTATTCCCATTTCAACAGAAAATGTCGTATCTCGTCAATCAAATGAAAAAGCAGGGTGTTCTCGAGATTGTAGATTCGTCCTCGAGCTTTCTGTCAAAAATTTTCTTAGTTCCGAAAGGCGACGGTTCCTTTCGGCCAATTTTCAACTTGAAAGCCCTAAACAAGTTTATTCTCACAGATCGGTTCAAACTTATAAACATGTTTCGGCTACCGGCAGCCGAATTGCGTAAGTATATTATCCAAAGCAAAAGAATCGATTCCTTCCCAAAAACGACTTTTCGTATCAATATGCAATACGTAAAGTCGGTTTTGGGAAAGAATCGATTATTTTGCTTTGGATAATATACTTACGCAATTCGGCTGCGGATTTTCTCCAACCCCGGGATTGGCTTTGCAAAATAGACCTTTTCCAGACCTACTTTCATTTGGCAATTACCAAGTCCCAAAGACGGTTTCTCCGACTTATTTACGACGGCGAATTACTCCAAATGACATGCTTGCCTTTCGGGCTAAGCACAGCTCCAAAGGTTTTCGCATCCTTGACCAATTGGATCGCCCATACCTTGCGAGAACAAGAAGGCATTCGCGTCATATTGTATATTTGAACGATTTTTTAATTGCCCATCAGAATATGGATATTCTCAGATCGCAGGTTCAGTTGGTAGTAAAAAGAATACAGTACTTAGGTTAGCAGATAAATTTTGCAAAGTCCCAGCTGACTCCTCAAACGAACCTAGTATATCTAGGTATTCATGGGGGCCCTTGGCTCAATCAAAAACTCCTCACATTGGAAAAACATCACAGTATCTTGACCAAGGTGACACGAATTATGAAGGACAACAGAGTGGGGTTGACGAAACTCCAAAGCCTTGTATGCCTACTAAATTTTGCCAGTTTTGCAGTCCCAAAAGGCAGACTAAATTTTTTTTTTTTTTTTTTTTTTTTATCTTATATAGGCTCGCGCTTGACCACCATCTCACCTGATGGTAAGCGATGATGTGGCCGATGATGGAGCACGCTTGCCTAGAAGTAACCTATTCACTCTTGACTTAAAGACCCCTAGGTTGTAGCTATCGGGAAACACAGACTCCGGCAGGGAATTCCACTCCTTAGCTGTACGCATAATAAAAGTATTTTCAAAACGTTTAGTGCGTATGGGTGGGATGTCCACCATGTACCGATGGCGAATCGCCGTACGTCTGGTAGTCCGATGATAAAACGGGCTGGGCGGAATTAGATTATGCAATTCCATCGCACATTCCCCGAAATGTAATCGATAAAAAACCGACAAGCCGGCAACTCGGCGACGATGTTCAAGGCTCTGGAGCTTTGACTTAACCAATGCCTCATCGCCGATGAGCCTCTTGGCCCGCTTTTCGATCGACTCTAGTGCATCAAGTTGGTATTTGGCAGAGCCGTCCCAGAGATGAGAACAGTACTCCATGCATGATCGAACTTGCGCTTGATACAAGCTGAGCAGCTGTTCTGGCGTGAAGTACCTTCTCACCTTTGCAAGGATCCCCAGCTTCTTGGCAGCCAGCTGAGCCTTTGCCTCAATGAATGGGTCAAAATTGAGAGTCGATGTCAACGTAACGCCAAGCAGCTCAAGATGGTCAGTTATTGGCACGGTCACACTTCGGAAAGTTGGAGCCGGGTGAAATTGACTCTTTTTTGCGGAAAAAAGACACGCCTGGGTTTTAGCAGCATTAAACCTGACCAGATTGGCATCGCCCCATTCGGAGACTGCCTGCAAGGACAGGTTTAAGCGCTCCACCATGGCCTCCCGGAGAGACTGGACCTGAGGCCCGGTATTACGAGCGTTGGACAAGTATCTCTCAGCAACAGTGCTGTCGTCTGCATACCCAAAGGTACCGGGTTTTAGCAGATCGTTAATGTGCAGCAAGAATAAAGTTGCTGAGAGTACTGACCCCTGAGGGACACCGGCATTAATATCCAAGTGGTCCGACGAGCAGCCATCGATAACCACTCGAATGGACCGATCTCTCAGGAAGTCTGCAATCCAATCACACAGACCACCGGGCAAACCGAATGAAGGAAGCTTACCAATAAGGCTTTCGTGCCAGACCCTATCAAAAGCCTTCGAGATGTCGAGGGAGACGGCAAGCGCTTCCCCATGCCTCTCGATGGCCTCACTCCAGATGTGAATGGCATACGCTAGAAGATCCCCAGTAGACCGATTTCGGCGGAAGCCGTATTGGCGGTCACTCAGGATATCGTTAGTTTCTAGGTATGCCAGGAGCTTAATATTGAGTACGCGTTCCATACTCTTACAGAGTATGGAGGTTACAGATATGGGTCTGTAGTTGGCCGGGTCAGCTCGGCTGCCCTTCTTGGGCACAGGCTGCACGTTACCCTGCTTCCAAGCATTCGGCACTTTTCCAGCCTTATACGAAAGGCGGAATAGGCGTGTCAAGATCGGAGACAGTTCAGGCGCACAGGTTCTAAGAACAATTGCTGGTATTCTGTCAGGGCCGCTAGCCTTGTTCACGTCGAGGTTGCGCAGCACCCTACGGACGTCCTTTTGATGGATACGAATGTCCGACATACTCGTCACGCATCCATCAGGAGAAGGAGGGGGCCGCGCGTCACCAGGATTCAGACGTGAAGATTCCGCAAAAAGAGAGGCAAATAAATTTGCCTTATCCTTAGCGGAGTGGGCCAGCGACCCGTCGGGTTTTAGCAGTGGTGGTAGTGAGGGACGGCAGAAGTTCGACTCGACCGACTTAGCCAGAGACCAAAACGCTTTACTACCTGCTGGGTAAGAAGCAAGTTTGGTCCCTATTCGGCCAATGTGGTCGAACCGAGCCCTTCGCAACACTAACTTGCAGGACTTGGCAGCCCTGTTGAAGGCCCTCTTCTTCAGACCCACGTCACTCGCCTTACGCGATCGAGCGTCGACCCAAGCCAGGTACGCCCCATGTTTAAGCGCGTCGGCGCGCTTACATTCGGCACCAAACCATGGCCGGTCTTCGCTAGACATTGATACGTCAGAGAACGGAATGTAGTACTCCATTCCCTGACGCAACACATCCGTCACGGCGTCCGCGCACGACGATGGATCAGTCGAAGAAAAGCAAGTAGGCTGCCAAGGATAGCATGCGAAGAAAGATCGCATACCATCCCAATCTGCTGACTTGTACCGCCAAACCCGCCGGGTGCCTCTTGGGCTGATCTTCGGGCGGGGAATAGACGGATACAGACTTCACCAGACAGTGGTCGGAACTACCTAAGGGTGAACCTATCGACACAGAGTATCTGTCTGGATCTGTTGTCAGCAGAAGGTCCAAGCAATTTGCTGTGTGCGAATCAACATCCGGTACCCTCGTTGCCCCCTGGACCAGCTGGGTGAGGTTTAGCGCTAGCGAAAGCTTACGCATCTCCCGTCCAGCATGGTCAGTGCACTGGTATGGGAAGAGCCACTCCTGATGGTGGGCATTAAAGTCCCCCAGTAACACTAATTGGGCGGAAGGGTACCGCTGCTGTGCCGCATCAGCCGCCTCACTGAGGTACTCTGTGAGCCTGGTTGTCTCCTGATCTCCGCTGTGCGAACGGTAGACACAGGCGTAGATAATTTTATCCAGACCTGTGTCCACCAGAACCCAGAGCGTTGTGAATTTGGAGTCCTCAAGGTTACGGAGACGCCGATAGCAAGTGTCGTCACGGGCGTACATACACACACCCGCGCGCGGTTTAAAATTGTGCTCCAGGGTAAACCCTGGGTAAGATAAGTACGACACGTCTGACGGACTCGCTATCTGCGTCTCCGTAAGGAAAAGCAGCGCTGGTTTCTCAGTCTCCAGGTGGTAGTCATAAATCATCGGAGTTTGCTGGATTTCCTAAACTCAATTCCGAAATCGTCAAAGGATCTACATACTGTACCAGCAGAGGCTCAGACAAACTTGAAATGGTGGCTACAAAATTACCAGGCTTCGTCTGCGATTCACATTTCACCACCAAGTCATTTCCTAACAACAGACGCCTCCGATCTAGCCTGGGGTGCACAGTTGGACAGTTGGTCTCTGTTCGGACCATGGACCGAGCAGGAAACTCTGTTGCATTGCAACCAAAAAGAAATGCTGGCCATTTTAAAAGTCCTACAAGACCATTGTCAGCTCCTGCGACAATGCTCCTCTACAGTCTTAGTCCAGTCCGACAACAAAACAGTAGTTGCCTACCTGCGCAACGAGGGGGGGGACGATATCAAAGCCTATTGATATCGTCCTAAAAAAAAAAACGTCCTGATGAATATTACAAAAGAGGTGTTCAAAGTTCTGGACCAACACTGTATCGTTCTAAAAGTTTTTCATTTACCAGGCAGATTCAATATTCTAGCCGATCGTCTATCTCGGCGTCGAAACGCTGTGGAATGGCACTTGACACCTCATTGCACAGAAAGGATATTCAGAAAATTCGGGACCCCCGTGATAGCATTTTTGCATAAAAAACAGCACATGCCAATTATGTGTCGTTAGATTTAAACGACAAACAGGCAGTTCATCACGATGCGTTTTTGATGGATTGGAATTTCCAATTAGCGTGGATATTCCCACCACCTTGTCTTGTACCAAGAGTACTAGCGCATCTCAATCAAGCCTCCGGAATTTTCCTCCTGGTAGTTCTTCGGTGGAATCGAGTGTACTGGAGGGGAGACCTGAAAGCACGAGCAATAGGAGCTCCGTTCACCTTACGGAACCTCAGTCATTTCCTAGTGGACACGTCAACGGGTCTCCCACCTCCAAAAGTCCAGGATATAACTCTAGAGGTATGGAAATGTGGGGGGTGGGATCAAAATCTCGTAGACTGGCATTTTGATCAAATTAATCTATTACAATCATCTTGGCGGGACTCAACTCGTAAGACGTACAAATAAGCTTGATTACGATGGCTTAAATGGGCGAAGGAGCATAGAATTAACCCCGTTAATCCAGAAGGCTCAGAGGTGGCACGGTTTTTGGCAGACTTATTTTTAATTGACAAACTTTCGTACAATACCATCCTTCTGCATAAATCTGTAATTTCACACTATGTAATGCGGATTCGGCTGGCCTTTTAAGTCAAAGTCAAAGCACTTTATTTCAAGTAGGCCAGTTACAGGCACTTTTGAATTGTCAAAAGACAAAATAAAATATTACAAAATTATGGTGCTACAGTCCCAGTCACAAGACATAATAACTGTGAAAGTACCGTAGATGCCCATTCCAAGGCGTAGATCTCTATGGAGAAGAACGGGCATGAAACTCCATGGACACTCTTTTTCAATTAGGTAATTATTACAAATCATTTGTTACATCATTCATGTTGAGATTACACATTATGTGAGAACGATGTAGAAAGTTAAAAGTGTCCATAGTAAATATAAAAAGACAATCAATACATATAATAAATCTGTAGAAAAATATTTTTTGTACATCGAAAAAAAATCCAAAAAAAATAGCCAGGGTGTTAAAGGATAACCAACAGAACCCATTTCTAGCATTTTTGGAATTTTTGTCTGTTTGTCTGTTTGTCTGTTTATCTGTTTGTCTGTTTGTCTGTTTATTTGTGCACGCATCACGTGAAATGTACGAAACCAATGTAGATAACTTTTATACATAAAAATTGTGCGTATCTTGATGAATTACTTCGTTTTTGTTTCATCGCAATCGGTTCACTCTATCAAAAGTTAGATGAATTTAAAGTGTTCAAGAAGTAAAATTATCACAGCTCACGCAATACAGCAGTTACTCGGACAGTTGAACTCGCTATTCGATAGATGGCGTTGTGCATTTAAAGTCATTTTCTGAATCGCGGTGTTAAGATTTTACGCGAAAGAATGACCCTAGAAAAAAAATTGGTATGTGTTAACCGACTTCTCAAATAGGAGGAGGTCCTATGTTCGACATTATGTATGTTTTTTTGTTTATTTATAGTCACCGATATCTCCGTCAATTGTGGACCGATTTCGAAAAATTTTTTTTTGTTTCAAAGGGTATGTTCCGAAATTGGTCCCATTTTAATTTGGTGTAGGACTGACGAAGCAATTCGAAGATATACATCAGAACTCTTCAATAAATAACGGCAAATCTCTCGGGATTGCTGCAATCGCATGTCTGTTTGTTGTTTATACCATTTCATAACATAACATCACGCCAGTACACTCTTAAGGGGTACGCAGATCTCTCATTTCACCGGTTATGTTCAAGTTTCATGACATTTGGGTAATATATTCTGGCGTTATACGAGTGTGTAACTTACTAAACAACTTGCCTATTAGGTAGGTACAACTAAAAAGTGAAAAATAAAAAATCTTTTTACAAAAAAATACTACCGACTTCCAAATAAAACTACAAAGTGAAAAATTACTTTATTTTTGGAAGTCGGTGTCCATAACGCAATAAATTGGTACCTACGCAAGACACCGACTTCCAAAAATAAAGTTATTTTTCACTTTGTAGTTTTATTTGGAAGTCGGAAGTATTTTTTTGTAAAAAGTTTTTTAGAGTTTGTGGAGTAGGCAGGCAGGCTGGTAAGTATGGTAGGGTTGGCAGGCAGATGACGGGAGCGAAGCCGCGGGCACAGCTAGTTCAGAAATAAAATTAGAATCAATTAAAATAAACCATGGCAGCTAAGAGATGACCAGTCCCAACCGACAGCGCCCGTTCACGAACATGACACATGTATCAGCACCATTCAGCTCAACCATTTTGAAGGGAGCTAAATGATCCGACACACGCGCCACCATCGGCGAGACATTTGAGTGGGCATGACATACTCTCAACCACCGGAGTCATTCAAGTCAATAGAAGACGTAGGTATCTAGACAATGATAGCTCTGAAGTACATGGTACTCACACAATGCTGGCTATGCTACTATATAATACTAGAAAGATTAACTCTATATAATGCAAAGATAGTAGCAATCTTCATCAGCTCCGACAATAACAGTAAACGATACCTACGACAGTCTTACCAAAAAATAAAATTTAAAAAATACACATAAAAACGAAATTAAAAAATAATAATATTTAACCTGACAACAAGCTAATTTTGGTAAAAGAACACGAACATTGTCTTGAGTTCAACACAGCGACCAACTATGCTTATCATCTAAATAATCATTAATAGAATAGTATGCCTTAGAACAGAGATTAGCTTTTACCTTTGCTTTAAATGCGTTAAATGGCAAATCTAGAAAAGAAGACGGTAACTTGTTGTAAAAAGTTATACCAACCCCAACGAATGAACTATGCACCTTATGAAGTCGATGAAAGGGAGCTCGTAATTTGTCCTTATTTCTGGTGTTAAAGTTGTGAATATCACTATTGTTACTGTACAAATGAATGTTCTGCCTAATATATAAAATGTTGGCGAATATGTACTGTGAAGCCGCTGTGAGAATACCAATCTCTTTAAAAAAATCTCTTAGAGAAACACGCGCACCTAATTGGTAAATGGCACGAACAGCTCGTTTTTGAAGCACAAATATATTTTGAATATCAGCGGCTCTGCCCCACAGTAGAATACCGTAGGACATGATACTGTGAAAATAACTAAAGTAGACCAACCTTGCTGTATCAACGTCAGTGTATTGTCTAACCTTTCTGACGGCGTAGGCGGCCGAGCTAAGCCTACCCGCTAGGCTTGTTATATGTGGCCCCCATTGAATTTTTGAGTCTACTGTTATACCCAGAAACACAGCTGAATCAACAGTTTCGAGCTTCTCATTGCCGAGCACAATGTTGGGACCCAGATTTCTAACATTGGGCAAAGCGAACTTTATGCATTTAGTCTTCTTGGCATTAAGAACAAGATTATTTGTTGTGAACCAATCTGTGACCATTGATAGTGCGTTATTCACGTCATCAAAAACTTGTCTATTCCTATCTACTTTAAAGATCAGAGAAGTATCATCCGCAAACAGTACAACGTCGCAAATATCCTTTAAATAGAATGGCAGATCGTTAATATAAACCAGGAATAAAAACGGACCCAGTATTGAGCCTTGAGGTACACCCAGCTCAACAGGTAACCTGGAAGATTTAGCGCCATTAACGTCTACGCATTGGTATCTATTAAGTAAATATGACTCAATTACATTTAGGGCTTCGTTTTGAACACCGTAATGGCGTAGTTTACGCAAAAGCGTATCATGGTGAACGCAATCGAAGGCTTTAGAAAGATCGCAGAAAACACCAATTGCATTTCGCGACTTCTCCCATGCGTCAAATATGTGTTTCAACAAAGCAACACCCGCATCTGTAGTCGAGCGACCCTTCGTAAACCCATATTGGTCATTGTGAAGGAGGCTATGTAAGTTAAAATGTCTGAGTAACTGCTTAAGAATTAACTTTTCAAATATTTTGCTGAATGCAGGCAAAATAGAGATTGGTCTGAAATTACCAATATCATTTTTGCTACCGGATTTAAATAGAGGGATGACTTTACTGCTCTTCATGAGATCAGGAAAAGTACCCAAATCAATGCATTTGTTAAACGTAACAGCAAGATAGGGGGCCACAATGTCTATTATATTGCCCAAAAGTTTGGTAGATATGCCCCAGTAATCACCCGTGTTTTTAGATTTAAGAGAATTAAAAACATTAACTACATCACGAGGCGCTACATGCTCGAATCTCAATACATAACTACATTTAGGGACGCTACTATGCAATAGGTTTTCAGCCTTAGACGGCGACGAACTTAAGGAGCAAGTCGTCGTTGCAGGTATGCTCGTAAAAAACTCATTAAACGCCTCAGCTACGTCAGCTGGTTTATTAACTAATTTGTTATCAACCATGATCTCGAGTTGATTTTCTTTTTTAACCGATTTACCCGTTTCGTTGTTTATGATTTTCCAAGTGGCTTTTACTTTGTTATTAGAATTTTTAATAGTCTCACTTAGAAATTTTGATTTTGCAACACGACAAATCTTTTTAAATAATTTTGAATAATTTTTAACATATTCTAAAAAATTGTTATCAAACTTGTACTGTCTCAGACCATACAACTCATACAATCTCGCTCGGCTTTTTTAAATGCCTGGTGTAGCCCATTGGTTGAAACCAGCGGAAGTCCCAGTAATGTTGATAGTTTTAGTTTTAAAAACGGATTTGTACTCATTTTGCACAACATCAAAAAGGGCCTCGTACATTGCAGAATATTCTCGAACCTGGAATATTCTCGGTAATTATTTACAGAGAAAAAAAAAGGAATAAAAGTTATGAAAGATATATTAGTAGTTTTATCTTAGTTGATATCACTACTTTACTAAATAAATAGGATAAATAACAAAATTAAAGTGACAAAATCTAATTGAGGGTACTAGTACTACTGGTTTTATTTTTGTTTTTAAACACAGTAATTTCCTAGACTGGTTTTATCTAGGAAACAGTTCATCTAAGACAGCATCTAAGTTCCCATACATTAGTTAAGCATGTTCTTAAGTCGATTGCTCTCAAACAACCGGTAGCAAGCAAACACACGATTTGGAACATTGACGATCTTGTATCTTATTTAGAGAATAGTTCCATCGATTCAAATAATATTTTCGCTACATCCAGACATACAGCCGCATTATTACTTATTTGTTCTGGTAGGCGAATACACGACCCGACTCTGCATTTCATAACATAACATCACGCCAGTGAAAGTGAAAATGGGACCATTTTTTTTATATTTTATAATAATTTATTTGCAAAAGGATGTATAGCCTAGGTTACATCAGTGTTTACATTACAAAAATGAGCATGGCTATTACACTTAATAAGAACCCAGGGGGGTGACCATAAGCTCTTAAAGCGGTATCAATTTTGTACGGGACGGACGTGATCGCCTGAACTATTTGGAGGTTGTAAGGCTCCTGCTCAAAGCGCGTTGACGCCCCTGCACCTATAGTTCTTTCTTGCTGGAAAATCAAGAGCCCTGGAGCCTGTTGTGGTCCGTTCTTTATAGGTTGGTGAAGGTCTGACGTTCAGTAAATGAAACACTGTATTCTTCTTAATGATGTGCGATGATCTTTGAGGTTTTCGTTAGGTAAAGTTGCGTGGTTTTTGACTTGTTAGAAATATGGCTACTAGAAATATGGCTACGAAATGAACGCCGCGCATGCGTCCTATTAAACCAGTCAACTTGACCGTAACGAGCGCCTTGATCTGCGCACGCGCCGAACTTTATTTTCAAAGTTTTTAAACCTAGATCTTAACTAGACATCGACAGAACCTCCCCTTTCCCTGAAGGTATCACGGAGTGTGATACCTTGTTGGAAGCGCCTTGGAGCGGCCTTTCCAACGGACCCTTGACCAGGCTTCCATCTGGTGTCCCTGGAGAGATTTTCCAGGAAGAATGAGGAATGAGAGGATTTTCCGTCGATTTTGGAACTTATTGTCTATTATTTCCTTGACTATACATCTTAGGGCTAAATACTTATACGGGTCTTGTAGCCCTTCTATGAGGCTATAGAGTGACACCACTTCTATGCCTATATTTACATCTCCAGGCGCTCAGCCGTCTGGAAGTGCTAGACTTAACGAAAAGTACTAACTTTACACATAAAAGGCTATATCCTACTCAAACCATCCGAGGGATCCTCACCGATTTAGTACCATCCGGTAGCTCTCGCGACAAGCTACCCCTTGACACCACGCCGGTGGGTGTAACCCTAACCCTCGAAGTAAAATTCACCCTTATGTGGTTGTTGCTACATGAAAGCTGTGGAACCTTGTAGTTTTTCAACAAGGCTATCTCCCCAACCGCCAGAGCTAAGCTCCTTGGCGAAGTGCGGTTGGGAGGCCAGAAAACTGGGCCATCATATGATGGTACCCTGATGGGTATACCATCAGCCCTTCTGGTACTTAAGGTGCCGGGAAGCGGCCGAAACGGGGAAACGTGTGCGTTTTCCACAGCTTTAATGAGCCTAGGTCACCAAGCGAGCCACATGTAGGCTGCGTGTGATGACCAGATCCAGGCGCCTGTCTGCAGGCTGCCTAAGGTAATGCCTCTGACGGCATATCAGCTACCCTTCAGGCACCAGGTGTGTCTGAAGGCGGTGAGCCTGCCGACTGGCGCATAGAAATGTCTATTATTGTTTATACAAACACATTATCTCAAGTAAACAGTGTTTATGTACTAGAGTTACATAAGCGCCACTCAACTATAGGGCTTAGGCAGAAGTCTAGGCTATCTGAAAGCACTAGATTGGTAAAAAACCAGTTTTCTTAGTGTTTACTTGAGGGAAATGTGTGTGTATTCACCTTTCTAGGGTGAAGTTCTATTATCCCTGGCTATGTACCGTTATTATGTATAGTTTCTCGGTCATAGCCCCAGGGTAGGACACCTAGGTTATGTGTCCTGACAGACTAATGTGTGTTAGGTAAATAATACAATTGACGCGTGTATGGATCGTACACGGCCCTACAAACGACCCTGCTTTTTTGAGGGTTTCATGAAGATAATTAAACAATTTAATTTATCTTAGTTACTACGTAGGATACCTAAACATTTAACACATTACGTCAGTACATAGCCCGCTATCAAATTTGTTCTAGCGCGCGTTTACTATAAATGCCCCCCAGCGGCTCACTTGGAACTAAACTGAAACTCTCGAGCGAGATGCTCGTCTCTAATGATTTTGAATTTAGGTTTTTACTATGATAACCGCAATCAATCTTTTTGTTGATGCTTTTAAACTATTAAGGTTGCTTTATAGCACCCTGTCACCCATTAATAAACCCCAAAATCATTATCTGAGTTCCCCAAAAATGTGAATGAAAATTTAATATTCACGAATCTATAAATATGACCGCGCCATGCGGAATTTGTTTAGTAAGCGATGGCGCGTTGAGGCAGGCAGACGTATGTAAACACGTAATGTATTACATTAGTACATAAGCTATAACGTCCCTATATACGTTCTCGTATGCGGCGTGATGTCGGGTTTTTGGTCGTATATTTATTGTGTTTTATTTACTTATTTGTTTTATTCTATTTTATTCCTAATATATATATATTGTATGATTCGTTCCGTGAGTGTGTCCGTGGCATCAACAGTGGGCCTTATCAGAATATCAGCGCAGTGATATTTTCTTTTTAATATCGTTGCACATGCTGAGATAGGAGCCTTTTTGGTCTCGCACGGGGTTTTTTATATTTTATTGTTGTTTGTGTTTTGCTTAACTCGCGTCTCCTGTGCGGGTCACAAATAAATATTTTTTCTTTCTTTCTTTCTTTCTGATGCACCGTCGCGAACAAATTTGTTATCGAGTGAGTGACAGATTTATACAAGTCAGATACATCCACTGACCTCTAATATACAAGTACGCTGGACTTCATATTATCGATGACAAAATTAAGACATTTGATTTTCGCCATTTTGGCGCTGATAGCAACGTGACTTAACGTGAGATTCCATGGAACTAATATTAGAGATGGGACATAGCCTTCGGTATAAAAATACGTGAGAATAATTTAATACGTAAGAGAAAAAGAAAATCCCAATTATTTTAATTGAGATTAATTTCTAAGTAATAGAAAACTTGCTGTAAAGGTTAAAGTATACTAGTTAGTTAATACTTACATTTACAATAGTTTGGATTCACTCGGTTGGAACATCATTCATACAAATATTTGCGTACGAATGAGATGGATAATAATTTACAACGGACATATTTCTCGCTCTCATCGCTGAGATCCTGTCTCTGTAGTGTTAAGGTGCAAATAAGAGTGACATCGCATTCCAGCGACGTGAAGACATATATCAGTTTTCAACTCTGTTTCAGATGCAGATATAAATTGTTTGACATAAAAACATTTGTTAATACAATTATAATTATCATGATATTTTTCAGAATTAATTCCAGACAGGAACGAGGTGATTGATACAAGAAGAGAGAGGCCTGTGCTCACAGTGGGCGAAGTCAGACTGTGGATGATCATGATGATGATTCCAGAATTTATTATTACACATTGCTTTTTAACATATTATTACTGATTATTAGGCATTCATATAACATTCATCACTAATACCAATATGAGATATTTAGTTGCAACATATTATGAGAAGTCAACACAGTAGATGACTGATACGCCTTGCCAAGTCTACTTTTTTGATATTAGTGTAATTTAAAATATTACTAATACTCATATACTCGTATTAGTTAAAATAATATTATAATATTTCCAGGCAAATATATTAGTATTACATATTCTTGAGAAATATCGGTATTAACCTATCTCTAAATGTGTCAATTTTAGTTCCTGAGAACCTCGAGTGGGGCGCTTTGATTCGGCACAAAAATCAACTGTCATTTCATCTAATATATTTAGTCCAGCGTACTTGTATGATAGAGGTCAGTGGATACATCTGTCCCTTATTCGATCTCAAATTGATATGTCTCTATGAGCTTATGGTCACCCCCCTGCCCTTCAAACTAGGAAAATCCTGTATCTTGAAGGACAGTTTTCTGTAAATGGATTTTACAATGCATGTCTTCGAAAAGAGCGTTTTCCAAGCAGCCAAACTGTGCGGAAAGTGTCATATTTTGCTCGTGCCTTTTTGCGTAACGACGTGACAGCTATTTGCACATGCGCAGTAGATATGCCCGAGGAATTTTAGTTAATCTGTGGATATGCTGAGCGCCCTTGAATAAGCGCCATTTTATTAATTTCTTGCTTGGTTCAGATATATTTTTTTATTTCCTCGCACAATGCATAGTAAAATGTTATTTATACACGTGCGTAAGATAATTTCCGACTCATGTCGATTTATCCACTTACTCGCTTCGCTCGCTCGTGATAAAAATACCACTCATCGGAAATCACCTACTTTCCGCACTTGTAGCATAAATAACTATTTACATATTAAAAAGTGTTTATAAATTGAGCACTAGCTGTGATGTTAACACATTATTATTGTTGTGTTCATTTTTGAAAGTAGTAGTTAGATTTTAGTTAATTATGTAAGTTTTTTGGTGTGAGGTTTGTCTTAAGTGTGTTTTGTATAAATAATTATAAAATTTAATAATTGTGAAAATCGATAAATTAAAGTTAAGTAGGTATAAGTTTAATATTATTATAATAAAACGGTCGCGAGCGAGCCGTCCTCTCCCGTTGAACAGCAGATGTCGTTCCAAACTGTCTACCGATCGTAGATCTAATAAGAACGGATAGATGGTGCTGCTTGATCCAACAGGATGGGTTACAATGATTTTTTACGGATACTTCAAAATTAAACGGTATGGAAAACACTGGTGCCACTGTTTACTACCAAAGCTCCAGAATCATTTTACAATAAAATATATTAAAGATTCGTCTGTATTCTCCGGTGAGTGTGGGGCTATATTGGAAGCCTGCCTTTTACAGACTAACATTTCTTAACTTAGTTGTTTGCAGACCTTAGCACAAACTTCGTTTAAAATTTGATTACATAACCTTGCATTGTGGCATTAATGGGAATAAATGTGCTGATATTCGCCAAACAGGCTTGTTCAGCTGTAACGACTGATCTATCGCATAATACTCACCTGAGCTATGACTTGTTGTCCCTTACCAAACTGGAGCATTGGAACATGTCTAGCAGGAAAAAAGGCAAATTTTTCCAAGCTGTCCAACCGGTAATAAATACAAAACCATGGTTCTTTGATTTAAGAAAAGTTTCCAAAACTGCAATATCTGCCCTTTGTAGAATCCGCTCCTCTCTGCGAGTGTAGAAGGTTCCTTTAGAAATCCAATGACGTTAGATCGAATGACACTTGCTCGAATACTTTTACTCGATATTTATTTATTTATTATAAACTTTATTGTACACCACAAAATAAAAAAAACATACAGGACAAACATTTTCAAAAACAAAGTGTACAATGGGCGGTCTTATCGCACAGGGCAATCTCTTACAGACAACCTTTGGATGGACTGAAAGATAGGAGAAGAATACGATAGTACTTGAAATCGATAAATTATGAGCGCGACAGTTCACTACCTCGATGCATCAAAATCTCGAATAACTAGAAGCTCGAATCATCGGCAGCGCGAAGGCCCAATATCTTGAAACATCATTTCTCGACCGACCATATAATTGATGTCTTTGGAACCTATTACTTTTAGTTTTCGACGCCGACTTAGCAAAAGAAAGTTATTTTTCGCTTTGTAGTGTTTTAATGCTAATATTTTGTTAAAAAGGTTTTTATTTATCTCTTTTCGCCTGATTCTGAACTCCTTGTGGCACTGATGATTTACATCCGCCAATAAAATTATGAGCCTTGCTAATTTCCAAACTACCGTCTATTTGTATGTGGTATACAACGTATCTTTAGTGTGTTAACAGTTCTATTATTTAAGTATTTTTATTTTCAGTCACGTTCTAACCCAACAAGTGTCGACTGTATTAAGGTTACACTAGTCGATGGCACGAACTATTTTGTCCGCGGGGTTAAAATGCCTACTATCTCATCCGACAACTCGTGCGAAAGAGATATATGCTGTGATGAGCAGTAAGAAGCTATTTCGCGTATGAATTAGCACTTTTGCAAGTTTTTAGCGAAATGGATGATGATTTAGGACGAAAACGAGCACGCGAAATTTTATAAACAGACCTTTGGGAGTCTAGGTATCATAAAAAAACGACTAAATGTATATTTTTTAAATAAAATGATTTGCATTGTTGATTTACTAATCTATTCCTGTATGGTGGCGGTTTTGCAATTTTCCTTCTTCTTGTGGTATTTATTGCTGCCCAAAGATGCGTTTAAATTAGTGTTGAAATATGGAACTTTCGACGCTCACAACTTTCAAATATTTTCATTTTAGGGTTCCGTACCCAAAGGGTAAAAACGGAACCCTATTACTAAGACTTCACGATCCGTCTGTCTGTCTGTCTGTCCGTCTGTCACCAGGCTGTATCTTATGAACCGTGATAGCTAGACAGTTGACATTTTCACAGATGATGTATTTCTATTGCCGCTATAATAACAAATACTAAAAATAGGATAAAATTAATATTTAAGGGGGGCTCCCACACATCAAACGTGATTATTTTGCCGTTTTTTTCTCGATATAAATAACGGCAACAGGTAGACGCTTGAAATATTCACAGAATATTTAGTTGTATATTCACTTCAAAAAATAATAATTAATAAATTAATATAAAATAAATTAAGGGAAAAAAAATCACGTTTGTTGTATGGGAGCCCCCATACAACAAACGTGATTTTTTGTCGTTTTTTGCGATATTGGTGCGGAACCCTTCGTGCGCGAAACCGACTCGCACTTGGCCAGTTTTTTACTTTTTTGTTTCCATACAGAGCTAGATAATGATGAGACAAATTGATATCAATTTTTATTTTGAACGTACATCGTCAAACAGTGGAGTAATCCCTAGACTACGTTTGTATGGAAGAATTATCGACTAGTGTAACTATAAGCGAAGAATTAAGTTTTTGTCTACAGTTCCTGATTTTTTCTTTACTAATAAACATACTTGCTCTTTCTTTTAACTTTAGACATTAGCAGAATAGTCGACATCCCGCTTGCCATATAAAAATATAGAATAAAACAGACCTACCTACATAATATACGACACAAAGTACATATGCACCTAAAAGTGCCAAAAACTGCGCTATTGGTTCGCTTAATTACTTATTCGACCAAATTAACTTCGATGGCGTCATATTCTAACAGGATAATGTGTCCTGACATGAATCAGCGAATAAAATGCGCTGTCCTAAAGACAACAATATTAACTTGATACATTATATTATTTGTATGGGTCGCATACCGGGCAAGTCATCTGTATACGTCGAAAAAGTTACTAAATAATTAGGTACTTTTTTAACTAAGGTAAATGTGAGTAACTAAGGCGATGCAGAGCCCGTACTAGTGCCGGAGGAAAATAATTTAAACATTTACATAATAGTCCTACTATAATAATCCTACAATATAAGTTTAGATGTGGTTTGGATGGATGTTTGTAACTCAATCACACCAGAACGGCTAACGAATCTGGATGAAATTTGGCACAGAGATAGATGTCTGGAATAGCAAATAAGCTTCTTTTATCGCAGTAGTATATTCCCGTGGTATAGTGCCCGATATCCACGCAGGCGAAGCCGCTGGCAAAACAAAGTAATTCAACAAAACTTAAATGATTTTTCAATGGTCAGATAACTTTTAACTGAGGTATAGAAGTGGCCGTTTGACAGATTTATCTGCTTATTGAAATCCAGTCCTTAAAGGATTTTTCTAACTGATGATGACAAAGACAAAGATATTTTATTTGCCACCAAGCGGCACTTTTGAACGTTACATTAAAATTTACAAGTAATAATAGTTGATTCTACCGTGCATTCGGAAAGTAGCTTGTAATGGAGAAGAATGCACAAGAAACTCCATACCTACTCTTTAAAAAAAAATTTTTTTTTACAATATTTAGGTACATAAGTACATACCTTGATGAATTAAATTGAGTTTATACAATACAAATATATTTATACAGTCTTCAGAAGGTCCAACAATACTTCAAAACAATAATGTTCTGCATATCACTTGTTTTGCGCCCTAGTGGCTGTGGAGCAGGACTAGCACTACGACTAGCGATGGTTTTCTTGGAGGCATTATCTACCAGTCAACAAAGGGTAGTGGAAAGATAATGGTGAGGGCTGGTAATAAGGGTGGTGCGGTTCACGGCATATATATTATCTATATAATATATATATAAAAAAAAACTTTTTACAAAAAAATACTACCGACTTCCAAATAAGAAAACTACAAAGTGAAAAATTACTTTATTTTTGGCAGTCGGTGTCTCTCGTAGGTACCATTTTTTTGCGATAGTACCGACTTCCAAAAATAAAGTTATTTTTCACTTTGTAGTTTTCTTTTTTGGAAGTCGGTAGTATTTTGTTGTAAAAGTATTTTTTTATTTTTCACTTTTTAGTTGTGCCTACCAAATGGGCAAGTTCTTTAGTAAGTTTCCTATAACGCCAGAATTGATTACCCGAATATCATGAAACTTGAACAAAACCGGTCAAATGAGAGATCTGCTTACCCCTTAAGAGCTTACTGGCGTGATGTTATGTTATGAAATGGTATAAACAATAAACAGACATGCGATTGCAGCAGTCCCGAGAGATTTGCCGTTATTTATTGAAGAGTTCTGTTGTATATCTCCGAAGTTCTTCATCAGATCTTCACCAAATTAAAATGGGACCAATTTCGAAACATACTCATTCAAACAAAAAAAGAATTTTCAAAATCGGTTCACAATTGACGGAGATATCGGTGAACAAACACAAAAAAAAAAACATACTCGAAGTCGTACATAGAACCTCCTCCTTTTTCGAAAGTCGATTAAAAATGGATCCCTATTTCCCTTGGTCAAGGCATCACGCGTGAACGGCTGGACCGATATCGCTTATTCTTTTTTTGTTGTGTTTGTTATTGTTAGTAGAAACTTTTCTAATGAAAAAAATAAAGAAAAAAAAAATTGGTTCCTTATATCTACTAGGGTAGGTATATAGGTAGGGTAGGTAGGGTAGATGAATGAAACACCAAAGTGTTTTTATGGCAAAACAAAGTTTGCCGGGTCAGCTTGTACTTTTGTAAAATATAGATTGGTAACAGGTCAGAGTTATTATTAGTGCTCTGATTAGCGTAACAAGGCCAAGTGACAAGGAAAATCGTGATGTTTGCCGGGAACTAAATTCAAACTTAAAACAATACAGTTCAATAATACAATTTATAGTATTAATTTAACAGAAATTCCTCTATTTCAGTTATCATTTATTATTTTAAACTGACCTCCCAAAACGGAGAAGGTTCTCAATTGGATTGTTTTTTTAAATGTATTTACACCGATTACTCAAAGACTCCTAGGCCGATTTGGAAAATTATTAGTTTGTTTGAAACGGTATAGGTACTTTCCATTTGGTACCATAGTCATCAGGTCAGGATTTGATGGTGGGATCTTGGAGAAATCGAGGGAACTCCTCAAATTTTATAGACATACATATAGCGATTTTGGCATTTTCTTCAACAATGCAATCATTTGCACTCAGAAAATATCATTTGGTGAAGTGGAACTGGTGAAGAAGACCACAGATGGCCACTGGAACTCCTTAATGCTAATATGTCACGGGTCTACGATATCTCGAATTGTTAAACGACTATGATGAAGCAAATACTTATAAATAAATAGTTCTGATGAAAATGGTACCATCGAACTGATCTGATGATGAAGCCGGCAGGTAGGCACTGGAACTCTGAAATAAAACAATGTATCCTAGTCGTGTTTGGGCTTATTGGAATCGTCATGAGATGTACTTTTGCTATATATGGCAATTGGAAGTACCTATCAAAACTTTAAAAAGAGATAAATAAATAAACTTTTTAACAAAAAAAAAAACAAACCGACTTCCAAAAAAAAAGCACTACTAAGTGAAAAATAACTTACTTTTTCGAAGTCGGTGTCGAAACACGGAAAACAATAGGTACCAAAGACACCGACTTCGGAAAAGAAAGGTATTTTTCACAAAAAAAAGCACTACAAAGTTTGTAGTGCTTTTTTTGGAAAGTGTACCTACGTTTTTGGTAAAAAGCTTTTTTTAAACCTAAAATACATGAAAAACTATACGTATATGTAAAAAAGAAACCTACAACGTCACATATCATGCAATTGATAATAAAGTGGACTGTATTTGGTGGTTCGTTGGAAGAATGAAAATACTGTCGTGATTCGTATCTTCAATTTTATTCCGTATTGTTATTACAACTGTATGTTGTTACAATTGTAGAGCTGAAGACTGACTGTGTCCGACTGTGCCTCAGCCTCCAAACGGTCCGTTATTTATACAAGAACCGCTAGGCGCGAACAATGGCGCCCCTCTCTCTCAATGGCGCTCGGGTATGGCGTCATAGAAATGCCGTAATTATCAATATTATCTTACTTAAATCTACACAAATTATACATTTCCTTAATCTACATACTTAATTCTACCTAGGAAACATATAAAGCTGTAAAAAGGTCAACACAAAAATCATATCTAACCTAGATTCCTCCCTACTTATGAGCTATCAAAACATGCATAATCTTACCTAATTATCTACGTTTTCTCTAGTTCTTATATGTATTACAGTAGTTCTCATATGTTTTGTACTCATACTTTAAAACTCACATGGAACCTACATCAATTATATTTTAACATTCACGTGTTATTTTTAGTACCACGAAAAGAGAAATTTACACTAACTAACGGGATATCATATTTTCTCACGCAGACCCCGGTAATTACTTAATGTGTTTTGGGATAACAGCAATAGTCCATTCAATGTTTTATTAAGGCGGCGTACGGGTCTGCAGACAATAAGCATTTATAGTTATTTATTTTTCAAAGCGGTAAACCTTTGACAAACAAGGCGTTCACCGTTACGGAGCCATTAAACATGGATTGTTTCTTTATTTTTACAAAATGCCGACAACGGTCAGGGTTATTGCTTCATTCAAAGATTCGTTAAAAAGACCCAAACACATGTTCGCCATAAACACCGTTATAGGTCTACGTGGGAAGCCCTTATGCTAAAAAATCACCACGCAACGTACAAAGCCATGCGTCCGTTACAGTTCTCCCCCCGGCGCAGCTCGCGTAGCCTCCTTTGTTGACACGACGACGAGCTTGCTCACGGGGCGTCGGAAGGTGCCAGTCCTGGTGCGCACCTCGACGACTCTGATGCCGCCATCCGGTCCGCGATGCGTGCGCTCGACGATTCCCATCGGCCATGTGTTCCGTGGCAGCGTGCTGTCGACCACGAGGACCACGTCACCGGCTTGAATGGGTCGCACGTCGTTCCGTGGCTCGCCGCGAGGTACCAACGTGGGCAGGTACTCGCGTAGCCATCGTCGCCAGAAGTGGTCAGCGAGCGCCTGACTAGCTCGCCATGTCCTCCGGTCGTCCTCTTCGCAGGGTCCTGTCGTCGGCAGCCCCTTAGACGACCCCAACAAGAAGTGGTTGGGGGTTAGGGCCTCGGGGTCGCTGGGATCCACACTGACGTGTGTCAGCGGTCGCGCATTGATCGAGAACTCAGCCTCAGTGAGCAGAGTCCTCAGTACTTCTTCCGCCGGCGCCTTCTCTCGCAGGGTCACGCTGATCGCCGTCTTCACGGAGCGCACCATACGTTCCCACGCGCCACCTTGGTTGGGCGCGCCGGGAGGGATGAAGCGCCACTCCAAGCGATGCAGTAGCCCCTCATCTCGCAGGGCAAGCATCCACTCGGCGTAGGCGTGGCGTAGCTCCTGGTCGGCCCCGCGAAAGTTAGTCGCGTTGTCGGAGTACATCACTCTCGGCCAGCCTCTGCGCGAGGCCATTCGTCTCAGCGCCATGATTGCTGAGTCGGTGGAGAGTGAAGCGACAAGCTCGATGTGCACGGCGCGGGAGGTGAGGCACGTAAAGAGTGCGCCCCACCTCTTCTCTCGGCGGCGTCCTACCTTGACCATTATTGGCCCAAAATAGTCCACCCCACAGTTGGTGAACGGGCGGTGAAAAGGGTCAAGGCGGGCGTGTGGCAGGTCTCCTGTAGCTGGGGTTTGCGGCCTCGCCCGCCTCGTTTTGCAGAAGGCGCAGCTCCTCTCGACAGCGCGTACCGTGGGTCGCAAGTGAATGACCCAGTACCGCTGTCGCAGGTCGTTCGTCACACGCTCCCTATTGGCGTGGCCTGCAGCGCAGTGCTCCCGCAGCACGAGGAGCTTAGTCAGCTGATGACGGCCGTCGAGTATAATAGGCCGCTTCATCTCGGTCGGGGCGGGAGAGGCCTCGATCCGGCCCCTCACTCTTAGGACGCCGTTTTCCAGCACCGGATCCAGCCTGTACAATCGACTCGCCTTCGTGAGCGAGCGAGCAGACTGGATCTTCTTCATATCTTCCCCGAAGCTGTCCTCTTGTGCTTGTTTGATTAGTTCAGCCTCGGCGCGCTGGATATGATGATACTCCATCCTTGTTGCTCTTCGTCTGCAGATATCAGTGAAAGCGATCGCTCGAGCGACGGCTCTCACCAATACCTCATACTTTGAGAAGCGGGCCGGGTTCGGTAGCCAGCTATCTCGCTCCGTTTCTTCTCTCGTGTGAAGAACCTCCTCGTCCTCCTTGTCATCCATCGACGTCGTGGGCCACTGCTCTTCTGGCAGGAGCAAGAAGTCCGGTCCTTGAAACCATCTATCCGTGGCGCAGATGGGCGTGTCGATGAGCCGAGTGGCGTCGTCCGCTACGTTGCTTGCAGTAGGCAGCCAACGCCACTCTTCTTTCTGGGTCAACTCTGCGATCTCTCCCAGCCGATGCGCAACGAATGGCGTGTAGCGTCGCACGTCGTGATGGATCCAGTGCACCACGGTAGATGAATCGGTCCAGTAGGTCGTCTGGCCGATGATGACTCGGTGCTCCCTTCTTATCGTCTCAGCGAGTCTTGCTCCAATCACTGCGGCTTGTAGCTCCAGGCGCGGTATAGTTTGCGCCCGACGAGGCGCCACCTTAGCTTTGGCGGCCACCAACACGACGTTCAGGCTCCCATCGACGTTTCTTATTCGCCAATAGGCCACAGCTGCGTAGGCTTGCTCGCTGGCGTCGCACAGTATGTGTAAGTCGACGCGTTCATACTTTTGCGTCACGTAACAGCGCGGTAGTCGCAGCTGAGCGAGTTCAGTCAGGCGAGCGAGCCAGGAGGCGAAGAGCTCGTTCTCTTCCTCGGGGATTTGCTCGTCCCACGTCGTCTGAAGGCGCCACAAGCTCTGCAGTATGATCTTCGATCGTATTGTGTAGTGGCTCAGCAACCCAAGCGGGTCGTATATGGACATCACGGCGCTGAGGGCTTCACGCTTAGTCGGGGCGCGAGTTAAGGAACCCCAACCTACCAATATTAGCTTTGTCAGACAATAAGTATTTACTAGATTATTATTTCTCAATTTCCCCACTGCGCGATCAGCATTTATAATTATCTAGAACATGCGTCAATCTGATCACGCTGTGGATGTACTACGTTAGCAATTAAGTTAGTATATAAGATCAATATCTTGTTAGATGAATTAATTACCGTCTTGCTGTAACTGGGATCAAATAAAGTTTATTTTTAAACTCTTCCGTTGTCGCTTACTTAATTGGCGCAGCCGGTAGGATCTCTGTAGTCAGTCTGTCACGTATCCACATCTACGGGAAGCAGCCGACGTCCGTTTCAACGGTTCAGCAGAGATCACCGAACAAACAAATACATTAAGAAGCCACATCAAGCCAGGAGAGGACCAGGAGCCAAGCAGTAATTCAGGGAGCATGGAGCTAGCTGCGGAATTGTGAGTAAATCTTTTTCACCTTCCTCTCAGCTCTTCCATCTATATCCCAACCTTGTAATAGTCTATGTGTTTGTGTATTATTAGGGATTGGACAACGCCGTAATAATATTTGCATAGATTTTAAACGTACTAATATTTTAGAATAGTGATAGTTTAGTAGCACATTAGTGTGATTTTTTTTCTCTCCGCGTTTGCTCCTTTCATAACATTTCACAATGGAAAACGTAACCCGTGTCCCACAGGAATTGGTTAACATCATACCAATATTCAGCGGCGACACTAGAATGTTGCCTTTATTTATAAAAAAATGTGAATACATTTTGTCTACGTTCTTAGGAACCGCAGCCCAAAATGAATATTTATTTCATGTAGTAACTAGTAGGTTATCAGGCGAAGCAGCCAGTTTGGTAGGCGAAAGAGAAGCTATAGGTACGTGGGACGAGCTGAAGAAGTTGTTAAACCAACACTTCGGTGATCCACGCACAGAGGATTGTTTAGCAATGGAATTAGAATCGTGTAGAATAAATAAGGGTGAAAGTTATTTAGAATTTTGCCATAGAATACAGCGGATGAGAAGTGTTTTATTTGCTAAAATATCAGAAACTATCATTGATGAATCTCTACGTAAGGCAAAGCAAATCATTTATAGTAACAGAGCGATGAATGCTTTCTTGTTTAATTTACCGCCATTTTTAGTTAGATTAGTTCGTTTGCGCGACGTCACAACGTTAGAGGATGCATTAAAAATAGTTTTAGAAGAACAAAACTTCCAGGCAGTCTATGAGTCGAAAACAAACGACAGACGTAATTTTAGCAGAAATAACAGACCCAATTTGCCTAATAACCAAAATGCAATTGAATCTAATAATCAAAAGAAAGATTCACATAGCATATCAAGTACACATGTACCGAATAGTGCTACAAACAGCACATCTACACCGAACAATCCGCATCAGCCCAGACATTATAAACAACATAATAATATTCAAAGAAATCAAGACAATTTTAATCGTACAAACAACAATAATGCGTCACCGCAGTCAAGTAGGTCATTTGTTCCGATTGCACAACCGAACCAACAGTTCGCGGCACATGCACCGAGCACGACGTCTTTTGCAGCGCAAGCATCTACGTCGGGTGCGAATACTGATGTCACCATGCGTACTGCAAGGTCGCGACGTGTTAATTACATAAATAATTCTAATAATAATGAACAGAGTTCAAGTTATTCGTACAATGAGTGCCAAGAATTTTCTCCTGAAGAACCCGGGGCGGGAAATTTTTGCATAACGGCCTCTACCCTAGAGAACGAATAAAAATAAATTGTAATAAACGCTTAAATTTACCACATATAGTTATACCAGAATTAAAGGCAGTTTTTATGATAGATACGGGGAGTGTTAGATCGTTTATAAGCCCGTATATAGCGAATAAATATTTTAAAAATTATCTACAGTATGAACCCTTCGAAGTTGTTAGCACTCACGCATCGAGTGTTCATAGTGAAACGGCTATTATTCCATTACCGGTTACCTTTGGAAGTCAAGAGTTCCATAAGTTTTATGTCTATAGTGTCGACGATAGGTATGATGGGTTAATAGGTAGCAATTTGCTGAAGCAATTACAGGCAAAGATTAATATGGAAAATCAGATATTACATTTAAAAAATACTGATATTCCTATCATATATTCACCGCCTATGAGAGAGGTATATAATCTACCATCTCGTAGTGAACTTAGAGTAAGACTCCCAGTCAACTTACTGAACGGGGAAGCTGTGTTAGATTTTAAGCAATTTACGGAAGGGATTCGAATGCCCGCCGCATTAGTTACGTGTATTAAAGGTTACGCATCAACCGTTATTCAGAATTATACGGATGAAACCAGAACCTTAGTGGTAACAGGACCTTTTACGGTCGAACCTTACAGGCAGAACCCATCTGTTCACATTAATTTTACAGAAAATAACATAGAAATAGGTAGGATGCTAACAGATAATTTAAAAAAATTACAGTTAGACCACATGAATTCTGAGGAACGTAAAACCATCGAAGGGCTATGTAATGATTATAAGGACATATTTTATTGTGAGAATATTCCATTAACGTTTACAAATCAAGTAAAACATAGAATTAGAACAAGGAATGAAGATCCTATAAATATTAAAGCACATAGGTTACCTCCCATTCAATCGAAAGAAATTAGGAATCAGGTAGATAAAATGTTAAGGGACAATATCATCCAGGAATCACACTCCCCCTGGAGTGCTCCCGTACATTTAGTGCCAAAAAAATTAGATTCATCAGGACAGCAAAAATGGAGGATGGTAGTTGATTATAGACGTCTCAATGAAATTACTACCGATGACAAATACCCCTTGCCCAACATAAATGATTTATTTGATATGCTAGGCAATAGTACCTATTTTACTACCTTAGATTTAGCTAGTGGGTACCATCAAATCGAGGTCCAGGAAGAAGATAGGGCGAAAACAGCTTTCAGTACACCTTCAGGACATTATGAATTTAACAGGATGCCGTTCGGGTTAAAAACAGCACCTGCAACATTCCAGAGGGCTATGGATAACGTTCTAAGAGGTCTCCAGGGCTTACATTGCCTGGTATACCTTGATGACGTCATAATTTTTTCTAAATCGCTGACTCAGCATGTAGAAAAACTTAGAGCAGTTTTTGATCGGTTTCGGGCGACAAATTTAAAAATACAACTCGACAAATCACATTTTCTTAGAAAGGAAGTTCTTTACTTAGGGCACACTATTACAAGTGAAGGATTGAAGCCAAATAATGATAAAATTGATGCAATCTTAAGATATCCCATTCCAGAAACAGTTACACAAATAAAAAGCTTTTTAGGACTTATTGGTTATTATAGGAAATTCATCAAAGATTTTGCAAAAATAACTAGACCTTTAACAGCTTGTTTAAAGAAAGGTCGTAAAATAATTATTAATGATGAGTATAGGGAATGTTTTGAAACATGTAAAAAACTTTTAACAAACGCACCTTTATTACAGTATCCCGATTTTAGTAAAAGTTTTATTTTAACTACCGACGCATCGAATTTTGCAATTGGGGCTGTATTGTCACAAGGATCAATAGGCTCAGACAAGCCAGTAGCATATGCTAGCAGGACTCTGAGTGACACAGAAGTAAAATATAGCACTATCGAGAAGGAACTTTTAGCCATAATATGGGCAGTTAAGCACTTTCGACCGTATTTGTATGGTAATAAGTTTACCATATTTACAGACCATAGACCATTAGCTTGGCTGTATTCATTGAAAGAGCCCAATAGTAAACTCACGCGATGGCGGTTAAGGTTAGAAGAGTACGATTTCGAAATAAAATATAAGAAAGGCCCTCAAAACACGAATGCAGATGCTTTATCTAGGATTAAGATTAATGCAATTGACGACGATTTAGATTCAATATTCGTAAATATAGGAGATAGGCAGGAACGTATACAAAAAATTATAGAAAGCGAATTACAAGACCCCGAAACTCCAATAGAAACGATAGAACTTTCGGATTCTGATGATGGGGTCACTGCCAACTCAGTTTCAAATAGAGAACACGAAGGCATTCCTAGTTTAAACGAAGCTGTCGATACTAAACCAAAACAGATTTTAATTCATTCATGGTTTAAAAATAAATTAGACGTAAAAGATATTTCAAATAATAAACAAAAAATTCTCGAAGTTCACTTACCGACAAATAACGATATATTAGTTAAAGACTTTTTGAAAGAGTATATTGATCCAAAACATAAGTACTTTATATACTTCGAACACCCATCTTTTAGAAAAACTTTTTCAAACATGGTAATTAAGTTATTTAAAAAGGATTCAGTTAAGTTAACCGAGTGTACAGAAAGAGTTATAAATTTGACAGGATCTGAAGAAGATCAAAAAGAAGTTATTTTAAAATACCACGACGGGAAAACATGTCATAGAGGTATTAAAGAAACTTTAACCAAACTTAAAAGACATTATTGGTGGGCAAACATGAAAGAGACAGTCACGGCAATCATAAATGCTTGCGAAACATGTAAACGCATGAAATATGATAGAAAGCCGATTAAACCCCACATTCAGTTAACACAAACCCAGGATGCCCCTTTTCAGGAAGCTTTTATGGATTTATTATATATTGAAGGGAAATATTATTTAACTATAGTGGATGCATTTAGTAAGATAGCACAAGCCATAGAGGTACCGAATAGGAGTACACCAGAGATAGTTAGAGCATTGATTAAATATTTCAGCAGGTATGGTCTGCCTAGAAAAATTAGTTGCGATTCCGGTACAGAATTCAACAATACTTTGATTAAAGAAATGTTAAGCTTTTACAAAATTGAACTTCATATTGGGACGCCAAATAATCCCAGTTCAATGGCAATAGTAGAAAGGTTTCATTCTACCATTATTGAGATTTATCGTATAGCAAAATACGATAAAAGCGATTTAGATGCAGCATCAGTTATGACTTATGCCATCATGGCTTATAACAACACCATACATTCAGCAACAGATTTTACGCCTTTTGAACTAGTATTTGGTCACACTTATTCCGAAAATGTATTTAACGTGGATAGAGAGAAGAACTTAACTCAGAAATTATTGTTAGATCATAGAAAACGCCTTAAAATACTCTATGAATTCATAACAGAAAAATTAGAATCCGATAAAATTAAAATAATTAAAAAAAAAGGTGGCGAAACGACACCGATACTCGAACCAGACGATAATATTTACATGAAAGACACTAGGATTAGAAAAGCCAAAGAAAAACCTCGATATGAAAAAGCGAAAGTAATAGGTGAAGTTGAAAGAAATATAGTCCCAGTAGAAGTAAAGAAAAGGAAAACTAGAGTAGCCTTAAAAAATGTAAAACGTCCTCCACAGATCGTGCCTGGTACTTCTGGTACTAGTGGTGCCAACACTCACGCTGGACCTCCAAAACCTCGGTCAGAATCCGGGGATAGCAGCGATAAAGCGGGGAGTAGCAGTGAAGAGGAATAGTTATTGGACAATATACAAAATTGTAGATTTAGAATCATTACACTTACAAATAGATAATAATATTCGGGATTTTATTAACTTGAAAATTAAAATTAAGGAAAATAGTCTTAGTAACGAAACTATAGGAATAGAAAGCCAAATAGAATATCTTATTAAACTAACTAAGGATAGATTTTTTCAAATCTTACCTTTCCATTATAGAAACAAAAGAGCTTTGTTTAATCCATTAGGCTCACTTGTAAAAGCTATCACAGGAAATTTGGATGAAGACGATGCAATTAAATATGATAGAGAAATCCAAATGATACAGAACAAAGAGCATGTGGTCGAACGTAAAGTATCATCAATGCAAAAAGCTTTTGATAAATTAGTAAATGACTCTGAAATAATAAATTCAAATATTAAAAACTTGGGTTTACATACCAATGAAATGGAAAAATTAGTTGAACATGAGTTCAGGTTTAACAAACTTTTCCAAATATTAAATACTATGTATCAAATTTTAAATAACTTTCGAACCTGTTACGAAAACATACAAGAGATTGAAACGGCAATAGCCTTTAGCAAACTGAATACATTGCACCAATCCATTATAAATAGTACAGAATTATATAATACGTTAGAAGTCATTGCTAAACATGCTAGAACAATATACCCAGTAAACAAACATAATTTAATAAAATTAGAACGTAATATCATACTTAAATCATATATAAATAACAACAAGTTAGTTTTTGTTTTAGAAGTTCCCCTAATAAATAACGAAACACATAATTATTACAAGGTTATACCCATCCCTATATTCCATTCTCCAAATACCTTTACAATAATACCCAAATATCCTTACCTGATGGTGAATAGATTGAAATACATGCCCGTGGTAAGCCCATGTACTGAGATTGAAAATGGAAAATTCCTTTGCGCTGAAACTAATTTAGCCCAGTTTCCAACCGAGACCTGCATTGAACAAATAATGCTGATGAAGAACAACTACAAAAACTGCATACAGAACCATATTGAAATAGAAAAAACTAAGATACAGAAAATAACCGACAACCAATGGTTGGTTTACTCAGAGGAAAATCTCATCATCACCGAGAATTGCAATACAGAAATCCTGAAGTACACTATCCTTGGGACCTACATCGTGACACCTGGCCAACAATGCGAGACACAAATAGGCGAAGTCATCATTGCCGCCACCACAAACACTACAGTTTCCAGTCTCCAGCTGCCATTGATCCAGATGCCAGACCTACAACAGGACATCCAGAGAAGATCAAAGAAAGTGGATCTAAGAAATGTGGACTTCAGTGATGTGAAAGAAGTGTTACAAAGTGCAAAATTTGGTGAAATAGACGATACGACACAAACAGTGACAATAGAAATTAGTATATGGACCATCTTAGAGTATGTGGTTATTGTAATAGCAATAGTTATCTTTATAATGTATAAATTTCAGTTCATAAACTTTTGTCGAAATTCTCCGAAACCGTCTGCGACACCTTCGGATAATTTCTCTCTTAGGGAGGGAGGAGTTAAGGAACCCCAACCTACCAATATTAGCTTTGTCAGACAATAAGTATTTACTAGATTATTATTTCTCAATTTCCCCACTGCGCGATCAGCATTTATAATTATCTAGAACATGCGTCAATCTGATCACGCTGTGGATGTACTACGTTAGCAATTAAGTTAGTATATAAGATCAATATCTTGTTAGATGAATTAATTACCGTCTTGCTGTAACTGGGATCAAATAAAGTTTATTTTTAAACTCTTCCGTTGTCGCTTACTTAATTCGCGCGTTCTCGCTCGTACTTCAGCCGGGACTCGGTTCATAGATGTGTTGAACCCCAGCTCATCGCGCTCCGCGTCCCAATGCAGCCCCAGAATCTTGCTCTCAGGCTGCTCACCCCCCAATTGTGTAGGAGAGGTGGCGTGCAGCTCGGTGGGCACGTCGCGTAGCACCGTCTTGTTGCTGGAGCTCCAACCTCGCAGCGTGAACCCTGCGTGCGCGTGCACTGCTCTCGTTTCCTCTATTGCCTTCCGTGCTTCTTCAGCGTCTTCATAGCTGGCCACCAAATCGTCCATGTAGTGACTTCCTTTGATGGCCTCCAGCGCCCGCGGGTACTCCTGCCCATGTACGTCTGCGTTGTGGTTGCGAACGTAATGGGCCATGTACGCAGTGCCGGTTTTAGCACTACCAGCGCCCTGGGCGAGATTTTTACGGCGCCCCCTAACTGCAATTCAAACCCATATGAAAATAGGAAAAAGATATAATGAAATTACCATTTATTAAAAGAAATAACAATTTATTTAAAAAAAAACTAATAAAATTTGACTTTTCTAGCCTTTCTGTCGGCGAACTCTTTTATTATTTTATCAAAATCGAGGTTTTCAGCAAATTCATTCTCGATTGACAAAGTTGCCAAGTTTGTCAATTGGGATTGCGATATTGTCGATCGCAGATAGGTTTTTATCAGCTTAAGCTTAGAAAAACTCCTCTCCCCACTAGCAACCGTTACAGGTATAGTTAATAATATGCGCATTGCTATCCATACCTACATTTGGATACAGTTCTTGTAAGTTGCGATCTTTGATAAAATTTAAAACAAAAACAGGGGTAGCCACATTCTGATCAGGCAAAAAAGATTTCAGACTTATGAGCTCATCACACAACATACACCCATCTATATCTGATTTAGAGTCTACAGTTAATTTCAATTGGAGATCACCACAGAGTTTGACAAGGTCAGGTTTTTCCGGAATCTGTTTTATATTGTACAAAAAAGACCAATATTCCGAGTACTCATTTAACTGTTCAAATCTTTCATTGACTGAAATTAATGTAGTGTCCAAAAGACAGTTGAAAAATTCGTTGTTTGCAAGTTTTTTTGTGAAATGAGAATTAGAGAAATGTCGCCCTGTATCAGTCTTCGGATAATTATCAATGTGAGTTTGCACTGGGCCACTAGTTATTATATGATCAATAATTTTGTTATTTCGATTGAGTGGCCAAGTGGCTGGATCCGATATATTCGGGACAACAGTACTAATGTCATCTAGAATTTATTTTTGTACATCACCAATGGAGTCATCCTGAGCAGCATTTGTAATTGTAGCACAACTTGTCTCCTAACTTCGAGAAACTTCGATAGCTATCTGATCAGAATTGTCAGACAGAGGCTCCACTACTGATGTATTCGTTTGTATTCCAGATGTAGATGCCACATTCAGGTCTTGATTTTTTGTTGTGATATATTTATCTATATTCATAAACTTTCTTGTTTTTTGAAATTCCTTTTCTTTTTCTGCTTTCCGTTTTCTATATTGTGATCCAGATTGTTTTTTTTTTGATAGGATCAACATGTTCGGACATTTTGTACTAATCAATTTAGTCAATCTATAAAATCTGCAACAAATTAAATATCTCTAAGTCCATACATTTCTAAAAACAAATAAATTACAATAAAAACTCGTTACAGCGCTATTGAGCGAGGATGACCAAAAATGCGTTGTATTCGCGATAGAATTATACACGGGAAGTAAGCTCAAGAAAAATCTAGGTACCTATTTTAATATTGATATGACAGCAGAATATTTGTGAAATGTTTTATTTAAAAGCTTGCGTTTCGTGATAGTGCTTAGATTTTTTACGAAAAAATCACGATCATACTCATCCTTCATCACGTTTCCGTGGGAATGAAACTTTTTCCCGCATTAAAAAGTAGGTAATCTATGTATTTTCTCGGGAACAATTTTATCTCCGTATGAAAATTTCATCAATATCGTAGAATATCATATTAGTTTCAGAGATTACCCCGCCCCGCCCCGAACATATAAAAAAAATAGTTAAAATAAATTGTTACTTACCTAATTAAATAATCCGTCAAAAACAAATATCTACTTTAACACTATTTACATTTCAACTTTTTAGTCAAAAGTAATGTCACTCGGTAGTCGGAAGTTCGGAACGAAGAATGATGAACATCAGTATCGCAACGTAGCATTAACCGTCTGATTACTGCGTCTCTTTGTTTTAAAATAATTGGAAAACTGTTTAGTGCGTGCACCGATGTAATGAATGAGAATGAGCTGAGTGTGTTCCGCTTCGTCAAAAATAACATCAACTCTCTCTAATTTAAACGTAAAAAAGATAGATAATGTTTTTCTCAATGGTCGGGAATTCCCTGTAAAATAAAAGGCTTATGTTTAACTTACCACCAGATATAGTAACATATAACAGACAAAAATAGTAAATGATCACCAAAATTAAACCCGCATCTTATTGTAAAATTATAACCAAAGTTTTAACATCTCGCTATCCTGTTTAGGCAAAATGACTCCAAATAAATCATTGTTAACCCAAAAGTAGTAAATGATCACCAAAAGTAGTAAATGATCACCAAAATTAAACCAATGACCAAAAAGATTATAAAATTTCTGGGAGCAACTTGGAAGTAGCGCTCGCCGGCCGCTGCCGCGGCACCGCTCGCTTTGCTCGCTCGGCTCGCGCGCGGTTGGTCACAGTTCTAACCTAACCTAACCTATTTTACAACATTAAATAGCGCAATAATTTGCTATTAAAATTTGGTGATCAATTTACTAAATTTGGTGATCAATTTACTAAATTTGGGTTTCATAGTACAATTTTAGGTAATAGAGGTTATGGTCACAAAGTAATTTTAGGTGGTCATTATATTTATCCCCAAAATAAAATGCACGCAGTGCTCCGATTTGAACACTGCGTTCCATTCTAGTGTTGCCAACATAACGATTTTTTCGCGAAATTTAGGGAATTTACGAGTAAGTAAGCCTCGCTCAATGGGCGAGAGGATATAAAGGGGCGCCTGCGGCGCCCCTTTATATCCGGCGCCCTGGGCGGTCGCCCAACCTCGCCCTACCCTAACGCCGCTACTGCATGTACGGGGAGCTCGCGGCGCCGAATAGCATACTGGTCATCGTGTATTTCCTCGGCGGCTCTTGTCGGTCGTCACCTCTCCACAGGAACTGTTGCGCTGGTTGGTCCTCCGGCCTTATCCTGATTCTCAGGAACATCTCCTGCACGTCTGCTGTAATCGCTACCACCTTCTCTCGGAACCTAAATAGGATTCCTGGCAGCGACAGCAGTAGGTCGGGTCCCTCCAACAGTTCGTCGTTTAGGCAGACGCCGTTGCTCTTCGCTGCTGCGTCGAACACTAGCCTATGTTTGCCGGGCTTGTTCGGGTTCTGCACGGCGAAATGTGGCAGATACCAACAGATGGCACTCGCTCGCTCCGACCCGTCGCATGGCGTCGCGTACCCTTTGTCCAATAGGTTGTTAACCTGCTTGGAGTACTCAGCCGCGAACTGTGGGTTGGCGTCCATCTTCTGCTCGATCTTCTTCAGCCGGCGGAACGCTTGATTGTAGCTAGGCGGCATAGTGACCTCGTCTCGTCGCCATGGCAGCCCAACCTCGTACCCGGTGTCAATCTTCCTGATTGTCCTTCCGACTATGTCGATGGCCCGTTGATCGCTCGCCTTGACTCTCGGCCTTCCTTGTATGCCGAGCGCGTCGATCCTGAAGTGGGCTTCGACTAAGTCGTGGAGTTCCTGGCTGCATGCACCCGTAGTTCGGTTGGGCTCGTATACATGCAGCACGTTCCCTTCTTTGATGATGGTCTTGCGTGGTGCGGTTCGGTGCACCACCCATCCGAGTTGCGTTCTTGATGCTGCCGGTTGGTTAGGGCCGCCGATTCGGAGCTCGCGGGACACGATGCACTCCCAGTGGTCTGTACCCACTAGAAGCCCGGGGCGCGCCAGTTCGTAGCACACCTCTTCTGGGGTCAGGTCCCTCAGGTGCTCGTAATCCAGCAGCGTGTCGGGAATGGACTGTTGGTGAAGCCGGAGATCCTTCATGGTCCTCGCTCTGACCCTGTAGCTTTCGTCACTCTTCAGTCCCTTCACGTTGATATTCACTACTTGGCTGCCCATATCTCGCTGCGACATGTTGACCCCGCTCAGGTGGAGCGGCCGTGATGGCCCTTCTGCCCCGACGCTCGCCGCCAGTGCTTCGTCCACTAGGGTGATCGTGGCCCCTTCGTCTAGGAGTGCGTAGGTCTTGACCTCCCCCCGTGGTCCGGACACGATGACAGGGCACATCTTGAGCAAGACTGCCCGTGGCCCGGTAGCGGGTTGGGTAGCCACAGACAGGACCGCTTCCTCCTTCCGTGGTTCAGCCTTCCCCATGTCTTCCGTCTGCGCTTCGCGTACCGCTTGATGGAGCGTCGCGTGATGCGGGCGGCGACATTGATCCACGCCGCACAGCTGCGCCTTGCAACTTATGCGCCTGTGTTGCTTCTGGGCGCATTTGAAGCAAATCTTATTAGATTTAAGAAAGCTCCATCGCTGCTCTACCGTTAGCGCCTTGTACTGCGGACACCGCGTCAACAGGTGGGCTTGCTCGCACTTAGGGCACTTGTCCTTTTCTTCTTCCCTTCCCTCGGTCGTAGTGAACACGCTCGCCTTCTTCTTGAGTGTCACGATGGGTCGAGTTTCCTTTCTCGGTGCGGCGGCGCTTGTAGACGGAGCGTACGTATATCGTAACGCTCGGTCCGCCTCTCGCATTAGAAACCGTGACAGCACGACGATTTCCGGATCCGCTGTTCCTTCTTGATCGTAGGCGTAGTCACACCAGCGGGATCGGAGATGCGGGCTGAGCTTGTCCAGTACTTCCCGGGTCATATAAGGGTTGAACAAGTAACCTCTTCGATCGATTGTTTGCAGTACGCAAATTATGTTCTGTAGCTTGACAGCGAAACTGTTGAGTTCTGTGGCCGATGTACCAGGTTTTGGAAGCTTCTTGAGATCATCCAGTGCCCGGTCGATGATGACTTCCGGTCGTCCGAAGCACTGCTCAAGAGTCTTCATAATGACGCCTGGATCAGTGGCCGTATGTAGAAGGCCGGCCACGGCGTCTCTTGCTTCTCCTTTGAGGCAGCTTCTCAGCCTTTGTACGTTCTCGGCTGCTGTAACCTGGTACATATCTGTCGAATCTCGTACAGCCGCCTTGAATGGCAGCCACTCGTTGGCCGCTCCGGAGAATGTAGGTAGCTCCGTGTGCCTAGGCCTAGGTCGGGCCATTTTTTCTAGTGTTGCTGCCAAGTGCTCAATGCTGTCCTTTGCTCTTATGGGGGTCGGCGATCTCGTTCTAGACACGAAGCGTATCTGTTTGGATTCTCTTGGTCCCTCCTCCCCCCGTGAGTTGAGGGGGTTCGTCCTCAGCCATTCATCCACCATTCGATGAGGCTCTTCGCGTGGACGAGAGGGCTCTTGTTCCTCTTGTACGCTTTCTTCATCGTTGATCGCTGACACCTCCACTGCTAGTCTCTTCTTGACTAGCTCTTCTTCCAGTGCCAGTTGCTGGGTCCGGATGGCTGCTAGCTTCTCTGCAGCCTCCAGTTCCGCTATCCGTAGCCTTGTTGTGACGCTTGTCGTCGACCGTTGCGACCTCATTGTCCTGGTCGGTGACGTCATTCGCTGTCGGATCGCGGTGTTTGTCGTCTGTGCACTGGAAGGCCCCGCTGCGCTGTTGTGTGCCATTCTCGGAAATGGTGATGCTGGTGGGTCCGGTGAGAGTCTTCTTCTTCGCTCCCGTTCGATCAGCTCCGCTTCCTGGCGGCGCGCCTCCTCTTCTTGGACGCGTCGCGCTTCCTGTTCTTGGATGCGTAGCTGTTCTTCTATCTCGGTTGCGTCTCCCTGGCTCCTTGTGAACACCATCTTGAGTATAGCCGCACGTTCGGTTTGGCAAGGCGGGTTAGTACCTCTTCGGTTCGGTACTTCAGGTGAAACCGGTCGGCTCGGTTCGGTAAGCCGGTCGGGTTCAGTTGTGTTTAAGCCGGTCAGGTTCAAGACCGGTTAGGTTCGAAACCGGTCCTGTTCCGTACAGCTTTGTTCTTACCGCAGATCTTCTTACTTCGTCTGCGGCTCGGTGACAGCCGGGTTCCTTTCTTCGCTCTTGCCGCAGATCTTCGTACTTCGTCTGCAGCTCAGTGGTTCTGGTTGCAGCGGGTTCTTCGTTCTTGTATCCGCTGCTTGATGGACCAGACTGTAGTGGGCCTGGTTGCCGCTGGTTCTTGGTTCTTTACCCGGGCTCGTAGGACCAGACTGAAGTGGGCCTGGTTGCCGCTGGTTCTTGGTTCTTTATCCGAGCTCGTAGGACCAGACTAAAGTGGACTGTATTTGGTGGTTCGTTGGAAGAATGAAAATACTGTCGTGATTCGTATCTTCAATTTTATTCCGTATTGTTATTACAACTGTATGTTGTTACAATTGTAGAGCTGAAGACTGACTGTGTCCGACTGTGCCTCAGCCTCCAAACGGTCCGTTATTTATACAAGAACCGCTAGGCGCGAACAATGGCGCCCCTCTCTCTCAATGGCGCTCGGGTATGGCGTCATAGAAATGCCGTAATTATCAATATTATCTTACTTAAATCTACACAAATTATACATTTCCTTAATCTACATACTTAATTCTACCTAGGAAACATATAAAGCTGTAAAAAGGTCAACACAAAAATCTTATCTAACCTAGATTCCTCCCTACTTATGAGCTATCAAAACATGCATAATCTTACCTAATTATCTACGTTTTCTCTAGTTCTTATATGTATTACAGTAGTTCTCATATGTTTTGTACTCATACTTTAAAACTCACATGGAACCTACATCAATTATATTTTAACATTCACGTGTTATTTTTAGTACCACGAAAAGAGAAATTTACACTAACTAACGGGATATCATATTTTCTCACGCAGACCCCGGTAATTACTTAATGTGTTTTGGGATAACAGCAATAGTCCATTCAATGTTTTATTAAGGCGGCGTACGGGTCTGCAGACAATAAGCATTTATAGTTATTTATTTTTCAAAGCGGTAAACCTTTGACAAACAAGGCGTTCACCGTTACGGAGCCATTAAACATGGATTGTTTCTTTATTTTTACAAAATGCCGACAACGGTCAGGGTTATTGCTTCATTCAAAGATTCGTTAAAAAGACCCAAACACATGTTCGCCATAAACACCGTTATAGGTCTACGTGGGAAGCCCTTATGCTAAAAAATCACCACGCAACGTACAAAGCCATGCGTCCGTTACAGATAACATGAAGCCATCTTTAGAAAATATTCTAAACTGCATCAAAATTGCTGCAAGTAGTAAAATCGAGTCGTCTATGCATTAACAATAATGACTATCATTTGGATCAATTATTCACTTGAGGTTTAATTTGGAAGAAATACAAAAAAAGTTTTTGTGAAAATGAGTTGATGACCTTAAGTTTGGCGTAAATCATTTCTTTCCAGAACCTGATCCTTATAGGCGACACTATTGTATCATCATCAATATCAATCATCAATACATATAATAAATCTGTAGAAAAATATTTTTTGTACATCGAAAAAAAATCCAAAAAAAATAGCCAGTGTGTTAAAGGATAACCAACAGAACCCATTTCTAGCATTTTTGGAATTTTTGTCTGTTTATTTGTGCACGCATCACGTGAAATGTACGAAACCAATGTAGATAACTTTTATACATAAAAATTGTGCGTATCTTGAAGAATTACTTAGTTTTTGTTTCATCGCAATCGGTTCACTCTATCAAAAGTTAGATGAATTTAAAGTGTTCAAGAAGTAAAATTATCACAGCTCACGCAATTCAGTTACTCGGACAGTTGAACTCGCTATTCGATAGATGGAATTGTGCATTTTAAGTCATTTTCTGAATCGCGGTGTTAAGATTTGACGCGAAAGAATGACCCTAGAAAAAAAATTGGTATGTAGTATGTGGATTCGCCCAGTGGTCGACAGTGGACGTCAACATATCGTCGAGTGCAGCTGCCTCCGTAGTGACGTCACATACCCGCCCGAGCCGTTTTATTTGCATGTGACTATCTGTTGTGTTCTCGAGGGTGTTGTTTATTGCGAAATAAATAAATTCCTTTGGGAGCACAGCGGGAAGTTGCAGCCCCGCGCTGCTCGGTTTGGTAACAAACTGACGCGGCTGCGGTGGCCACTGTATTTTAACAATGCCGCCCCCTTCGAATGATGATGATGATGATGATGGTCGAGGTTCAGGAGACCGAGACACCTCCTCTTCCAGCCGTTCAACAAGCAGCCAGATGGGAGATCGTTCGACGTCGCTGCCCAGCATCAGAGGAAGGTCACCTGTTGCCGCCTCCCCTGACGCCAACAAAAACAATTTTAAAACCCCGCCTAGCCGGGCAGGCTTTGTGCGTGTCGAGTCACCGTCGGCTCTGGCGACTGCGCGTGTTTCGCCTGTGCCGCCGTCGACTCGGCAACCAGCAGTGCCTATCCGGCCTCCAGCTTTCCGTCCAGTGCCTTCACAAACACCGGGATCGACCGGGCCACCGAGCCGCTCCCAGGTTGTTCGCGCCGCCGCCGCCGCTGTGCGCCAAGCTGCGCCGGGACAGCGCGCGACCGTATCGCAGGCCTCGCGCCCCGCGGCGTTGTCGACGCGAAACGTAAATACAGATGCACAAGCGAGCCCCGTCGTGCCGCTTGCATCTAAAAACTATAAAAATAAAACGTCGCCGAATGTGCGCTCCTCTGCGCCTAACGTGCAACCCAGTGCATCATACGCAAAGGTGACCACAACAGGTTCGCCGGCTGTATGTGCATCAACCAAAAGTGCAACAAATGTACCGTTGCATACATCTACCCAACTCCCGGCAGCTGACCAATCAGCGCCGAGAAAAAATAGTTCCGATTCCATCCGCGTCGCGGCGCCACCGTCTCGTCACCGATTGGCTAGTGACATTAGCGTCGGGACGGACAATAACAAACACAACAAAAGTGTAGCAAAGACGCTGTTTATGTCTCCACCTACACCAAGAGAGTCAGCCCAGGACTCCCCGGCCATGCTGTCGGCATACTCTTCCCGTCAAGGGTCAGATATGTCGACTGAGTCGGGGGGCTCACGCGCTGGTCGACGTGACATGTCGCCTGACATGTCCGTACGATCCGACGCACACGGTGAGTACTCAACCACATACACAACAGATGCGCTGGGGTTTGATTATGAGTTCAAACTCGATGTCATCACTAGACCCCAGCGACGTCCAAGAAGCCCATATGAAGATGACGAGGAAGAGGCTAAACGCCATTGCGTAAGCCCACCCTTACCTCAACGTACAACTCGCGGGATGGGCGGTTCGAGTCCGCCCACCCTAGCCGCCACTGAACAGGGACGGCGCAATTCTGCACCTACACCTAAAATTTTTGAGGCCGCCACTGACCTAGTTTCCGCACCGCTAACCGATGTAAACAATCGGAATTTAGCGGGTGCGACGCAACAGGCCACTGTCGCGGCCCAGAAAAAGGTGAAGAGCCCCCGTTACCCTCCTCTCATAGTGGAGAAGCTGCCCAACTGGGCAGCCCACTGTAAAGCCGTGAGGGAGAAACTGGGCCACCCACCTAATGCGCGTCCATACCAGAACGGTATTAGATTCCTACCGGAGAGTGCGGAGGAATACAGGATAGTACAGCGCTACCTCACGGACCTGGAAAGGGAGAGCGGACTTAGTTGGTTTGCTTACTCCCTGCCCGCCGAGAGGAGTGTAAAGCTGGCCATACGAGGGCTTCCAGCAGACACCGATGTTCAAGACATCGAAGAGGAGCTGCGGCTGCATGGATATGAGCCGGAATATGTCCGCCACATTAAGGCGCGCGGAGAACGACCCGGCTGCATATTTCATGCAGTCATAAAGAGGACGCCCGATTTCCGCAGAATTTATGACACCAACACATTCTTATATATGCGAGGTGTCAAAATCGAGGCGTGGAGGGGCAAGCAAGGGCCTGCACAGTGCCATAGATGCCAGAAATTCCGTCATAGCTCGCATCTGTGCCACCGCCCGCTCGCATGCGTGAGGTGCGGTGAAAATCATACCGCCAGGGATTGTCCGCGCCCAAGATCTGAGCCGGCAACCTGCGCTAATTGCGCGGGTGACCACCCAGCCAGCAACCCACGCTGTCCCGTATTTATGCGGGAAGCCAAAAATAGGCGAGCGGGCACTGTCGCCATCTCGAGAGAGCAATCACAGCGCCGGCAGCCAGAAACTCGGAACGTTCCGGTAAATGCCGAGGAAAAAGAGACTCCAAGTGAGTCTCTGATGGCGGCAGCGAACGGGCCCACAAACAGATTTGAAGTTCCCTCTGGGAGGCGGAGGAATAATAAAAGAGGGGGGAAGAAGGGCAAACAACTCCAACCCCCTACAAACATTGAAACAAATAAGGATGGGGCGACCCATGCTTACCCTAATAAGGCGCAGGCGGCAACACAGATTGCCCCTGTCGCTGCTGATACCAAGCCACGGGCTCAAAGAGGCCAAAACCAAAAAAGGCAGCCAGAAAAGGTGTACACAGCGCGCACTCTAGCGCCTACAAAAACACAGCAAGTCGCTGTGAAAACTGTTGCGCCTAGTCAGCAGCGGCAGATAGAAAATCGTGAGGCAACACAAACTCACGACTACCAAAAGCCGAGACAAGAATTCACCGCCTGCGCCATTAAGCTCCTGATGGACCTTATCAAGGCCATCAGGCAAGGCCAAGACGTGGAGATGGTGATTCTCGACGGGTTGGCAGAGCTATTACAAATGTACCATGGCTAACTCGTTGAGAATTATCCACTGGAACGCCCGCGGTCTACGGCCTAAGGTCGCCCCCCTCCGCCTTCTCCTCAAGGAGCAGCTCGTCGACGTGGCGCTTATCAGTGAGACGCTCCTGGGACCCACAGATGTGGTTAAGTTCCCAGGATATCACATCTATAGGAAGGACGAGAGGTCGGCACTCGGCACTAAGTACCGCGCCTTGGCGGTCCTAGTCAGGCGGAGAGTCGTCCACCAACCCCTTCCATTGCCACCAGTCACCACTTTCTACGCGCTGGGAGTGCAGGTTCATGTCGCTGGCAGGGATCTAAACATCTACGCGGTATACAGCCCGCCCCAAAACCACTATAAATTAGATGAGTTAAGGGCGCTGGTACAAAACTCTTCGCAACCAGCACTTCTTGCTGGCGACATGAACAGCAAGCACCCCGCGTGGAACTCGCTGACACGCAATGCGGGAGGAAACCGACTCTTCGTCGACGCTGAGGCTCATGGATACATGGTGTCTGGTCCGGAAGTACCAACCCATTTTCCCGACGACCACAACCATTCACCTGATGTACTAGACATCATTATCCATAGCGGCCTAAACTGTCAAGTCTCGCAGCAGGTCATTGACGACGAGATGCTGTCTGACCACCAGCCAGTACTCGTCGTCCTAGACAAAATGCCGACTCGACTCTCGCCTCCTGCGCCACGTCGACAAACGGACTGGACCAAGTTCCAGGAAGTGATTGAATCCACTACTCCGACTTGGCCCGTTACCAACTCCATCGACGTGGATAGACTGGCAGCGGAAATTACCGCTAGCATACAGAGCGCCTACACTGAGGCGACGACTGAAAGTACGCAGGTGCGGGGGCAAATTATAAAACCCCTGCCTAGCTACTTACAAAAGTTAGTCGCCCAAACTAGGCGCCTGCGCAAGCGCTGGCAATTAACCCGCTGCCCAGTCATGAAATCTGAGCTCAACCGCCATGCGGAAAAGGTCCGGGCCAAGCTCCAGGCGCACAACGCCGAGAGCTGGGAACAACATATTGACTCTACAGTTGGTGACTGGCCGTCAATACACAGATTGTGCCGGCAGTTATCCAATGCCCCAGCTCCTGTGCGCCCATTGCTACATAGCGACGGGACGCCCAGATATACCGCGCCAGACCGCGCCGAAATATTCGCTGACCACCTGGAGCGTCAATTTCAGCCGAACCCAACTGATAACCCCGACCACGTCGCAGCAGTCGAGCAGCACCTTGCTGACTACTTTGCCGCTCCGATAGCTCTCGAGGAAGCACCTATATTCTTCTCGCCTAATGCAGTCAGACGCGCCATCCTCCGCACCAAACCGAGGAAAGCGCCAGGTGCCGACGGTATCACCAACACAGTGCTGCGCCACCTACCCTACCGAACGGTAGCAGCGTTGGCGCGCCTGTTCACGGGGGTACTGCGCACTGGCACCTTTCCCTCGTGCTGGAAGGAGGGGCGTGTTATTATGCTGCCAAAGGCGGGCAAGAATGTGCTAAAACCCGAGAGCTATCGGCCCATTACACTCCTGCCCACTATATCCAAGGTGTTCGAAGCACTCCTGCTGCGACACCTAACACCACATTTAGTACCAAGACCGGAACAGTTTGGGTTCCGCTCGGAACATTCGACGACGCTCCAGCTATCCAGGGTACTGCACCTACTCACAGCGACCCTAAACAAAAAGGAGCACGCAGTCGCAGTATTCCTGGATATGGAAAAAGCTTTCGACCGCGTCTGGCACGAGGGCCTAATATATAAGATGAGTAAGTCTGACGCGCCCCGTCGCGTAGTAAAAGTGGTTCAGTCCTTCCTGGCCAACAGGAAATTCAAGGTGGTGGTCGATGGTGCGCTATCTAGCGCCCGACCCATAGCGGCAGGCGTGCCACAAGGCGGATGTGTCTCGCCACTGTGCTACTCATGTTACACCGATGACATCCCCACAACACAAGAAGCCTCACTCGCGCTGTATGCCGACGACGCCGCGTACATATGTACCTCGCTAAATGCGCGGCACGCGGCCGTCAAAATGCAGCGCGTGTTAGAGCTGCTTCCCGACTGGCTGTCGAAATGGCGGTTATCGGTGAACGTGAGTAAAACACAGGCCCTAGTTGTCGGGTGTGCTCACCTCCCACCACCCCTCAGGCTGCAGGGGCAAGACATCGAGTGGACCCCTCAGGCGAAGTACCTGGGGGTAACCATCGATCGGAGGCTCAACATGGGCGCCCATGTTAAACAGGTCGTCGCTAAGGCAAGAGTTGCGCGCGCCATGCTCAAGCCAGTGCTCTCATCCCGACTCCCGCTACGCGCCAAATTGGGCGTATATAAAACGTATATACGCCCAATTATCACCTATGCCGCCCCAGCGTGGTACGCTCTCACTAGCGAGGCTAGGAAGAAACTTATCCGTACGCAACAGAACCAGACACTGCGACGGATAACGGACGCGCCTCGCTATGTGAGAAATAGCGTAATACAACGCGACTTACGGATTGAGAGCCTGGATAGCTTTTGCGCCCGCCTCTCAAACAATATGTTCGCGCGTGCCGACGCCTCTGCTCACCCGCATATCAAGCGGATAGCGCCATGGCACGCTCGTCCCCCCGACACCCGTCGCCTCCCGCGCGACCTGTGTAATGCATAGGCCCCGCCCATGCTCCCCCCAACACCGCACCCCCCGCAGCCCCACATACCGGATTGACGCTTGAGCGAGCCGCACATTACTACACGCGCCTCGTTCATACAAAAATACTATACCTATATACATACTCGGTGTACATAATGTTCTAAGTTAATATAGGCATTATGTGCACTGTAAATCATACATACATGACTCCACAATCATATAGATTCACATAGCAGGAGTAAGACGCGTGCGGTCCTTACTCTGTTATATACATGAGCGGTGTTACACAAAACAATACCGCTCAAACATACATACGGTCCCTTAGCCTGGGACGTAACTGGCTAGCTCTGGAAGCGTGTCAGGCGGGGACCTTACATACTCAGCTGGGCGCGCCAACATAGCCGGTACCTATTCGCTGACTATTTCTCGTGCGGCCTCTGTATGGTTCGCCTACAGTCTCACCGTGCGGGAATGTGTCGCATAGGTACCGTGAAAAATCGGCGCTGCGAGGCAGCGTCGCGGCGCTCCCACTGTAACTAAGCAGCTACACATAGGCAGTTAGTGTATTACACTCCTGCCTCCTACCTAACGCCAAGATGGCAAACCCAAGTGATCGTGCTCGTTGTTACGAGCACGCAGGGAAACCGCGGGACAAAGGCAGAGCCTAAAACCCGCCCGCCACGTCCCCTGACGGGGACGTAGCGATCATCTAACGAGTTATGTAGTATGTATATATTTTAACCGACTTCCCAAAAAGGAGGAGGTTCTATGTTCGACATTATGTATGTATTTTTTTTTTGTGTTCTCCGTCAATTGTGGACTGATTTCAAAAAATCTTATTTTGTTTGAAAGAGTATGTTCCGAAATTGGTCCCATTTTAATTTGGTGTAGGACTGACGAAGCAATTCGAAGATATACAACAGAACTCTTCAATAAATAGCGGCAAATCTCTCGGGATTGCTGCAATCGCATGTCTGTTTGTTGTTTATACCATTTCATAACATAACATCACGCCAGTACGCTCTTAAGGGGTACGCAGATCTCTCATTTCACCGGTTATGTTCAAGTTTCATGATATTTGGGTAATATATTCTGGCGTTATACGAGTAGGTAACTTACTAAACAACTTGCCTATTAAGTAGTTACAACTAAAAAGTGAAAAATAAAAAAACTTTTTACAATAAAATACTACCGACTTCCAAATAAAACTACAAAGTGAAAAATAACTTTATTTTTGGAAGTCGGTGTCCATAACGCAACAAATTGGTACCTACGAAAGACACCGACTTCCAAAAATAAAGTTATTTTTCACTTTGTAGTTTTATTTGGAAGTCGGTAGTATTTTTTTGTAAAAAGTTTTTTTGAATATGTGGAGTAGGCAGGCAGGCTGGTAAGTATGGTAGGGTTGGCAGGCAGATGACGGGAGCGAAGCCGCGGGCACAGCTAGTACATATAATAAATCTGTAGAAAAGTAATTTTTGTACATCGAAAATATTTCAAAAAAAAATTGCCAGGGTGTTAAAGGATAACCAACAGAACCTATTTCCGGCATTTTTGGAATTTTTGTCTGTTTGTCTGTTTATCTGTTTGTCTGTTTATTTGTGCACGCATCACGTGAAATGTACGAAACCAATGTAATTAACTTTTATACATAAAAATTGTGCATAACTTAAAGAATTACTTAGTTTTTGTTTCATCGCAATCGGTTCACTCTATCAAAAGTTAGATGAATTTAAAGTGTTCAAGAAGTAAAATTATCAAAACACACGCAATTCAGATACTCGGACAGTTGAACTCGATATTCGATAGATGACGTTGTGCATTTGAAGACATTTTCTGAATGGCTATGTTAAAATTCTCCGCGAAAGAAAAAATTGGTAGGTAGGTAAGTAGGGTAGGGTTGGCAGACAGATGACGGGAGCGAAGCCGCGGGCACAGCTAGTGGTGTAATAATACAACGTGTGTTGTTTTTTTTCAAAATCTAGGTACGGGTTCGATGCCTGGCTAGTTACACAGATTTTTTTAGATCTTGATGTAGTTTCAGTTTGCATCAAAATCAGCCCAATCGGCCTTTGAGTGTTTTCACTACTCTTCATAGATTCTGATTTGGCCATACACGCCCACTTAAAAATCTCACTCCGTATATTTAACTACTTCATACTAAATTGTTCGTTATAAGGTTCGTTATATTTAACTACTCCATACTATATTGTTCATTATAGGATTCGTTATATTTAACTACTCCATACTATATTGTTCATTATAGGATTCGTTATATTTAACTACTCCATTGTTGTTCATTATAGGATTCGTTATATGTATCTACTCCATACTACATTGTTCATTATAGGATTCGTTATATTTAACTACTCCATACTACATTGTTCGTTATAGGGTTCGTTAAAAAAATAGAGGAAGAAGATACCTTAAAATTCTTAGGACTATGTATTGACAAAAATATGTCATGGAAAACGCAAATTGATTCGGTGTGTAAAAAACTTAATAAATTTTCTTACGCTTTATACAGACTATCTAGGATTGTAAACCAATCAGCAGTACTAGTCGCCTATCATGCTATGTAACGTCTACGCTTAGATATGGACTGATTTATTGAGGGAATGCTACAGACAGGGAACTCGCTTTTAGGGCGCAAAAGAAATGTCTTAGAGCTGTTTGTGGCCCCAGATAGCTGTATGCCATATTTTAAAAAGCTCAAGATTTTAATGTTTTTGCCCTTTACATCTATGAGGTCGCTACGTTCGAAAAAACCAATGGAGAAAAATAAGTGACTTCTTGAGTCTGGCGCAATGCATCCGTCTTGTGACCCAAGAGAACTCAAATAGTGCCTGGGAGCAATTGCTAACCTTCCCCTACAGGATTCTGCACGTTAAAAAAGATTTGGCTCTGAAAAAAACACTTACAAATCAAATGAAAGAAAACTGCAACAATTCGACCACAATTTTGACTCAAAATTTACAACCATTCAATAACCTTTTACAGAAAGACATATGTTTTCACGTGGAATCCAAACTAGGTGAAGGTGACATTAGGGGTGCAGCGAGGCTACTATTTAGCAGTGATGTGGTGGCGCCCTACTCTCCAGAAACAATATCTGCTTTGGAGAGTAAACATCCAGCGCCTGAGGATGACCTTACCTTTCCAGACCCCCCCGAAACCCCTCATCCTGATTCAACTCTTTTCATAATTTCAGCCACCCAATTGATTGCTGCCGTGAGCTCCTTTCGAAGCGGTTCCGCCGGCGGTCTGGACGGCCTGACTCCACAACACTTCAAGGATCTGTTAAGTTCAGGCCCCGGGAAGCTGGTGAGTCGCTTTTGAAGGAGCTTGCGGCACTAGTCAACTTAATGCTCTCCGGCGGCGTGAACGATGCCGTCGTCGATGTCTTGTACGGGGCCAACTTATGTGCCCTGCGCAAAAGGGACGGCGGCATTCGTCCTAATGCCGTCGGGTGCAGCTACAGGCGTATGGCAGCCAAAATTTGTTGTAAGCTTTACGGCCAAAGGCTTACAAGCAGATTCCAGCCCCTACAGCTTGGCTTTGGCTCTAGAGGGGGTTGTGAGGCTGCCGTACATGCCCTTTCTACGTTCCTAAATTCCAGCCAGGGTGAGGTCAACCTCAAGGTTGACGTTAAAAACGCCTTCAATTCCGTCAACAGGGACACTTTGTTGGCTGAAGCAAAAAAAGAACTGTCAGAAATTTTCGGTTTTTTGTGGCAATGCTACGAGTATTAGGCACCCATCAAAATTATTGTACAAAGAAAATGTTTTGCAATCTTCAATTGGTTGCCAACAAGGTGACCCTCTCGGGCCAGTCATTTTCAGTCTGGCTATTCATCCCATTATTCAGAAACTAAATTCGAAATTTAACTTATGGTATTTGGATGATGGAACACTAGAAGGTGACGTAGACACCGTTTTAGCAGATTTCAAATTCCTGAAAGAGCAGTTTAAATCCATCGGCCTAGACCTCAACCACTCCAAATGTGAATTTTTTTTAGTGACAATACCGACAGACAACCGACCCTACAGAAATTCTATGCAATAGCCCCAGAGATCAATTTTTTTTATAAAAGTTCACTGCACCTCCTAGGTTCCCCAATTTTGGAAGACTGTTTTTTTTCATTCATTGATGGCTAAATTAACCAATTTAATGATATTTCGGATAGACTCTCCAAAATTAACCTTCATTCGGCTTTTACTCTTATTCGGTATTGTTGTTTTGGACCAAATTTTATGTATTTTCTCCGCTCTTCCCCTTTATGGAAGCAGCCACATCTCTTGGGAAAAAATTGACGAAATTATTCGATGCACTCTGACATCCATCTTAAATGTGGCCTTGAATGATCGAGCCTGGATGCAAGCTACACTACCCATTCGCTTTGGCGGGCTCGGCATCCGCAAACTTTCTAGTATAAGCCTACCGGCGATCCTGTCTTCGGTCCACAGCACTGAAACGTTAACCACAAAAATTGTATCCCTTTCACTGGTTAACTTTGAAGTGCCGTGCTCGACCGACGCAGTGTGCGCCTGGAAAGTGGCTTGCCCGAATACGGCGTTGTCCGAGAACCCATCTTCCCAGAGACAGTGGGATGAGCCGCTCTGCAGATTGGTACGGAATAAACTTATAAATACGTCCACCAATACTGCTGAGCGTGCCCGCCTGCTGGCTGTGGGAGAGTGGGAGTCGGGCCACTGGCAACACCTTCCGGATCGCTACATGTCTGCGTTTGGGTGTTCCTAGCGGAGCCCCACATCGTTGTCAATGTGGTGAAGCAGTCGACCGCCTCGGGCACCATGGCCTATCCTGCAGTAGGAGCGCTGGCCGGATAGCACGGCACGCCAGCATTAATGACATCATACGTCGGGCTCTTGTCACCGCCGAGGTGCCAGCTGTTTAAGAACCCAATGGCTTGGCACGCGACGATGGGAAGAGACCAGACGGGATGACCATAATGCCTTGGAAGGTGGGTAGGCCTTTGGTGTGGGATGCAACATGTGTCGACACCCTTGCGCCATCCCATTTTCTTAGCACGGCGGGCTGTGCTGGGGCGGCTGCTGCTGGTGCAGAAAACCTCAAACGGCGCAAATATAATAACCTTATTGGAAGTTATATGTTTGTGCCGTTTGGGGTTGAAACATTAGGTCCATGGGGTCCGAGTGCGCATCGACTTTTTCGAGAAATTAGCACAAAGCTCGTCGACTCTTCACGTGACCAGAGGGCTGGCCTTTTATTCGGCCAGAGAATCAGCATTGCCATCCAACGTGGCAATGCTGCCAGCGTTCTGGGCACTTTTCCCGTTGACATCGATGAGAACTAATTTTTTGATGCACAATGAGCTCTTTTCCGTCGCCCTTTTGTATTTGTATAAAGGTTTGTTTTTTTTAGAATAATCAATTGTATAAATGTTAATAAATAAATTACTACTAGGGTACATAGTTTCATTTCGGATTGTCGGGCACTGGCATCGTCATCAGGTCAGTTCGATGGGCCCATTTTTAACCGACTTTCGAAAAAGAGGGAGGTTCTATGTTCGACTTCTTGTATGTTTTTTATGTATGTTCACCGATATCTCCGTCAATTGTGGACCGATTTTGAAAATTATTTTTTTGTTTGAAAGAGTAGGGTTGACAATGAACCATCAGTACAGAGTGAACCATGCAAATAATTCAGAAATGCGACTTTACCGTATGGTGCAAACTACATTAGGTAAGCGTCTTTAAGGCGCCCTTCTCCCTCCCCAGTCGACAGCGAGCTAGCGGTGCGGGTGACCATGCGCGCCCCCGATTTGTGTTTTTCTACCGAAAATTGTATAAAAATTATGTAAGTAAAATTTCGTCTCATTTTACTTGTGTAAATAGTAGCTGAATATGAATTGGCTAGATAAATTCGTTGTTTTTTTGCGCTTATACATAGATACTTTGGTTAAGCACCTCGTTTTGGTGCATGTGGCTAATTAACCTCAAAATTTGTAAGTGTTGGGTGGCACCGAATGAACCACTTTGAGAGAGTACACAATGAACCAAGTGATTCATTGAGTACTACCCTTGGTTTATTGAGCAGCACCTTAAAAGCAGGACCGCCGAAATATTAGAAATGGTGGAAGAAAAGCTTTCAAAAGTATGATAACAACCGATAGGTACTCCAGAAAAGAATGCTCTGGCTGAAAAGAAATAAAAGAAGTTTAATAAAGATTGAAGCTGTAAAAAAGTAAATTCTTAACTTATTCAAAGGAAAGGAAAATTCTTGTAAACAACGAAAGAGAAATGTGACCCCAGTTGAGTCTTCGGATGAAGATCAGGAAGAATTTCAGCCAAGTGGATCATCTTCTGGCGGTGAGATGAATGATGAATGAGATTACAAAAGAAGATGTTATAGTCCTGAAAGATGATTTTCCATCACTTAAACGTAGTCCCCGTGAAAAATATTTTTTAAAACAAAAATTTAAAAATCTATTTATTCGGTAAAATTCTGTAAATTTTAGATAATGAAGAAGATTGTGATTTTTATGTCTTAGGTACGAACTTGTTGCCAGGTGATTAGTAGATAAGTAAAAACCTAATTGTTGATTTATGTGAAACTAACGTTAATTTCTTTAATGTTAACGTTATTAGATAACTCTTTTAACCAAAAATAACGCTTCTTAATTTTAAATACAATAAATACGTATTTTAAATTGATAAGTGAGTTTTATTTCACTACATACGTAAACTCACGCGTTTTTTCCATGGGAGTAGGAAGAAACTATTTTGCTACTTTTATTATAATCCAATAATTTTAATGCTTTGGTTAATGGCATGGTTCATTGTTTACACACCCGGTTCACTGTGTACCAGCCCCCGGTTCATTGAGTACTACTGAGTGTACACAGTGGATCATATCCCAAAAAATAAAAATCTTAAGAAGTTATGATAATTGAACAAAAACGAAGTACTACATAATGTAGCCAGTTATATTATCTACAATTATAAGTAAAAAGTATAAACTACGGCCCCTAGGAATAAGAGTTACAGCTCTTGAAAATTTAGGTGGTTCATTGTCGACCAACTTACTGTTTCGAAATTGGTCCCATTTTAATTTGGTGAAGATCTGATGAAGAACTTCGAAGATATACAACGAAACTCTTCAATAAATAACGGCAAATCTCTCGGGACTGCTGCAATCGCATGTCTGTTTATTGTTTATATCATTTCATAACATAACATCACGCTAGTACGCTCTCGAGGGGTAAGCAGATCTCTCATTTGATCGTTTTTGTTCAAGTTTCATGATATTCGGGTAATCTATTCTGGCGTTATAGGAAACTTACTTAACAACTTGCCTATTAGGTAGGTAGGGTAGACTGGGTACGTTTGTGCCAGGTTACGGTTGTGACAATCGTAATATTAGCGAAACTATAAGGAATACGGAGACTAGTGTAAGGGGAGATGGGATCGGCATGCGAGTTTAAACGTATTTGACAGTGTTTCGTTAGCCGACGCGCGACGTTGACGTTGGCAGAGAGGCTCTTTACTTTTGACAGGCAAAAGTAAGTATTTTTTTTCGATTTCTTTTTATGTTTGTTGTTGTATGTGTACAGATACCGTAATCAGTGTTTTATTTTGTTTTAACTTAAACATTAGTGGTTAAAAAGCAGTGCTTACTTTGTACGTACATTATTTTATATTGCCATAGTGAAAGTTTTTTTGCGAAGGATTGCTTTGGGTACGGTTGTGACATTTTTTTTGGGTACAGTTGTGACAAAATTGAAATGTTTTTTTGTTTTTAGAAGCCAAGGAAACACTTCAGGAACACGGAAAGAGGAAAATATGAACAAGCTTAAATAGAAGTGAAACGACAACGTGGCATACGTCAACGTGGCATGCGGCAAGTGCAAGCTCTTACTTCAGCTGAACGAGGCACATTGGTCACAGTTACATTTGCAGTAAATGCCTTAGGCAATTCTATTCCTTCTTTATTTATATTTCCTCGGGTTCATCAACATGATAATTTTGTTAGAGACGGGCCTGTAGGATCGATTGGAACACGTTTTAAGCAACCAGACTGTTTTATTAAGATATACTGTTTTATTTCTTATAATAGCTATAGATGCTACAGTGCTATATTACTTATAAACATTAAATCTTATTTGAAATTAAAACGTAAACGGTTTTTTTTCAAGATGTTATTTGAAATAAAAGTGATTGATGACAATTTTGGTGTATTTTGTACTTGTCACTACCGACCCCAACCTCTGTCACAACCGCCCTTGGGATGTGGTCAGTTGTGACATTCTCTCTTTTTTTTCTAACTTGCTCCTACAAGTTAACCTCAATGCTTAGCAATACTATTTTAATATTTATACGTAGTCAAATGTACTATTCCCAGTAAAAATCATCTATTATACATCTAACTACCATACTAACAAAATTATGGGCCGTCAAATGAAAATTGTCACAACCGTACCCAGTCTACCCTACAACTAAAAAGTGAAAAATAAAAAACTTTTTTACAAAAAAATACTACCGACTTCCAAATAAGAAAACTACAAAGTGAAAAATAACATTATTTATGAAAGTCGGTGTCCATAACGCAAAAATGGTACCTACGAAGACCGAACATATTCCCGGGACAAAAAGTATATGTGCTATTCGTGACTATAATCTATCTCTGTGCTAAATTTCATCCAGATCCATTCAGCCGTTCAACCGTGATTGAGTAACAAACATATACACACCCATCCAAACTTTTTCTTTTATAATTTATACTGAGATTGAGAACCGCCTCCTTTTTGAAGTCGGTTGAAAAAGTACTAGAAAAAGTAAAGGTATGTGCATTGTGCACACTCAGCTAGCACACGCTCAGTCCTAGCTGAGTGTGCACAATGCACATACCTACCTACCTACCTAGGGTTGCTGTTTGTGAAATTAGAGCCCCGTTGAACTTGATGATAATTTATTGCCAAACTTATGTTACACGGTACAATAATTTATTTATCATGTGACAACCCTAAGTGGAGGGATAAAAGGGACTGCGTGGCTATCGCCCTTCACACCTCCCCTAGCCGGCTATTTCCTGAAGACTGCTAGGCTATCGAAGCAGGAACTAGTCGTACTAAGGATCGGACCTGGCTGCGTGGCTACCGAACTCAGAACCTGTAGCTAGTACACGATTTGTTCGAAGACAGCTCTGCTTATAAAGGCGGATTGTATACAAGTGTGCTCAGTATTCATACATATTTGACGGGAGTTGTAGTGCAGATAACTCGCGGGGTGTCTCTTGCGCAGATTGTTCCACAAGTTGATTGTAGATGGCATCATTTGTCTTCAGAATACATTTGTAGTTCCTGTCTTCTAGTTTATGAAGCCGCTCATCGTAGTGCTTTGGAAATTTACACTAGATGGCGCTGTATGTTTGTTACACATCTTTTTTTATTACACATTTTTTTTTTGTTGTATACAGGTCTTCGGATCACAACCAAGAGGCAAACATTGGGGCCCATAGCAATACTGTGACTCTTGGATCCTACCAGGTCTATACCCGCGAAACTGCGAAACGCAACAGCGATCAGCTAGGGATTTGTTCTTTGAGGATACCGGTTCCTGTCAGACAGGTGGAAGATGATACACGACGGCACAACTTACAAATAATACTCACGTTTGTTCCCGCGGTGGTCTCCTGGTGAATCACGTGTGGTCGGGGGTTATAGGGAAAATATATATAATAAAGGGAATAAGGAACACCCGACGTGATCTGAGCCGAAGTTCTCGGCAGCCAACAGACACCTAGACACGTTGCCGACAGAATTCCCTCGCTGCGCGCGAAATATACACAAAAAAAAATGCACGGGTGGAACACAATACCACTGCGCGGATGGCGGCCGTAATTTCAAATAACGATGGGTGGATTATCTAGCGATAACAAATAAATCCAAGCAAGACCACACCGTATTACGTCTAGCCATGTCGGTCACATTGTTACGAGTCCTCTATCTCTAAGTAGTCTGTGGAGTCCTCTGTCAACGGCAAGTTCAATCAAAACCTGTCAATTCGATGACAGCGAGCTGACTCAGTGTTGCAACAAAATAACAAAACAAGGAACGGAACGTTTTGGTTCGAAACACCTGCCCAATAAGTGATGGACGATATTCATAAAGCCCGGTAAATTTAATTATTTCTATAGTTTTTAGCATATTGAAGAAAGAAACACAGTCCGTCTGGAACACAAAAAACATATTTAATTCTCACAAGCCACTAGAGTACAAAATAAAATATAAAAGAAGAAAACTTAAACCTAAACAACAATAAAAAAGAGAGAATACAATAGAAATATAACATTGTGTGTCCCACGGCCAAATAGGACCAGGGGGGTGACCATAAGCTCTTAGAGCGGTATCAATTTGAGATCCAGTAAGTGACAGATGTATACACGTCAGATACATGCTTATGTTATGCTTATCTTATGGTTTTTATAGTCACAAAATGTGTATGTGAAACATGTATTTAGTTACTTACATACAAGATAAAAATAGATGTGTATTGCCTTCCCAAATTGTCTGTCAAATCCAGAATATGGAAATTTATTAAGCACTTTTCTACAGATTGGCAGGTATATTGCCAGGCAAGGGCCAGCCACTTAAAACGTGATCTAACGGTACTTCCTTGCCTCGATATTTCACAATGCCGCTCCCGAAGATGGTCGTCCGTGACTTTTCAATCATGTCAACAAGACTATATTTTTCGTCGTGTATTATAGCAGTATCTGCTGTGAAGAATTTGTATGTCTGTAATATTTGAACGGACGAAGGACTCGTAATAATTATAATGTTTTTGTTACGAACTGCTTCTGCTACGTTTTCAAAAGTTTTTTTTTCTATTCTGGAATCTTGTATTGTATCGCACACGAAAATTAAAACCTTTCTTATAGGTATATATGTCAATTCTCTTCGTAGCGCATTACGCTTGTTAGTTGGTAGTTTTATAATATATTCAAGATCTAACACAGTAGGGTCTTTATTCTTAAAATGTTGCAACACTTTAACAACAGTCAGTGTGGTGTTCTTAGCAACGATAATAGTACAGTGATGCTGCTCCTGCAATTTCAAGGAGTTCAACGCGTCTTCAGTGAATGTGTAGTTGTATTGTTTTATTTGTTTCAAATATGTGTCGCTTATTGAGTTCGTAAGTGGATTCTCGATAGCTTGAATGCTTATCGCTTTTTCAAACGTTTCACTGTCTTCGGTGAGATACGGAGCCTCTTTTGGCAGTTGCCACCATTCCTGTATATAATGGAGATACCTAAGCGCATATTGTAACATCGCGTCAGTTTTCCAATGAAAGTAATCGCTTAGAGGAAGGTTCTCTTCTATTTCGTCTTTTAATATTATTTCCGCGCCTTTCTCATCTGCTTGTTCAGAGTAAATTATCAGTTTCTTTAAAAAATCTCTCGCTAAATCTTCTTCATATTCAGTATATTCTAATAAAAGTTTAGGAAACTTGTTGACTTTAAAACAAAATTTATAGTCGCACAAATTTGGGAGTTTATCATTTGAACGGTCCTTATTTCTCAATTCAATTTCATTATTTAAGTTTGCATACAGCATTTTAGCAAGAGGTCCCAGTTGTTCACAGTTATCTGTAACCTTCATCAGTTTGGGGTTATCATCAAGCACAAATATATTTCCGATGGCTCCAGCTATACCTCCATTAAGCTGGAGGAAACCAGGTTTCAACGATTCATCTATAGTAACTATTTTACTGGATTTACAGTTGTCTAATAAATTGATTATTTCTTTTGTTATATGAGTCATTCTGCTTATTTTCATTGTTACATCTTTATTACCGAACGCAGAAGGGACTCTCAGTTTATACTCCGGGGATAATAATGTTTCTCTTGCAGCAAGTTTTATCGCTTCGTCAACAGTCTGTTGAGACACAGAATACTTCAGGCCACAATTGAAACAGGTGCATATACCCTGTTTCAAATGTGGCTTGAAGTATTTTGTGTATTGTTTATTAATTTCAAACCAGCCATTATCGTATGTTACAACGCTTTCTATAAGCTTGCTCAGTTTTGTAGCATTAGTAGGCTCCTCTGAGAATTCAGACAGTAATTTTTTTATATCGGTGGACTGTATTTTTCTTTTTTTTAGAATTTCTTTATAGAGTGTGTCTTTGAATATTGTGAGATATTCTGAAGGATAGGTATCAATAAAGTCGGGACGAAAGGAGGCAATTCGATGGCCTGGTGTTGGTTGAATTTCGGAAACGTCGAATACCTGTCGTGACAGAATGACGTGATAGCGCTGCACTGTTTCGTCAGTCAGCAGCATATCAACCTTACCATGTTCGTTTATAAATTCTGCGATTCGTTCAGCCAGCGAGGTCATCTGTTCTTTCATAGCTACTTCGCATAAATACTTTACATGCTTTTCTTGTTTGTACGGTTGCTTGGCCGTACCGCCGGTCTCAATCAAATCTTTCAGAGTTGAGCAAACACCACTTTCTACATTGGAGTCATCATTAAACTCATCTTGCGCGGTTGTGTATAACACGAAGAAACTTTCTGTTTCATCAAATGTGCCCTTAAAGAACAAGTCCTTATTATTCGGATCGAAATGTTCTCTGATTTTCAAATAACTGGTAAAGTAAGTGGATAAATCTATTTTAAGTGTCTTTTTCTTGTTTTCTATATGTTTAGCTTGTATGAAGATCATTATGGGTTTTCCTAATCCGTCCACATGTCCTCTGAAACAAATATCGTCGAATGCCCCTATTTCGTCAAGATTTGAAGCTAATAAAAATTCTTTAATTCTGTCGTAATGAAACGCTCTTAAATATAACAAGCTGAGTAACTTAATTTCATATAGGTGTCCGCTTATCTGTGCAGTGCCTTGTCGCCTCTTAAACATGGTGCATCTCCTCGACAGCCCCGGTGACACTTCACTGGCAGACATAGCAGTGTCGCACAGGCGGCACGCAGAGCACGCAACGGCACTCACTCAGTCACGCGGAGCACGCAGCGGCACTCAGTCACGCAGAGCACGCAGCGGCATTCGGCCAAGCGGAGCACGCAGCGGCACTCAGTCACGCGGAGCACGCTACGGCACCAAACTTTATAAAGTGACTGATGACCTGCAAAAAAGACTTGTTATTTTTTTTTGTAATAAACGCAATAATGTATAAATTTCTGTGTTTCCAAGCGTTGTTGCCATACCTATTATTGGAATCAAATATAACAGCTCACAATGTTAAGACCCATTAATATTAATGACTAGCTGTGCCCGCTTCTACAGATTTATTATATTTATTGATGATATTGATGATAATTTTTAATCCTTGGTGCTAGGCAACTGGCCTAGCACCACGGCAAAAGACTGGCTTATCCCTGTTGTAAACGATCATTTGCACCTATAGGCCTTGTTTGTTCTGTCTCCTGCTTGATATGGAGGGTTGTGGAAATTTGTATTTTTTCCTACTCCACCGTTATTCTTTTCTGATTAATTTCGTTGCGGGATCCAAGACAGTTAAATTCATTCTCCGAGACTTCCTCGAGCTTTATTGTCTCGGCGCTTTTCTGATGGTCGCCACTGTTGATTCTGGCTTTCAGGAGTTGCAGTGATTTGGGAATAGTGCGTGGGATTGTCACAAAATAAAAAACCGGCCAAGTGCTAGTCGGACTCGTGCACCGTGGTTTCCGTACAAACTTTAGCTTAAAGGTATTATAGACCTGAGTATTTGATATGAATTTCAATTTAATACCTCTACGCGTTTATGAGGAAAGGGGTAGTAAGTTTAAAATGATCAAAAATATTTTTATTGTATGATGTAACAAAAAAATTACGGTTTTCGCAATTTTTCCTTTACCTGCGCTATATGACGTTGCTTCGCACCAAATTTCAAGATTCTGAGTTCACGGGAAGTACCCTGTAGGTTTTGATTCCCTTGCGAGTGTTGAAAATTTGCAGAATAAACGGCTGTATCTTTTGAATGCGTTGGCTTAGAAGTTTGATTTCACAGCTTTAAGGGACAGTAGACCTGAGTATTTGATATTAATTTCAGCTTGATACCTCCACGCATTCCTAAGAAAAAGAAAAATCAAATCAAATGATTTATTTTTGCAGAAAACACTGTTACAATGGTGTTATTGAATGGTACATGTTTCAAGTGAATCGACCGAAAGGCATGCAAAATAAATAAACCATGATTGTACAATCATGGTTTATTAAAATCAAGATCAAGATTGACATTGAAACGTAAAACTAGATAAAAATATTTTAAGATATAAAATCAATGTAATGTCCTCCTTAAAATTAAATTAATATAGGTTTTTTAATAGTCTTTTATTTAATTCATTCAATAATAATAAAAAAAGACGGGGAGGACGCCGGCCGCCGGATAACTTGGGGCCTCGAGGCCCATCGGCCTCTGACAGGGTCCCCGCTCCCGGTGGAAGTGTGCAGCGCATGCGATGGACGCAATCAATTAACGAAAACGTCATGCGCGCATACTTTGAGGCTACAGAGGGAGGAAATAACCTGACTGCGTACTGTGGTCGGATGCTCTCTCTGTTTCAGGTCCTTGAGCCAGCTGTCAACGTGTCGGCCCAACGTCTATCGGATCAGGTGCGGGTCATCCAGCGTAACCGTATGCTGGATGACGCCGTACTTGATGGACTGCGTGACGAATCACGGAGTAGCCGTGTCTCGCCTGCCTTGCCACCGGCCGCGGTGCAACTGCAACCCAGTGTTTCACCGCGACTCGACCATGTTGGAGAGGATGACGACGACGGGTCTATATCCGTGAGTACCCAATGCAATGTACGATTGAGGAGCGCTTTGGAGTGTGCATTCCGAGAGTATCGTTCCACACCACCTGAACTTAGACCACGATTACCTCGTCTGCCCATGCATAAGAAAAATAGGGCGCTGGTGTGTGCTCTTCGCAGCTATCAAATGTTTTTGATAGCAGCAAAGACCTTACTGATACCCACTCGATCTTGTACTGTGCGGCTGCAGCGGCATGTCGTGTAGCTAACGTCAAGTTTCCCAAAACTGACAGAGCTACACGACCAGCTATACCAGCTTGGCAGTACAGGATTGAGCGTCGTATCGGTGAGGCTAGAGCACTCATCGGCAAGCTTATCTGCTTCAGGGAGGACAACACTCGCCCTAGAGTGATGCGCTTTGTGAGGCGGGCGTTCTCGGAGACTGATATCAGTTCTCGAGATTATATGGCCCGCGTCACAGAGCGTATCGACTTCCTGAAGCAGAAGATCTATGCATGGGCATGCCGTATTCGACGGTACAAGCGGCTAGTGGAACGATACACTCAAAATCGCACATTTCAGAACAACGAAAGGTGGGTTTATAGGGCTTGGGAGCGACCCGACCAAGGTGTGACTGACGCGCCTACCGGATAATGACGCCATGTGTTCGTTCTGGCGCGATATCTGGTCGGTGCCTGTCAGTCACACCGAGGGTGACTGGACTCGGGAGGTCGAGCAAGCGTGCGATCCGATACCACAAATGGGGGCAATTACCATCAGCCCCCAAGATGTGGCTCGTGCAGTCCGTCCGTTGCCCAATTGGAAATCTCCAGGACCGGACGGACTGAAAAACTTTTGGATTAAACGGTTCCAAAGGTCGTTTGGCATCTCAATTCCAGTCTGCCTTAGAGTCAGGCTCGCTGCCCCAGTTCCTAACGACAGGAATAACCCACCTGCTCTATAAATCGGGTAGTACTGCGGAACCTAAAAAATTATAGACCGATAACGTGTTTACCGACGGTCTATAAAGTTCTTACATCCATTCTGAGAGCGAACATTTATCAACATATTGACAATAACGCCATCATGTCTGCTTCTCAGAATGGATGTTGGAACGGGTCCCGCGGTACTAAGGAGCTGCTCCTCATAGACATTGCCATTAGCCAGCAGGTTCGCCGTTCCCGCAAGGATCTGGCGACATGTTGGATAGATTACAAGAAGGCCTATGACTCAGTGCCACATACATGGCTCATGAGGGTGTTGGAGTTGTATAAAATTTATGCAACACTGCGCACCTTCCTGACGTCATGTATGGGGCAGTGGAGGACGGTCCTTCACTATCCAGGATGTCGACAGATTCAGGAAAACAGTGAACCTATAAGGATTGAGCGCGGTATTTTTCAGGGCGACAGTCTCGAGTCCTCTGTGGTTTTGTTTAGCCCTGAACCCTCTCAGTACACTGCTGGAGGGTTCGGGCCTGGGCTATCGGTTGAGAAGAGGTGGTCAGGTCATATCACACCTCCTTTATATGGATGATTGGAAGCTCTTTGCCCCCAACAACTTGCAACTGATGAAGCTACTGAAGGTGACAGAAACCTTCAGTGACGCCATCAGGATGGAATTTGGTGTGGACTAATGTGCAGTCATGCATGTAAAGCGAGGGGAGATTATGGAATCCGTGGGAATACAACACTCGGATTCCATATACTATCGATCCCTTTCCTCAACCGAAACTTACAAGTATTTGGGTATGTCGGAAGCATTAGGCATCAATGCTAGTGACGTGAAACAGTCGTTGAAGGAACGCTTCTTTGGCCGCCTGAATAAAGTACTAAATAGTCTTTTATCAGGCGTAAAACGCGCGCACCTTGCGCCTTCAACGGCTGAGTCATGCCGGTGTTGATGCATACTCAAATGGACTCAGACAGAACTTGACGCCCTGGATAGGAGGGTCCGCACGCTGCTTACCGCAAATCGTATGCATCACCCACGTTCATCGGTTATGAGACTGTATATCCCACGGAAGTGCGGTGGTCGTGGCTTTTTAAATGCTAAGACCCTGCACACTGAACATCTGAACCTCGTGAAGGCGGAGAGAGATAAGAAAAATAAGTACCTTGATCTGGCTCGCAAGGTTGTCGACATGTGGGATGTGAATACAGCAGTCATTGTGCCGATAGTCGTGACGGCCAATGGTATAATAGCCAAGAGCCTCGACGAACATCTGAGGAGGCTCTCGTTGGGCAGCTGGATCAAGGGCTTGATCCAGAAAGCGGTACTCCTGGACACGGCTCGTATTGTTAGGAGGTTCCTCTCTCAGCAGCCCTGACCACCGGTAGCTTGGACCCTGTTCCCGATACCGGTGGGCTACTATTTTTGTATTTTTAAATGGTTTTTTATTTTATTTCTTATAGAATGATATTTAAAAATGTAAAAATATGTAAATATAATAAATAAATGGAATAATAATCAAATTATTTAATATGTCATTCCTAGTATAATTACAATAAATTAACATATAAATTATTAGATACATGCATAATTGTTCTATAACTTGATGTCACTGGGAGGTCTTGAATTTAGAAAAAATATCGTTTAACTGCCGCACTCAGAGACATTTAACGGTTACTTAACGCGCTCCTTAGTAGAGATTTTGTACTAAAAATCTCTACTAAGGAGAGCTTTAAGTAACCGTTAACGACTCTGAGTGTGGCAGTAAGTAGTCAATCAAATTATAGTAGCATTTGTCAACTAAAAGGCTCTTTAGAGTTTTCTTAAATAAGGCAGTATTCATTGCCCTTATTTCTTTAGGTAGTTTATTGAAAATTTCAGGAGCCATCCGAAACACACTTTTGTGCATTAATGTGGTACGGGTTTGGCGCACACAGAGGCGAAGTGCGTCACGTTGTTGCCTATTATTGACTTCTGAGGCCAATTTAAATAAGTTACGATTGACCTTGACAAACATTGAAATCACATAAATATATATGCTTGGTAGAGTAAGTATTTTGTACTCCTGGAAATACGGTTTACAGGTCTCAACCATTTTAAGTCCAAACATAGCCCTTATGCACCGCTTCTGTGCTTTAAAAATTAGGTCAGTGTCAGTTGAATTTCCCCAAAAAATTACACCATACCTCAGGACTGGAGCAACTAAACCATGATATACAGTTAACAAGGTGTTGATATTTGAAATCTGTTTCAATTCATGTAGCGCATATACTGATTTATTAATTCTTTTGCATAGTGTTTCAATCTGGGATTTCCATTTTAATTTGTTATCTACATTTAGACCAAGAAATTTTGTTGTTTGTACTTCAGATACAGGTTCACCCTTATAGTTAATCTGAGGCATAATTGCTTTCATACGCTGATTAAAGTGGATTATCTTAGTTTTCCATATGTTTGCCTGCAGATTATTAATGTCTAGCCATTTAATGATTGAATTTAGGGTACTGCTTATATCATGCTCATAAGACGCTCTGTCATTAATTACACTTAATTGCAACGGTGCTGTCGTCAGCAAAGAGTGTCATTGGGTTTGAATTCACATTTGGAAGGTCATTAATGTATATTAAAAATAATGGTGGTCCCAATACACTTCCTTGCGGCATATTGTATTTAACGTCCCTTTGATAAGAATGTATCCTCCATCTTAGTTCTAATATTAAGGTCTTGACAGACAGACGGACGGACAACAAAGTGATCCTATAAGGGTAGCGTTTTTTCCTTTCGAGGTACGGAACCCTAAAAAAACGGAATCTAAGACCAACGGCGTAGTGACTAAGGTCTTCTTCATCCAGTGCAGTGCAGCTTAGCTCAGAGAATCTAAGTATTAGAAAGCTATAATTTGGCATGGATATACATATTAATAATTCCGACTAAGTGGTAAAATAAAATATACAATATGTGTTGCATATCAGGAAAATTCATAAAGTGAAGAGTGAGCATTAGGCAAAAAACTAAATTTAATGATGCTCTCACATATGCACTCACACTAAAATGGCAATGGGCTGGTCACATCTCGCGCTACACGGACAAAAGATGGACCATAGAAACCACAAGATGGAAAGGCCCCAAAGGAAAAAGAAATGTTGGTAGACCAATAAGACGGTGGGCTGATAATTTATCAAACATGACGGGCAACAACTGGATTAACTTAGGCAAGGACAGAGAGTCATGGCAGAGGCCTTTACCCAAGATGGGATCCATATTTCAAATAAATAAATATAAAATACCCATAACATATTATTTAAATGTTTAATTATCATTTTTTTTATTTATCAATTGTGATTTAAATTATTAATTCTTACTCAACATCATCATCATCAGCCTATTAATGTTCCCACTGCTGGGACACAGGCCTCCTCTCTGTGAGAGGGAATGGGCCGTTATCCACCACGCGGGCCCAGTGCGGGTTGGTGAATGTCACATGTCTTCGAATTTTTGGTTCTAGGACATTCGGTGTCCTCACGATGTTTTCCTTCACCGTTTTGAGAGCAATGGTGATGAAATAATTTACACATAGTAAAGCGCCTGCCTGGGCTCGAACCCACGACCTACAACTTGTAAGTCGCGGCCGATACCACTGGGCCACCACTGCTCACTATTATTTAATTAATTCTTAATTTAACATTAAATTCTAATTTGAAATAATAATTATTAACTTAACAATCAATTCTAATTTATAATTTGATAGTAAATTCTGATTTGATTGAAATGTTATAGTCTATTTTGATTTGTATAATAATGAACAATTTTAATTTAATAATTTACAGTTCAATGAACAATTTTAATTTAATCATTCATAATGTAATAATCCATATGAAATAGATATTTAATTTATTATTAACTAATGAACTACATTTTATCGGCATGCAAAAAACTGATAATATTATTATTTCTACTGTTTTACAACTTCAATGAATTATTGTTTGAATTTTAATTACAGTGATGATTATGCATGGAATATAAAGCTATATAATAATTATTAATTATAACTATAACACTAACATTAATTTAAGCTTACTAACAACATTTGAAATGTAACTATGAAATATGGAATAAACGGCTCATTATTATTATATAATAACCTAACCTAGTGTGATAAACTATAACATTAATTCGTGCTATGATAGTCGGTGCTCCTGTAATCCTGTACACTGTGTAAAAGATATCCCGACCGAAACCGTGGTACCTACCTAGTGCAGTAGGCCGTTTGTCATATCAGTAAAGAAATCAGTAAGTACTTATTGAGCGCTTATAAGGTGGACTCTGATTCTATTGAAACGCAGCGCCATGCTGCGCAAGGTTAAATCATCTAAACTAATATTCTAAAGAGGAAAGATTTGATTGTTTGTTTGTTTGTATGCATTGAATAGGCTACGAAACTACTTAACCGATTTGAAAAATTCTTTCACTGTTGGGAAGCTACACTATCTCCGGGTGACATAGGCTTTATTATATATTCAAAAAAAATAGGGATCCTTACTTAAACTCCAATAATGTAACCCAAGGTGTAAAAAAATACCTAAAATATACTTCCCCCGTCCCGTTTTTACCCTTTGGATACGGAACCCAAAAAAAAACATTAAAATAAAAATAAAAGTTCATTAAAATAATATAATATTTAAACATTCTTGATCATTTATTTTTTTAGTAATCTGACGCAAATAGAAGGGTTTATGTGTGTGTATAATTTTTTTGTTATATACCCGTGCGAAGCCGGGGCGGGCCGCTAGTTATCTGATAAGTTCACAACGCTTATCTGCCGCGCCACCGTGATTGGCGTACGGAAAGTAGCACTTCGAGTACAAAAACTATCAAAGATATTTTTACATACCTTTCAATACTCCAGATTTGGGTGCACTAAACAAAACGCCAGTCGAAGTATTTAGACCTAAAGGAACCTTCTGTGGTCGGTTCAGTCAGCACAGAAACGAGTTGCACGACGTAAAACGAAAGTCTGAAACTCTGAATCTGAAGCTATGTAGAAGTGTGTCACACACAGTGAAGCTAGAGTGGTCAGAGAGTACTCAAAGTAATTCCAAATTCGATCACTCGAATCTTTTTCAGAAGAAGTCATAATCGATACTACGAAGCGTTACCGGTACTGGTTTATTTTGAACTAGCTGTGCCCACAGAGAAAATAAAACTACGTTATACTGTGCCCGCGGCTTCGCTCCCGTCAACTGCCTACCCTACTTACCTACCTACCCTACTTACCTGCCTACCAATTCTTTTCTAGGGTCTTTCTTTCGCGAAGAATCTTAACCCCACCATTCAGAAAATTAAGTCAAATGCACAATGCCATCTATCGAATATGGAGTACAACTGTCCGAGTATCTGAATTGCATGTGTTCTAACTTTTGATAGAGTGAACCAAAAACAAAAACTAAGTAATGGGTACTTCAAGTTATGCACAATTTTTATGCATAAATTTATATACATTGGTTTCGTATTGATTGATGATATTGACAGTATTATTATAGTATTCGCAACATCTTGTTGCTAGTATTAAAAAATCTCATCAAAAGCATAAATGTGAAAACGGAAACCTACAATATTAAAATTAAGCGTGCTTATTGACTTCGCTGACAAAAGAATTGAGATCTAAACGGGTGCCAAGTTCTGTAGATAATCCTGTTAAAAAGAAAAAACCAACATCACACTAGATCACAGTAAAATTATGGGTCCGTGCCCACTCGACCCGCTTAGACTCGACCCGAAGAATAATACCAGATGTTTTACTACCAATTCAGTGCCCTTTGTACAGTCAGGCAAACTGATATTTTAATTATAAATAACTTAATTATACATAGAATATTTTGTTATGATACATAAATATATCCTGGTAGTCAATGATTTCGTTTCATAATTGTAGCTTTGTAGTCTCTACCTCGCTTAAACAGGTTTTCTAGAACAATAGACGAAGCGGCTCAGTTGTTCCATAACTTGCTCCTAAGATTATAAAATGATTTTTGTGTATATTATTATTATTATAATTTTACACTCTCTGTAGTGCAAGCGTTAAATCGACACTTTTCTGTCTGACTATACATCGACGTTTTTACGCCTATCAAAACTTAAATATCCAGCAGTTCTATTCTCTAGGGCACAGCTCTATGACAGCAACGAATCTACAGTTCGGTATTTACTAAGCCACGTAAAGCGACACTAGCTGTGACGGCCGTGAGTTAGAACTACTCAAAGTCGAGCAAGTTGACAGTTTTTCATACATTTTGGTATTCCGTAAGAATAAACAGGGTCGAAGACGCTCGCAGCCTGGCTTACAGCCTCGTTTTTATCTGTCATCCCAAAAATTTTTGCGCGTTGTTCTTCTTGGATTTTAATCTAACTAATATTGTAAATGTGAAAGCTTGGATGGATAGTGGATGTATGTTTGTTACTCAATCAGGCCAGAACGGAACTGGATGAAATTTTTCATAGAGATAGATTATAGCTGTAGGAATAGCACAAAAGCTACTTTTCTTCCCAATATAATGTACCCTTAGGATAAGAATAGTAGTTTATGCAATGGTCATATAATAGAGGTTATTTAAATACGAGCGAATATTAACACGCGAGGTTTTAATACCTAATTATACGCGGTTGCATACACTATTTTATCTTCACTCATACAGTTGAAATAAAATAAAAGTGGAAACGAAAAAAAGATGCGGTATGGCGTGCAATTTAGATTCTCATTGCACCATGACTGAGCAGCGCGCGCATCCATAGACAGTGACACTTCACACTACTTTTCTACGTTAAGTCAATGAGCCCATAAGCGCCAATAAATTAAAAAGAAAAGTATATCTGAACCAAGCAAGAAATTAATAAAATGGCGCTTATTCAAGGGCGCTCAGCATATCCATAGATTCACTAATAGTTCATAATTCCTCGGGCATATCTACTGCGCATGTGCAAATAGCTGTCACGTCGTAACGCAAAAAGGCACGAGCAAAATATTCATTCTGCCAAACATATTTGATGAATATTTAAAATTAATTTACTGATTAAAATCTAAATCTAGAGTAATTAAAATGCCTTAAATTAAGTATTTGTTTTGTTTTACCTTTTATATGAATGATAATCTGTACATAACTAATTTTTAAAACTTTTCTCAAATAATAAAAACTCTATGCGGCGGGCTGAAGTTGGAGTTGAAAATTTAAAAAGTAGCTTAGCTCTTAGCGCTGTACGCTAAGAGCTAAGTCGTAAGTTTTATATGTTTCATGTGAATGCTAATTTATATATTATGTAACTAGCTGTTGCCCACAACTACGTCTGCGTAGCAATAGTACTTCGAATAGGCATTTTTTTATATCAGGCTATAATATTGTAGGTGTGTATAGAAGATTTCCATGATCAAAATTATTCTATGAAGGACAGGATAGTTACCTACGGTCTCAAACTGTTTCCATACCAAATTTCATTTAAATCGTTTCAGCAGTTTAAGCGAGTAAAGGTAACAGACAGAATTACAAAAAAATAAAAAGGGGTAAAATGAGAGAACAACAATAAAAAACAACAACACAACACAATTAGAAAAAAACAATAACAACACATAAACAACATTAACACTAACACTATTTAATTATCTAAAACTTCTTACACTGAACCAACAATTAACACGACGACTAACGCCAACGACCTTGAGGGTACAAAACGCGCACTCGTTTCACACCCGCGCGACTACCAAAATTTTGTAGTTTTTTGTACTTTCCTTATTATTCTATGACTTAAAAAAAAAGCCTCAGATCCAAATATAGATAATTAAATTGTCTTTGAGATGGTGTTGATTTTATTAAAATAAGCCCAGCGGTTTTGGTGTGTATGTCGTGTTTTGTCCGAGTTAGACATAACTTTACAAATTAATTACACTATGTTATACAAATAAAACTCAACATTATTAAGAAAATAGTGTAATATAATATATATTTTTTCAAAGAATTACGACTAGCAATTTAGACGTGATTCTCATTTTAAAATCAGCTACTCAAGGGAATCGGCGCCTTAAGCTAAACTTACATAAAGAGGCAATTGAGGCATGCAGGTGGTCATCTAGCCTCAAACTGTAACGAAATATAAACAAATCAGTGAAATACAGAAAATAAAATACCTAGTAAGACTTTTCTAAAAACCCTCACCCCTTGTTTTGTGTTCGGCTGGTTTTCGATTTTCATATTGTTATTACGCCAAGATAGCCCTGGTTTAACATCCTGCAGATGTATTTTAACGCAGTACTATTGTATTTTATCTAAAGATAAACACATTAAATATTTCTTGGAAAACAATAACCACTGCACTGTGGCGCGCGAAACCGCGAAAAGCTCTTATCTGTGGGGGGTGATACGGGCCCCTATTTAATACGCCGCTGGAGCGGCTATTATCGCTTTATCACGAAAGTTATGTATGGGAGCCATACATCAAACTTATGTTGTTGTAATGTCAATGAACTAAGCTATCAGATTTCAAATGGATTTTCCATGTTTGGATTTGTTTTGTATTTGCAAAAATTGTGTAAAGTCAGCGAAAGGGAATATTTTGCACTGTTTTTGTACAGATGTAGTTAGAAATAAAAAAATAAAAAATTATTTCAATAAGTTTTTTTTTTATTTACATAAGAATACCCTATTTCACATAAATCAATCAATAAATAAACCTCCCCAAACATATTTTTCGAAAAAAAAATTTTTCAAAATACATGACCCGACCGCCTAAAAAAAAAATGGTGGATTTTTTGTTTGTTATTGTTTTTGTTTTCGACTTCATTCAAAGAACCGGCGTTAGCACTTCAATTAGTGGCTTTAGTGGCGTTGTTAATTAACCTACTAATGTAAATAACGACAGTTTGATAAGAATAAGGCAAAATTAGATGTCGAAAAATGACTTACGGCAAAACGGTCGTCATGGCCGGAACAATAGAGGACTTTGTTCGTTGAAATACGTATTTCTGCTGGAATTCACGACACATACACAATCACGCTAGTAAAATCACTTCGTTACTTATTATTCCATGATATTTTAACACCCACAGCACTAGATTCACCATAAACTCGAAAATATAACCATCGCCGACCGGCACACAGGCGGTCGGAACGCGCTTTGACAGGTCCGAAGCAAAAAAAAATCATAAACAAGCGATATCCGGGGTTGCCGGTGATTTGAATGCATTTATATCATCCTTGTCTATGGCCACGCCGTGGAAAGACACTCCCATGTGACGAGAATACCACCCCACAGAAAATAACCGACAACACTGAAGCGCGGGAAGAAACTCTTATTAAGAGGCGGCCACAGATTAGGGTCACTGACCCCGACTCTTATTAAGAATGCTGGACAGTGCAGTGGATAATATTGTCACATTGCCACTGTACATAAGTATATTATAATACTTATATTCCACACAGCCACAGAACTATGTTAAAATCAATCGCTGTGAAAGCACTTAAAAGTTTTCAAATAGTTTTAAATAAAAACAAACAACAAATTATCAAACAAAAAGCGTCAGTTGCGATTTTGCGAGTGTTGTGTGGCAGCTTTACAGTGCGTTGCTTTTACTTATGAAATAGGCAAAAAAATTGTCATTCAGCCTTAAAAATGCATTATTTAAACTCTTATAACTATGAAATCGTTTTTAGTTTCACTCTATTACTTAAAATACTTAAAATAGACCTATATTTTACATTTTAAGGCCATAAAACTCTCTGTCGAAATTTATCAATAAAATTTAAAGAATTTGTTTCAAGCCCTAATTCGTTTACGAAATTGTGATGGGAGATGTCAGCCTAGAGTTCGTCAACGACCATAACCGCGCTAGAGAATACCGTTTGAATCAGCGCTGCACGATCGGTCGATCTTGAGGCTGTCTCACTGACAACCTCGTCGATGAGCACAGCCAAGAAACTGTCTCTTAGAGAATAGCATGGCAGGTTTTATTCTTATAGTGTTAACACACGCTCGAATTTGGTACGGCCGGACCGACTCCGCCCACAAATGCTTTCTCGCTTACACACGCTTGTTTGGACAGAGACGGAATCAATTTAATAATAATTATGTCCGCGGACCACTCTACACACGCTCGGATATGGTCGGGGCCGGACTAACCCCGCCCACAAATCCGTGGTCGGGCCGTACCAAATCCGGACGTGTGTTAACACTATTAGGGTCGAGCGGGCACGGACCCGAAATTATAAAGGCGAAAGTTTGTGAGTGTGTGTGTTTGTTACTTCTTCACGCTAAAACGGTTGGACGGATCTGGATTAAATTTGACATAGAGATAGATAAAGGTGGAAACACATTATCAACACGCGACCCGACGCCACGCCACCCGATGCCTTCTGACGCGTTGAAGTACTAATCCATCCCATACATTTAATATGGTCAGAAACACATAGTCAACACGCCATGTGACGACACGCAATCACACGCGGTAACACGCAGTCAGTTTGGATCAGCGTGTTGCCGGGAGAGGGGGCAAACACGCCACCCGACGCCACCCGACGCATCGGACACAGTGTGTTCCTAGTTAACACCCGATGCCACGCGTCAGTCAGTCGAGAGCATTCCTGGCGTAAAGATATTTTTTGTATGTTTTTACTTAAAATGTAGGATGAACAATTTATCGAATTAGTAAAACGGTACTCATGATTATATGATATGATTTCAGGCCAATACCGTGATCATAGTATTAGAAATAATACTAGAAACAAAGCTACCCTAATTTAGAGTAAAGTTTAATCAGCAGGGTTATTTTTAGGGTAGGGTACTAACTCGGCGAGGGTAATTTTTATGTTTATGCTATAATAGAAATCATTAACTTATTTGAGTCAAATTTTTAAATGGAAGTCAGTTGTATTTTTTACCCGACGGCTGAAGGAGGGGAATGCGTTTATTGTAAAAAAAAAAATTGTTTACTTTTTTGTGTGGCACATTACGGTACGGCACAGTTAGTGGTCAATTTCTATAGTAATCTTACTTCTTGGATGTATGTTTGTTACTCAATCACGCCAGAACGGCTAAACGGATCTAGATGAAATTTTGCTGACAGATAGATTATAGCCAGGAATAACACACAGGCTACTTTTTATCCCGGTATAATGTCCCCTTGGGTGATAAAGCACTTTTGACATGGGCGAAGCCGCTGGCAGAAGCTAGTGTACAATACATAGACATGCACTCCCGGGTGATTTGCTGTAATATTTTGAAGAGTTCCGTTGAATACATGCGAATTTCTTCATCAGGTCTTCATCAAATTTAAATGGGACCAATTCGGGTACATAACCTTCCAAGCATAAAATAATTTTCAAAATCGGTCAACAATTGACGGAGAAGTCGGTGAAAAATTGCTGTTGGTGATTTGAAGACCCGGACTACAAATAAAACCCCGCCCGCCCGCCATCTAAACTAGCACAAATCCGGGGAATGTCGGATAGATGGCAACCCTATACTAGCGAAGCGTGTTGTAGCATCACGTGGGGTGTTGTATATGTGCACGGTTCGCGTCAGAAGGCGTCGGGTGGCGTCGCGTGGCGTCGGATCGGGTGTTGATAATGTGTTTCCACCTTAAATCGAGTTTCTTTTTCGATTCGAGTGTGGTACAACACTAAGTACGTACTGCGTAGTGTCGGTATCGGTCGGTGCGGTGCGTCGCAGGATGTTTAGATGTTACCAGTATAAACCAGATTAGCCAATTGGTTGCAAATTGTGAGTATTCGACATTGACTTGATCTTGGTGTTGTGCATTGTGCAACAACTTCATTCTGTGCTAGACCTGGATTGACTCCACTGTGTTGTTGTGAGTGTTGTGACTAATATTTTATTTAGTAAAACCTGATCACACCGCGAGAGGCGTAACAAAAGGGTATGTTGAGCGAAATATCCATTTAGGTGTATTTCTATTTATGTATTTAATCAATTACAAATATAACAAATAAATTACGACTGAACCAACAAAATAAATTGGCTGTAGAATCTTCTATGAACGTTCCTACTTAGTACCCATTGCTTTAAAGTATCATCTTGCATTAGTTGTTAAAAAACTTTTTAACAAAAAAAAACCGACTTCCAAAACAAAACTGTCTTTGGTACCTATTTTTATTTTCAACTTTAGCTCCGACTTCCGAAAAGAAAGTTATTTTTCGCTTTGCAGTGTAATTTATCTTTATTTTAATCTGTTTAGTTTTGGTACCTTATATTACCATGAAAATCATTTATATTCAGAGGGCATATATTATTATATTATTATTATTATTAAACCTTTTTTATTTCCTTAACATACATAGTTTTTCTTTATTTTTATCTTGGTGTACAATAAAGTATATATAAATAAATAAATAAATAAATAGTTTCTTAACATTAGGTACACAAATTTACATAATTTTTAGTTAAGGCCCCTGGCGGGTATAGGCCTCCTCCAATAATTTCCAGGTTTTTCTTGTCTTCGCTAGTTTTTTCCAGTCTTCTCCAGCATTTCTTTTTATTTCATCTATCCAATGTTCTCTAGAGCGTCACCTGGCTCTCTTTCCACTTGGGCCTAGCCAATTAGTGACTAGTTCAGTCCACCTACCATCTGACAATCTTGCCACGTGCCCTGCCCACTTCCACTTCAGTCGTTTCATATGCTGGAGAGCATCTATAACTTTGGTTTTTTTTCCTTATCTTTTCTGAATTTTGCTTATCCTTCAGCCTAATATTCAGGATACTCCTTTCCATAGCCCACTGGGTCTTCTGTATTCTGTCCCTTGCATATTTGTTGTATATCCAAGTTTGTGATCCGTATGACATGCAGGGTAGCAGACACCCATCCATAACTTTCTTTTTCAGTTTCAAGGGCAGTTTTGATTTCATTATGTCCTTTAAGCTCCAGAACTTACTCCATGTCATGTTAATTCTCCTATCAATTTCATCTTTGTTTCTGGAATTGCTGAATGAAATGCATTTTCCTAAGTATATATAGTTTTCCACATACTCCAAACTCTGCGAATTGTCAGCTAGTATAGGCGTTTGGATAGCGTTTGTCATTACTTTCGTCTTTGGGGTTTGGGGATATTTTGATGACATAGTGCTTCCCATATGCTGTCATGGGATATGGAGTCGAAGGCCTTTGCATAGTCGATAAATGCTAGGTATAAGGGTTGTTGATGTTCTTGATGTTTTTCAATTATTTGGTCCAAGGTATGGACGTGGTCGATTGTGCAGATACCCTTTCAGAATCCTGCCTGTTCCATGGGTTGGTGTTTTTCTATTTCTGGCTCGATTCTCTTGTTTAAACAGGCCGCAAAGACAAAGACAAAGATATTTTATTTCAAGTAGGCCACCAAGCGGCACTTTTGAACGTTACATTAAAGTTTATAAATAATAATAGTTGATTCTACCGTGCATTCGGAAAGTAGCATGTAATGGAGAAGAATGCACAAGAAACTCCATACTTACTCTTTTAAAAAAAAAACTTTTTACAATATTTAGGTACATAAGTACATACCTTGATGAATGAAATTGAGTTTATACAATACAAATATATATAGACAGTCTTCAGAAGGTCCAACAATAATTCAAAACAATAATGTTCTGCATGTCACTTGTTTTTGCGCACTGAGAAAACTTCATCATACAAAATATTACCATCATTCACTGTGAGGTCCTGGATGCTTAACTTACTGATTAAAGTGCTGTTAAAGTCTCCCTACTATGTACAAACAGTTTGTACATAGTAGGGAGTAAGCTTATAGGACGGTAATTACTCGCATCTGACGCGTCCCCCTTCTTGTAAATGAGTATTATTCTTGACTCCGCCCATTTCACAGGTACTTTATGCTCTTAGAGGATTTTATTAAACAAATTTGAGAGAGGACCAGCCAGTAATTACTTTCCTAGTTTGAGAGCTTCATTTGGGATGTTATCATGTCCGGGACTTTTTTCTTCTTTAAGCCTGTCTATTTGTCTTATTATTTCTGCTTCTTCGAAGGGTTCGATCGACAATGACGCTGTTGTATTATCTACATTGTATTGATGTGTCTGGATTTTATTGTTATTGTTTTTGTAGCTGTAGAGGTCTTTGTAGTAATCTGAAGCAATTCTCACGATGTCTGTCCTTGTTTGCGTATATTTTTGAGTGTCTTTTGATTTTAGCTCTGGAATCCACTCTTTAAAAGTATTAATTTTTTTTAAACTCTCTTTTTACTTCCAAATTTTAATAAGTTTGATTCTATTATCTTCATTCTATAGTTTTTTTTAATTGATTTAGGTATTTATTTATATTTTCTTCTCCCTGTAATAGGTTTCGGTGGTTTCCGAATTTTGCTCTACTTAACTTTTGTTTTCCTAGGTTAAGTGTGCCTCGTACTAATTTATGGTCGCTCGGGTATGTGTAATTTTTTACTGTTTCTATATTTGAAATTTTTTTTGGGTTATTACTGAGAATATAATCTATTTGGTTTTTAGTTTTTCCATTTGGGCTAGTCCATGTCCAAAAACAATTTTGCTGTTTTTTGAATAGAGTATTTATTACGGTAAGTTTATTTTCCAGTGCATATTGTAGTAGACGTTCGCCTCTTTGATTTCTACTGCCATAACAATATGGTTCCATCACTATGTTTTCACCTTGCTTTCTTTGTCCGATTTTTGCGTTTAAGTCACCCATAGTAATTATTATTCCATTGGCGTGGTGGTGAGCAGTTTGCAATTGGTTGTAAAAGGATTTAATTTCTTCTTCAGGTGCTTCATTAGTGGGCGCATATACTTGTATCAGTGATAATTTAGTTGTTGCAAATTGGAGGTTCAATAAACACACTCTTTCCGATATTCCTATGTAGTTCTGGATGTTAGACTTATATTTCTTTTTGATTAAGAATCCAACACCGTGTAGACCCTTTGTTTCGCCTGTATGGCAAAAAATATGTTCTTCTAGTTCCACAATGTAGCTTCCAATTTTTCTTATATTCGGCTAATCCAATTATATCATATTTTATTTTGTTTAAGGAATGTTGAAGCAATATCATTCTTTGTGGTGATAAGAGTGATCTCACATTATATGTACATATATTGAGTTGTTGTTGTTGTGTTGGAGGGTTGTAGTCTTTATCTCCCGCGGGGACAAACCGTGTTGGGAGATGGAGAGAGGCCTTTTGTGATTGCTATTCTGAGTCATAATGCTCAGTCCTCGGTAATGATTCAGGCAAAGTCTTCTCAGAGTTGTATATAAGTTTGGGTTTCTGTAGAATATAGTTTTTCATTGTTATTGTTTTACTTTTCTTAACAGGTTGATTTTTGCTTCCCGTACTACTTGGGCTATTTACTGTTTTAATTATTTCAGGAGATTCGGGTAAAATTCTTTTGTTATTGTTCTGTGTATTTTTTTTATTTTTGCCGGGTAACACAATGAGCTTATCATATTTTATAAAAGCTGTATTGCCTGCCTCCTTTTCCTCTCTCAGTTGGGCCTGCAAGTCTTTGCGTTTATTCAAAACATCTAGAGGATAGTCTTGCTTGATGTAATATGGTGAGTTTTTTAAGCATTTTTGATTTTGCTGGACTTTTATTTTTAGTCCCATTGTGCTAAATGTAACAACAACAGGCCTGGTATTTTCGCCCTTCTTTCCAATTCTTCTGACAGCCTCTATACCATTTTCATAATGTAGACCAAAGTATTTATTTATTATGTCTAATATTATTTCTTCTAAGCCATGGTATGATTTTTCTTGTTCTTCGACACCAAAGATAACTAAATTTTTGTTAAATCTTTCGAAATTGTTTATTTGTGAAGTATGCTCCTCCAGTTTCTTTTCCAGGTGTTCATATTTTATTTCCAAGGTCCCAAACTTATCATTTATATTATTATTGATGGTGGTTTTTATATCCTCTTTCATTTCGAGCATATCTATTTTTTGTTGTTCCAACATCCTTTTTATTTCATCCATGTTTACAAAAAGGTGTCAATAGCCGGGTCCACACCGGATGATCCATCGCGCTCCAATCGCGCGCGGCAGGAGCGCGATCCAAATGTGCGGGCGGTGTGGACGTGCCGCGCGCGATCCATGCGCAAGTATTGGAGCGCGCGATCCCTGCTGCGCCCGACCCGTGCGTTGTCGGTTTTTTTGCCAGCCTCAAAGGTGCCTCAGTTGCGTGCCGCGCGCGGTGTGGACAGTTGTGTGTGGTTCGCGCGATCCTTCACGCCATGGACATCTCGCAAAGTCGTCGTCTGATATCGCTTTATAAGGAATTTAAATGTTTATGGGACCCAAAAGATGTTAATTATACCAATAGAGGTATAAGAGACGATGCTTGGCGTCAGATTTCTCGCGAAATGGATAACATAAAAATAGAAGACCTAAAGAAAAAAATGCGGTCTTTGGCGGGAGGCTATCATGGATCGCCTATGGATCGCTAGGAGCGTAGGTTCAGGATCGCAGTTCAATTAAACTGGATCGGCCTAGTACGATCCACGAACCACACTCCGTGATCCTGGATCGCGGATCGCGCGATCGCTGATCCAGGTTGGATCATCCGGTGTGGACCCGGCTAACGTTGTTGAATGCTTTTGTTTTGAGTATAATTGTTAACAGCGCCCTCTGTTAGCGGAATGTTGAAACTTTTAGATTTGGATATGCCTGATTACTGACAGTGAGCAATCGAGATCGATATGTTCAGTTATAGTAGTTCTGAAGGTTTTCGATAGATGGCGTAAGTTGTATCACCGGAGTTCATGAATATGGGAAGTCTTTTTCAATGTTTTCTTTGGGAAGCCGTCAAATACTGGCAAAAATTACAATTTACTACACCTTAGCACCATACATTCCATACAACGATTAGTAGACAGAATAAACCAAACTGAATGTTTTGAGATAATGCACTTAGCAGATTGTTTATCAATGTCACTATAGGGTATTTTTGTTTTTTCTTATATTTACGTTTTACTTGTTTAATTGTTCATTTATCGCACTTTATGATCGCAGTTCCGCCTAATGTTTCATTAACGCTCGATTGACGATTCATGTAGTGTCTTGGTTCCCTTTTTTCCATTTCACAGAATTTCACTTGACACATCAAAGTTGTTGGTCGTTGAAATTTTTTTTTCATTTGAAAAAGAGAACGATCGGTTTAACCACTGGTTTTCATTTGGTCCTTTATATTATTTCGGTTAATCTTTGTCCAATTTCAATGATTTTTCACTTTTTGCTTCGATAATGACTTGTTTTCTATTTTTTATTTCACTTTAAATACAGACTCGATGTCAACAGTGCCAGTGTTGCCACCTCGAGGGCATGTATAGCAAAGGGCATTCTCATAACAATTCGAACAAGCCTAAACACGATTGCGATACATTGTTTTATTACGGCATTGCGGTGCCTACCTTCCGGCTTTCGAGACCACCACCAGACTAGATCGATGGTACCATTTTCATGAGAACCATTTATTTTTTACTATTCAGGATATTTATTTATTTATTTTAACTTTATGCACAAGTACAAAGGCGGACTTAATGCCTTAGGCATTTTCTACCAGTCGACCTTAGGGCGGTGCAGACATAATATATGGCAGGTGCAACAAAATGAAAAACCAAATTGAGTTTTTTTATTTTTTTATCTATTATATATATATATATATAAAAGCGAAAGGTCACTCATTCACCTATCACGAAATATCGAAAACGGCTTGACGTATAAAGATGAAATTTGGCAGGGAGGTAGCTCATAGTTATTAGACGTGCGCTAAGAACGGATTTTGCGACAAGACCGGATTTAGGGGTTCTAAGGTCTCTCGCAAGTTTATATGAAAGTCCTTCATTTTTGAGCTACAAACTTAAAATTTGGCAAGAAGGTAGTTTATAGTTAGTAGACGTCCGCTAAGAACGGATTTTGCGACAGGAACTTCGGGGGTCTAAGGTCTCTCGAGAGTTTATATGAATTTCCTTCATTTTTGAGCTACAAACTTAAAATTTGACAAGGAGGTAGTTTATAATTAGTAGACGTCCGATACGAACGGATATTGTGACAGGGCTGGATTAAGGAGGTCTAAGGGCGCTGCAAGTTTATATGAATGTTTAATACAGGCCTGCGGATCACAGCCAAGAGGCAACGCCGGGGCCCATTAGAAACGTTGTTACTATTGGATCCAACCAGGACTATACCCGCGACACTGCGATGCGCAGCAGCGGTGGCTAGGGGTCTGTTTTTGATTAGGAAAGATACTGGTTCCTGGGAAGTGGGACAAGTACACGAATTACAGTAGAGAGGTTGTACCGGTTCTGGCTCACGGTATTCTCCGGCTCAATCTCAAAAATTTGGGGCGCCATCCTAAAAAAAAAAAAAAAAAATTGGTATGTTTTCCTAGGTTTTGCTATGCTCTGATCACGTTTCTGTGGTCCATTTTTGTCTACGATGTGTGGTTCCAGAGATACAGAATCACTATCCACTAACATAATCAGGTCTCGATAACATTTCTTTGTTTGTCATGTCTCTATTGTTGTTCGAGAAGGGTGAGCAGTTCATTGTTAAACGCTCCCAAAAGGTTTCATTGTTTGTCAATTCTTATCTATCGTTAATTGTTCGTTGTCCGTCGAGCTCCTTATCTATGGATAGTATAGATATTGAAACGATTGAAAATAAACCCGAATTAAAGGTGTCAAACATACCTAATATGTTTTACTGAATTACTAACCGTTTACATATTGTAAAACAGTGACTTGAAAATAAAAATTTATCGATGAAGCCCTGCTTATTTTTCTGTAGGGTCTAAAGTAACCTAACATGAAGAAGATGATGGAGCTGAGTTTGCTCGCTTTGCTCGTTCACTTCAGCCTCCGTGATCTCCTCGCCCCGCACTCCCTAATCATTACAGATAAGGAATGTTCACGGCTCTCTTGCTAGCAATAAAACCACTTTCGTTAGGTAACTTTTTTATTACAATTGTTATTTCAATCTATAAAATATGAACGGAACATCGCATCCACTAAAACATCGTTGTATAGTGTGTTCCGTGTAAATACTTTTACAAAACTGTGCATTGAACACCCTCGATACTTATATAGCAAATACATTAAGCAATATTCACCACAAACTGAAGTCCAACCATTCTGAATCCTATCAACATTCCAGTACCATCTTTTACAATTCCTTTTTAAAAACTCAAGATGATATCGTGTTGGTGCTCGTCCGTATGAATCGAAATAATGACCTACGCCATTTGAATCAATGTGTAAAGCTACCCAATGTGAACCAGGTTTTTCATCTGTGTCCAAATTGCATATTATGTACGTTGGTACATGGGCATACATGGGGAGTCTATTAGCTGCATAAACATTACTTTCTAGACTAGGATGTCTATTTTTCAGATGTTGTTGTATCTCTAGTGTATTCATGATATTACTGATATTAGTAGATTATTACAGTACCAATCTATTCAACGGTTAATGTAGGAATAGTCAATTATAGTGATTTTTAAATATTAAATAACATTCCTTTGTGATGATTTGCAGCAGTTGTGCCAGGGACGTTAGATAATTTTGTTGACTCATTCGTTTGTTTAGGAATTGGTTTTTGATTAGAAAACACTTAGTGGTTAACTGGAGAAAAATGCAAAGGATGTGAGATATTTTTTTTTATTCATAAGTGCGCTATTGTACTCAGGAATTCGTTTGAGATTAGAAATCACAAGGATGTGAAATAAATTGTTGACTCATAATGTATTTAGGAATTCGTTTAAGATTAGAAATCACTTAGTGGTGCTATATAAGACCGAGAAGCTGCGGTCATGCAGTTAGTTCATGGTCGTCTGTGAGCAGTGGTTAGTTCAAATTCAAATATTTTATTTGCAGAATATGGGTGGGTATACAGGTGTTAAAATTGAAAAAATATATATCGCCATAATCAGGCTCACGCCATGCAAATTTAAAAAGCATATTAACAAATTACAGATTAATTAATTATACATAGTATCAAGGAAATAAGGAATTATAGCGGAAAATATCAAGCATACAATAATTTATATTATTACAATTAACAGAAATAGAAATATCGATACATGGACGATTATTATTGTTATTATTTTCTGCTTTAAAATTTATCATCAAGAAACTCTTTTACTGAGTAATATGATTTATCTAACAGTATTTTTTTTAGTTTATTTTTAAAAATATTATTGTTAGAAATTTCGAGTAAGTAATTGGGTAGATGATTATACACTCTAGGAATCATACAAAACACACTATTGTTCAAAAGTGCAGTTCTATTAGAAATAAAGCTTATTTTAAATCGGTGCCTCTGACTTTTTAATTTAATAAAAGAACTGCTGTTATTTCTCACAAACATAATCATGTCCAATATATACAAACAAGGTAAAGTTAACACTTTAATTTTTGGGAATATTGGTCTACAACTTTCAGTCTGTTTCATCCTAAAAATCGCTCTAACGCATCTTTTTTGCGCTCTAAACACCATTTCTTTATCTGGAGAGTTGCCCCAGAACATGACACCATACATTAATAAAGGGGTAACATAGCCGTGATATGCTGTTAGAACTGCGGTCGTATTAACGGTTTTAGATAACATGTAGATAGCATATGAATACTGATTCAGTTTTTTACACAACACTTCAACATTTGGTTTCCAATTTAACTGGGAATCAATGTTTACTCCCAAGAACCTTGCTACATTTACTTGTTCAATTTTTGTGTCTTTGTATTGTATATCCATGTCTTTTAATGTATCAACTCTATTTCGAAATGTCATTAATTTTGTTTTGCTTAAATTTATTTTTAGATTATTTAAGGTCAGCCATTTAATATTTTTTTCTAAGGCATTATTTATCTCTATTTGCATTTGTCTTTTGTCTCTTCCGGTAAATATAACTGTACTGTCATCAGCAAAAAGAACAGTATCATTGAACGTTACTCCGGGTAGGTCATTGATATATATAATAAATAATAACGGCCCTAATACACTACCCTGTGGTACCCCAAAATTATTATTTTTGTAATTTGATTCATAAGTAGTAATTTTTTTTGTTGAATTATCTAATCTTGTGATGTGTGTTGACTGTTTTCGATTGCTAAGGTAACTTTTTATGAGATTATAAACGTTTCCCCTAACTCCATAAGCATATAACTTATCTAATAATATACTGTGATCAACGTAATCAAAAGCTTTTGTTAGGTCCATATAAAGGGCGCACGCATAGTTTTTTTTATCAATCTCTACCATAATACCTTGTAAAAATGAAAATATTGCCATATTTATCCTCTTACCTTTCCTGAAACCTATTTGTTCTTTTGCAAATAAGTTATTTGCCTCGAAGTAATTATATATACTTTCATGGATTACTTTTACAAAAACTTTGGACAAAATAGGTACTAGTGCAATAGGTCTATAACAACTCATATCATTATTGTCGCCTTTCTTAAAAATAGGCTTAATCACAGTAAACTTTAATTTTTCGGGAAAAACACCATGGAATATACAAAGGTTAATTATATGACTAAGAATAACTGATAATTTAGTTGATACATATTTTAAAACATTAGTTGAAATGTCATCATAGCCTGTACTATTTGTGGACTTCAGATTTGAAATTATTTTTTGAATATCACTTGGTGTAGTGGGTTTCATAAATATTGAATTAGGTTTACTTGAAATGCTATTTGGTGTTTTATGGGAGACTAATTTGGTGATTTGATTAATAAAATATTCATTAAATTCATTGGCTATGATGAGGGGGTCTTTAATTGTAGTTATCATTAATTTTAATTTCTCGTATTTCTTGTTTTGGTACATTCATTTTATTTTTGTTGATAACGGTCCACGTAGCTTTAGTTTTGTTATTTGCATTACTTATGAAATTATCGTTCTTGGTCTTTTGTGTCAGTTTAATAATACGATTTAACCTTGATGAAAGTTCTTTAAAGGTTTTTTTATTATATTCTGTTCGATTTTTCCGTAACTGCCATAACAGCTGACGTTTACGCTTGCAGCATAGTCTAATACCCTTCGTTATCCATCTTGAATTTGCTTTCGTTTTAATCTTAATATACTTTTTAGGGAAACATAAGTTATAAAATAGACCGAACAGGTCATAAAAGTAATCGAACGCTATATTTGGGTCATCACTATCAAACACATCTTCGAAACTTAGGGCATTTATGCACTCATTAAATTTTTCCATATTTTCTTTGCTATAGTCCCGTTTTTCGATGAACCAATATTTTAGAGAGTAGCTGGGGTTTACCGGACATGTGAGTATCTGCGCGGTGTGGTCTGATAATGCAAGTTCTAAAACATTTGCTTCGCAGCCGCGTATGTTAAACATGAAATTGTCAATGCATGTTCCACTAACCACCCTCGTTGGTTCATTAATTCCTAATTTAAGGTTAAATGAAGACATTATTTGATTAAGCTCAGTAGATTCTTTACTTTTTCTTAATGTGTTAATGTTAAAATCACCACAGAGTATTACCTTATTTTTACCAAGACAGAACCGATTCAACAGAGAGTCAAGTGCTGTGAAGAACTTATTAATGTCCTCAGCATTGACCTTGGGTGGTCTATAAATGCAGAAAATATATAGTTTATGGTCAGTCAAATGTATACCTGAGCATTCAAAAATACCCTCAATTGAGTATTTTTTTACATCGTTGATAGGAACAAATTGTTGTGAGTTATGAACGAGAATACAAGATCCACCTCGACGCTTCTTGCGATTAAACACCGAGCCCACAGAGTAATTCGGAATGTTTAAAGAATAGAAGTCACCACTAGACATGTTGTGCTCAGTTATGCCTAACACTTTTATATCTTGTACATTTTCTAAAGACTTTAATGATGCAAGTAATAAATCTGATTTGTTTATTAGACTGTTAATATTTTGGTGCAGTATTCTAATTTTGTTGTAGACGAAAAAAATCACTAGATGATTCTGGTACAGGTGTCTCAATTACCATGTCAGTTTGGGTACTGATATCACAAAATTTGGTCAACATATCGGTCTGGGTACCCCTATCAATTAATGGCTGTGTATGTTCCAAACTATTATTTGACCTTTTACAATACATATCATACTTTAGTCTGTAATTTACACGAAGAATTTCTTTTAAGAGTGACTGAGCTGTGTAAAGAGGAAAAAATATGCGTTTAGGTATCATTACAGAATATTTCATATCAATAAAGTTTGTATTTTTGAATTTAGTACATGCAAATCTAATTTCATAATTTAATTTTTTCTCATTAAGCCATTTATTACGTGGTATTTCTGATATTATTATATTAGGTTTACATGTATCATTCAAAAACTCTTTAAGGGAAAACAAAAGCTCATTAGGGTTTTTATCATTACTTCCTCCAAGTATAACTATAAAATCACTACTATTCAAATTTTTTATTTCGGGTTTTGCTGCTGCTAATACCTCCTTTAAGGGAGCTCCATATTTCGAGTAACATGTTATCATAAATTCATCTCCAGTCAGGTTTTGAAGGGTTTCCCTTATTTTATAGCCTTGGTTATCTGCCAAAATAATAATTTTTCTTCTCTCAGATTTACTAGTCTTTTTATCAGAGTCTTGTATCTGCTCTTCATTTGCACATGTATTTGAAATCTCGCAATGTATCTTAGAGGTACGTAGATCGCCTTTCAGTAATGATGCATTTTTGTTTTGAGATAAAACAAACGGGTCCAGAGGTTCATTAGACGGGGGTGACATTTTTGAGCTGAGATCCCCAATCATATTCTGTGTAGATCCATGAAGTTCAGGACTTAAGGCATTGTTTAAGTTTTGATTGGATAAATCTGATTCTGGAAACACCGTAGGACTTTGTAAGGGCTTTCTCTGAATTAATTTCCGCCTAAGTTTGGGTGTTACACTTTTTCTATCAAATGTAGTGTTAATCTTTTTATATTGGTCTATAATTTTTAAAGAGTTTTGCAGGTCTGCTTTCAAGCGAAAATTCTCTGAGTTTAGGTTTTCAATCTCATGATTAGCGCTGAGAAGATCATCTGTTAATGTGTTAATTTTTTCATTTAAGTCGTGCAATGTTTGGCTATTATTGTGATAGCTATCTGGTAAACTCATCATTGTCGTATCGAATATACTTGATTCTTGGTGAATATTGCTTATGTCACCCAACGAACTGGCTCTGCATGGTTTACGGTGAGTAATATTTTCAAAATCCATTTTTAGTTAGTATTTCAATCAACAGTAAATTCAATGTTATTTTTCTGAGTGCAACGAAACACACTTCCAAAAGACCAGAGTCCAAATTGGAAAAAAAATCGTACGAATGATTTCTGAACGATTGTTTTGATGTCAAGATTTTAAACTCGACTTGTAATTGGTTATTATTTGTTCGATGAATCAGCTGATTGATGTTTACATTGAAAATTTTGCACTGTTCGAATTTTTAACTGATATTTTTATACTTAATTTCACTTTTTAAAGCTTTTAACTGTTAAATGTCACTGCGCATGCTATTTTTCTTAAATACATCCATTAGTTAGTTAGTTCTTACGCATTTTTTTTTTCTTAGTTCCTAGTATACACAGAATTTCACTGTATTACACAAACACTGTTATATTTATTATAAGACACAATTGTCCACTGCCATAACATTAGCACCGGTTTTACGTGCCCGGCCAAGTGAATATTATTTGTTATTTCTAAACAATCACAAAGAAAACTGATTAAATTAAATAAAAATATCGCTGAGTATTGTTGACACATTGGCTGGTGTTGCCAGACTATCCAGCTATCCTAGTAGCTACCAATACTACGTTTGTTTTGTTTTTTTTTGTTTGTTTGTTTGTGTGTTACTTCAATGGCTATGGAGGTAAGTGTTTATTCTATTACCAAACTTCGATACTTTTCTTTCTGTCTCTTTTATTTAAGTGTAAACAATTGATATTAACATGATAACTGTGTTGTTGCAGAAATAATTCAGTTTCGTAGACAATGATGAATATACGTATAAACCGTATTACTACCCGAATCTATCACCTGAACACGAAGAAGATGGTCATGACACATGCGGTACCAGAAATATGAAATTGCAGGCGATTGATCAATTTTTCGAAGTGGAGCCAAAATTAAAGAAAAGGAAACTGATATCTTCAAGCGTGGCACGAGCCGCTAGAGATGGTGTATCATACATTTCTACTAATTCTGACGATGGAGACCAAGCGACGCATCTCATAAAAATTGAAATCTATGATATGAAGAAGCTAAGCAAGATTCCAAATACCGATCATTGGAAACATGCCACCACAAGGATTCAATATTATGTTAAGAATAGTAACGATAGCATCTACGATAACACAAACAGCCTCGTATACAAAATAACGAAAACAATTGCAGAAAGCGGAAATGTCAAAAAAACCTTTTTTAACAAAGACAGTCAATAGCTGATCATTAGTGAATGTGATTCTGTTTAAGTACATAAATGACTTTTGTGTGTTCATTAGATAATTGATTCTACCTGGTTTTCTAACCCTTTGCTAGACTATAAATATTGCAAATTATTTGAAATTGAGTGTTAGTTGGTCTACCAACTCTTAGCTGTAGCTTACTCCTACCTATTTCTGTTTTGCTATTAAGATGGAAAACGTTAGTGAAGTGTGCATCAGTGCTTTCTTTGCCACACCCATGGAGAAATGTGAACTGTTCGATTCATATTATGATGAAGAGTTGTACAATCACTGTGTCATGGTTGAAACACAAGTATGTAAGTATAATAAACATAAGTTTCTATAAAAATTTATACATTGTTTTATATTGTTTTTAATAAAATTAAACATTTTGACAGGCAGCCACAACAACTTGGAAGGGGAATGAAGCGGACGAACATCGAAGAACCCAAGATCATCAAAAAACCAAGATTTGAAGAAGAAGCATCTACCTCTGCAGGGACCAGTGGTGGTGGTAACGAGGATCAAGTGGAATGTCCAACATGTCATATATTTATTAAGAAAAGGTATTTAACTAATCATTTTAGAAGTAATGTTCACAAAAATAATCTTTTATTACACATAATTCTTTAACAAATGTGAGTGTTGTTGAATCTGCTTTTGGAAACAGAATTTTAACTTATAAAATCAAAAGTAGAGTAGATAATTTGAGACCATTACATTTTGAAACTCCTGAACTATTTTTAAATTCTATTAAGGATGATATTTTATTTTTGATACAAGAGTGTATTCATCAACACACAATTTTTAAAGTTAACTTCATACTGCATGCTGATTTTGTTCAACAAACTAAAGATATTCATGATACGTTTGATTTTCAAACATTGAACTATATTATTTGTCAAGGAGACGACTTAAATATTTTCTTTTCATCTTTAAATGATGCATTAACTAGCAAAATTAGTGTATTTGAAAAAAAAGATAGTGGGTGGAGTCTAAAAAACATAAAATCTATAGACATGAATGTCAATAAATTCAACCCCCTACGTGGTACTTCTTACATAGATCTTCCCAGCGATATAAAATTAAAAAAGGCTGTTGTAAATGTAAAAAACGAAGATTACTTTTGTTTTAAATGGGCATTACTCTCAGCGTTATACCCCGTAAACAAAAACGTAGATCGGTTATCATCGTACGCTAAACATGCAAATAAACTTAAATTTGATGGCATTTCCTTTCCCGTTAAAGTTTCTGACATACAATATAATATAATACAATTGTAGCAAGAGTAGAAAAATTAAACGATATTAGTATTAATGTTTTTGGATTAGAATATAATAAAGAAAAACAGTGTAATTCTATAGTAGGTCCATTATTTTTAACAAAATGCCGTAAGGCTAGACATATCAATTTATTTTTTCTCATGGAACGGATAATCATTACTGTTACATAAAAAATTTATCGCGGTTAGTTAGTAAACAAATTTCAAAAGATTGTCACACCATGTACATTTGCGATGCGTGTCTACTTCATTTTCCATCTCAAGAAAGGTTAAATAACCATGAACAATATGATTGCGCTCACATTTGTACAGAATTACCAAACAGTGAAACTTTAAAAAAGAATTGGTTTGATCAATCTGTTTCAAACGATAAAATTAAATTTGATAGCTATGAAAAAAAGTTAAAGATACCATTCGTTGTTTATGCTGATTTTGAAGCATTTTTAAAACCAATAGAATCATGTTCTAACGAATCATCCAAACCATTTACACATAATGTTCAGAAACATGAAGTGTATAGTTTTGGTTATTATATAAAACGTTCATATGATGATAAATTATCAAAATATGTAACATATAGTGCATCTAACTGTGTACAAGTGTTTATGGCAAGCTTATCTAACAATTTAAAAGAAATATGTAGAAAAATAGATTTCAAAAATGTCCAGTTCCGTTAACAAATGAAGACAAAAACCAAATTTCAAACACAACTATTTGTCATATTTGTGAAATTGAGTTAACAGAACCTTTTTATGACTTTGATTGGTACACTGGTAGTTTTATAGGTGTTGCTCATAAATCATGTAGTTCGAAGTTCAGAACACCACGTCATATACCAATATTTTTACACAACCTTAGTCACTATGATGCTCATTTTATTGTTCATGCATTAAACTTTTGTGATGGTGAAATCGAAGTTATCCCCCAAAATAAAGAAAAATATATATCCTTTTCCAAAAAGTTGAAAATAAATAACCATGAAGTTATATTAAGATTCGTAGATTCATTTAAGTTTTTACCATGTAGTTTAGATCAATTAGCCAAAAATCTCAGTATTGATCAATTTAAAGAATTACATAGAAATTTCCCTAATAATGAAGATTTCATTCGTTTAAAACGGAAAGGGGTTTATCCATACGAATTTATGACTAATTATGATAGTTTAAACCTAACATCACTCCCCGATCAAAATATTTTTTATAGTTCGCTCACAGATTCTCATATTTCAAAAGATGATTACAATCATGCTAAAGATGTTTGGCAACACTTTGGTTGTAGTAATATGCTAGATTACTCAAACTTATATTTAAAAACAGATGGTTTACTTTTGTCTGATGTATTTGAAAACTTTAGAAAGCTATGTATTAATACTTATGATTTAGACCCGGCCCATTATTATACAGCTCCAGGCTTAAGTTGGGATGCAATGCTAAAATATACACGGAATAGAATTAGAACTATTGACAGATTATGAGAAAATTGCTTTTATTAGGTCAGGTATCAGGGGTGGTGTATCTCAATGTAGTAATCGTTATGCTAAGGCTAACAACAAATACATGGATGATTATAATGGAGAAAAACCAAATTCATACATCACATATTTTGATGCCAACAATTTATACGGTTGGGCTGTCTCAATACCTTCCTACTGGTGGATTTGAATGGGTAAATCCCAATATAGATTTTAATGTGCCTGAGACATCGGAATTCGGATTTATTTTAGAAGTTGATTTAGAATATCCCGATGAACTTCATGATTTACATTCGGACTTTCCTTTATGTCCAGAAAACATTTGTGTGGGAAATACTAATGAGAATAAACTAGTGCCAAATTTGAATAATAAAGTTAAATATGTAATTCATTACAGAAATTTAAAGCAATGCATAGAAATGGGTGTAAAATTAACTAAAATTCATAGAGTTTTAAAATTTAAACAGTGTCCTTGGTTAAAAACGTATATAGATCTAAACACAAAATTTAGAACATTAGCAAAATCTGATTTTGAAAAAGCTTTTTATAAATTAATGAATAATTCAGTCTTCAGTAAAACTATGGAGTATATTGAAAAAAGGGTTAACCTAAAATTAGTTACACATTGGGAGAATCGGGGTAAAGCTTTAGGTGCTCAAGATCTAATCGCTTAACCACTATTTCATAGTCTTTCAATATTTTCAGAAGATCTAGTTGCTGTTCAGTTACGAAAAACTAAGTTAATATATAACAAACCAATTTACTTAGGATTTTGTATTTTAGATATTTCAAAAACATTAATGTTTGATTTTCATTATAACTATATGCTTAAAAAGTTTAGTAACATCAATTTATTGTATACAGATACGGATAGTTTAATATATCATATAATTACTGATGATTTTTACACTGATATAAAACCTGACCTTTGCTCATACTTTGATACCTCAGATTATGATGCAAATAATATTTTTGAATATCCAAAATTAAATAAAAAGAAATTAGGTTTTCTCAAAGATGAAAATAATGGTAAAATTATAAAAGAATTTGTAGGTTTACGGTCTAAAATGTACGCTTTTGATGTAGATAATAAGATTATAGCCAAGGCAAAAGGGGTAAATAAATGTGTCACTAAAAAGATGACAATGAATAGTTATAAGTCTTCTCTATTTAATAAAAAAGTGCAGTATTGTAGTATGCTTAGATTTAAATCAATTAAACATACAGTTTTTACACAAAAACTAAATAAGACTTGTTTATCATATAATGACACAAATGATATATTTTAGATAATTGTAACGGACGCATGGCTTTGTACGTTGCGTGGTGATTTTTTAGCATAAGGGCTTCCCACGTAGACCTATAACGGTGTTTATGGCGACCATGTGTTTGGGTCTTTTTAACGAATCTTTGAATGAAGCAATAACCCTGACCGTTGTCGGCATTTTGTAAAAATAAAGAAACAATCCATGTTTAATGGCTCCGTAACGGTGAACGCCTTGTTTGTCAAAGGTTTACCGCTTTGAAAAATAAATAACTATAAATGCTTATTGTCTGCAGACCCGTACGCCGCCTTAATAAAACATTGAATGGACTATTGCTGTTATCCCAAAACACATTAAGTAATTACCGGGATCGGCGTGAGAAAATAAGATATCCCGTTAGTTAGTTATTATTTGTAAATTTCTCTTTTCGTGGTACTAAAAATAACACGTGAATGTTAAAATATAATTGATGTAGGTTCCATGTGAGTTCTAAAGTATGAGTACAAAACATATGAGAACTACTGTAATACATATAAGAACTAGAGAAAACGTAGATAATTAGGTAAGATTATGCATGTTTTGATAGCTCATAAGTAGGGAGGAATCTAGGTTAGATAAGATTTTTGTGTTGACCTTTTTACAGTTTATATGTTTCCTAGGTAGAATTAAGTATGTAGATTAAGGAAATGTATAATTTGTGTAGATTTAAGTAAGATAATATTGATGATTACGGCATTTCTATGACGCCATGCCCGAGCGCCATTGAGAGAGAGGGGCGCCATTGTTCGCGCCTAGCGGTTCTTGTATAAATAACGGACCGTTTGGAGGCTGAGACACAGTCGGACACAGTCAGTCTTCAGCTCTACAATTGTAATAACATACAGTTGTAATAACAATAAGGAATAAAATTGAAGATACGAATCACGACAGTATTTTCATTCTTCCAACGCACAACAAATACAGTCCACTTCAGTCTGGTCCTACGAGCTCGGATAAAGAACCAAGAACCAGCGGCAACCAGGCCCACTACAGTCTGGTCCATCAAGCAGCGGATACAAGAACGAAGAACCCGCTGCAACCAGAACCACTGAGCTGCAGACGAAGTACGAAGATCTGCGGCAAGAGCGAAGAAAGGAACCCGGCTGTCACCGAGCCGCAGACGAAGTAAGAAGATCTGCGGTAAGAACAAAGCTGTACGGAACAGGACCGGTTTCGAACCTAACCGGTCTTGAACCTGACCGGCTTCAACACAACTGAACCCGACCGGCTTACCGAACCGAGCCGACCGGTTTCACCTGAAGTACCGAACCGAAGAGGTACTAACCCGCCTTGCCAAACTGAACGTGCGGCTATACTCAAGATGGTGTTCACAAGGAGCCAGGGAGACGCAACCGAGATAGAAGAACAGCTACGCATCCAAGAACAGGAAGCGCGACGCGTCCAAGAAGAGGAGGCGCGCCGCCAGGAAGCGGAGCTGATCGAACGGGAGCGAAGAAGAAGACTCTCACCGGACCCACCAGCATCACCATTTCCGAGAATGGCACACAACAGCGCAGCGGGGCCTTCCAGTGCACAGACGACAAACACCGCGATCCGACAGCGAATGACGTCACCGACCAGGACAATGAGGTCGCAACGGTCGACGACAAGCGTCACAACAAGGCTACGGATAGCGGAACTGGAGGCTGCAGAGAAGCTAGCAGCCATCCGGACCCAGAAACTGGCACTGGAAGAAGAGCTAGTCAAGAAGAGACTAGCAGTGGAGGTGTCAGCGATCAATGATGAAGAAAGCGTACAAGAGGAACAAGAGCCCTCTCGTCCACGCGAAGAGCCTCATCAAATGGTGGATGAATGGCTGAGGACGAACCCCCTCAACTCACGGGGGGAGGAGGGACCAAGAGAATCCAAACAGATACGCTTCGTGTCTAGAACGAGATCGCCGACCCCCATAAGAGCAAAGGACAGCATTGAGCACTTGGCAGCAACACTAGAAAAAATGGCCCGACCTAGGCCTAGGCACACGGAGCTACCTACATTCTCCGGAGCGGCCAACGAGTGGCTGCCATTCAAGGCGGCTGTACGAGATTCGACAGATATGTACCAGGTTACAGCAGCCGAGAACGTACAAAGGCTGAGAAGCTGCCTCAAAGGAGAAGCAAGAGACGCCGTGGCCGCCCTTCTACATACGGCCACTGATCCAGGCGTCATTATGAAGACTCTTGAGCAGTGCTTCGGTCGACCGGAAGTCATCATCGACCGGGCACTGGATGACCTCAAGAAGCTTCCAAAACCTGGTACATCGGCCACAGAACTCAACAGTTTCGCTGTCAAGCTACAGAACATAATTTGCGTACTGCAAACAATCGATCGAAGAGGTTACTTGTTCAACCCTTTTATGACCCGGGAAGTACTGGACAAGCTCAGCCCGCATCTCCGATCCCGCTGGTGTGACTACGCCTACGATCAAGAAGGGACAGCGGATCCGGAAATCGTCGTGCTGTCACGGTTTCTAATGCGAGAGGCGGACCGAGCGTTACGATATACGTACGCTCCGTCTACAAGCGCCGCCGCACCGAGAAAGGAAACTCGACCCATCGTGACACTCAAGAAGAAGGCGAGCGTGTTCACTACGACCGAGGGAAGGGAAGAAGAAAAGGACAAGTGCCCTAAGTGCGAGCAAGCCCACCTGTTGACGCGGTGTCCGCAGTACAAGGCGCTAACGGTAGAGCAGCGATGGAGCTTTCTTAAATCTAATAAGATTTGCTTCAAATGCGCCCAGAAGCAACACAGGCGCATAAGTTGCAAGGCGCAGCTGTGCGGCGTGGATCAATGTCGCCGCCCGCATCACGCGACGCTCCATCAAGCGGTACGTGAAGCGCAGACGGAAGACATGGGGAAGGGTGAACCACGGAAGGAGGAAGCGGTCCTGTCTGTGGCTACCCAACCCGCTACCGGGCCACGGGCAGTCTTGCTCAAGATGTGCCCTGTCATCGTGTCCGGACCACGGGGGGAGGTCAAGACCTACGCACTCCTAGACGAAGGGGCCACGATCACCCTAGTGGACGAAGCACTGGCGGCGAGCGTCGGGGCAGAAGGGCCATCACGGCCGCTCCACCTGAGCGGGGTCAACATGTCGCAGCGAGATATGGGCAGCCAAGAAGTGAATATCAACGTGAAGGGACTGAAGAGTGACGAAAGCTACAGGGTCAGAGCGAGGACCATGAAGGATCTCCGGCTTCACCAACAGTCCATTCCCGACACGCTGCTGGATTACGAGCACCTGAGGGACCTGACCCCAGAAGAGGTGTGCTACGAACTGGCGCGCCCCGGGCTTCTAGTGGGTACAGACCACTGGGAGTGCATCGTGTCCCGCGAGCTCCGAATCGGCGGCCCTAACCAACCGGCAGCATCAAGAACGCAACTCGGATGGGTGGTGCACGGAACCGCACCACGCAAGACCATCATCAAAGAAGGGAACGTGCTGCATGTATACGAGCCCAACCGAACTACGGGTGCATGCAGCCAGGAACTCCACGACTTAGTCGAAGCCCACTTCAGGATCGACGCGCTCGGCATACAAGGAAGGCCGAGAGTCAAGGCGAGCGATCAACGGGCCATCGACATAGTCGGAAGGACAATCAGGAAGATTGACACCGGGTACGAGGTTGGGCTGCCATGGCGACGAGACGAGGTCACTATGCCGCCTAGCTACAATCAAGCGTTCCGCCGGCTGAAGAAGATCGAGCAGAAGATGGACGCCAACCCACAGTTCGCGGCTGAGTACTCCAAGCAGGTTAACAACCTATTGGACAAAGGGTACGCGACGCCATGCGACGGGTCGGAGCGAGCGAGTGCCATCTGTTGGTATCTGCCACATTTCGCCGTGCAGAACCCGAACAAGCCCGGCAAACATAGGCTAGTGTTCGACGCAGCAGCGAAGAGCAACGGCGTCTGCCTAAACGACGAACTGTTGGAGGGACCCGACCTACTGCTGTCGCTGCCAGGAATCCTATTTAGGTTCCGAGAGAAGGTGGTAGCGATTACAGCAGACGTGCAGGAGATGTTCCTGAGAATCAGGATAAGGCCGGAGGACCAACCAGCGCAACAGTTCCTGTGGAGAGGTGACGACCGACAAGAGCCACCGAGGAAATACAAGATGACCAGTATGCTATTCGGCGCCGCGAGCTCCCCGTACATGGCCCATTACGTTCGCAACCACAACGCAGACGTACATGGGCAGGAGTACCCGCGGGCGCTGGAGGCCATCAAAGGAAGTCACTATATGGACGATTTGGTGGCCAGCTATGAAGACGCTGAAGAAGCACGGAAAGCAGTAGAGGAAACGAGAGCAGTGCACGCGCACGCAGGGTTCACGCTGCGAGGTTGGAGCTCCAGCAACAAGACGGTGCTACGCGACGTGCCCACCGAGCTGCACGCCACCTCTCCTACACAATTGGGGGGTGAGCAGCCTGAGAGCAAGATTCTGGGGCTGCATTGGGACGCGGAGCGCGATGAGCTGGGGTTCAACACATCTATGAACCGAGTCCCGGCTGAAGTACGAGCGAGAACGCGCGCCCCGACTAAGCGTGAAGCCCTCAGCGCCGTGATGTCCATATACGACCCGCTTGGGTTGCTGAGCCACTACACAATACGATCGAAGATCATACTGCAGAGCTTGTGGCGCCTTCAGACGACATGGGACGAGCAAATCCCCGAGGAAGAGAACGAGCTCTTCGCCTCCTGGCTCGCTCGCCTGACTGAACTCGCTCAGCTGCGACTACCGCGCTGTTACGTGACGCAAAAGTATGAACGCGTCGACTTACACATACTGTGCGACGCCAGCGAGCAAGCCTACGCAGCTGTGGCCTATTGGCGAATAAGAAACGTCGATGGGAGCCTGAACGTCGTGTTGGTGGCCGCCAAAGCTAAGGTGGCGCCTCGTCGGGCGCAAACTATACCGCGCCTGGAGCTACAAGCCGCAGTGATTGGAGCAAGACTCGCTGAGACGATAAGAAGGGAGCACCGAGTCATCATCGGCCAGACGACCTACTGGACCGATTCATCTACCGTGGTGCACTGGATCCATCACGACGTGCGACGCTACACGCCATTCGTCGCGCATCGGCTGGGAGAGATCGCAGAGTTGACCCAGAAAGAAGAGTGGCGTTGGCTGCCTACTGCGTGCAACATAGCGGACGACGCCACTCGGCTCGTCGACACGCCCATATGCGCCACGGATAGATGGTTTCGAGGACCGGACTTCTTGCTCCTGCCAGAAGAGCAGTGGCCCACGACGTCGACGGATGACAAGGAGGACGAGGAGGTCCTTCACACGAGAGAAGAAACGGAGCGAGATAGCTGGCTACCGAACCCGGCCCGCTTCTCAAAGTATGAGGTATTGGTGAGAGCCGTCGCTCGAGCGATCGCTTTCACTGATATCTGCAGACGAAGAGCAACAAGGATGGAGTATCATCATATCCAGCGCGCCGAGGCTGAACTAATCAAACAAGCACAAGAGGACAGCTTCGGGGAAGATATGAAGAAGATCCAGTCTGCTCGCCCGCTCACGAGGGCGAGTCGATTGTACAGGCTGGATCCAGTGCTGGAAAACGGCGTCCTAAGAGTGAGGGGCCGGATCGAGGCCTCTCCCGCCCCGACCGAGATGAAGCGGCCTATTATACTCGACGGCCGTCATCAGCTGACTAAGCTCCTCGTGCTGCGGGAGCACTGCGCTGCAGGCCACGCCAATAGGGAGCGTGTGACGAACGACCTGCGACAGCAGTACTGGGTCATTCACTTGCGACCCACGGTACGCGCTGTCGAGAGGAGCTGCGCCTTCTGCAAAACGAGGCGGGCGAGGCCGCAAACCCCAGCTACAGGAGACCTGCCACACGCCCGCCTTGACCCTTTTCACCGCCCGTTCACTAACTGTGGGGTGGACTATTTTGGGCCAATAATGGTCAAGGTAGGACGCCGCCGAGAGAAGAGGTGGGGCGCACTCTTTACGTGCCTCACCTCCCGCGCCGTGCACATCGAGCTTGTCGCTTCACTCTCCACCGACTCAGCAATCATGGCGCTGAGACGAATGGCCGCGCGCAGAGGCTGGCCGAGAGTGATGTACTCCGACAACGCGACTAACTTTCGCGGGGCCGACCAGGAGCTACGCCACGCCTACGCCGAGTGGATGCTTGCCCTGCGAGATGAGGGGCTACTGCATCGCTTGGAGTGGCGCTTCATCCCTCCCGGCGCGCCCAACCAAGGTGGCGCGTGGGAACGTATGGTGCGCTCCGTGAAGACGGCGCTCAGCGTGACCCTGCGAGAGAAGGCGCCGGCGGAAGAAGTACTGAGGACTCTGCTCACTGAGGCTGAGTTCTCGATCAATGCGCGACCGCTGACACACGTCAGTGTGGATCCCAGCGACCCCGAGGCCCTAACACCCAACCACTTCTTGTTGGGGTCGTCTAAGGGGCTGCCGACGACAGGACCCTGCGAAGAGGACGACCGGAGGACATGGCGAGCTAGTCAGGCGCTCGCTGACCACTTCTGGCGACGATGGCTACGCGAGTACCTGCCCACGTTGGTACCTCGCGGCGAGCCACGGAACGACGTGCGACCCATTCAAGCCGGTGACGTGGTCCTCGTGGTCGACAACACGCTGCCACGGAAGACATGGCCGATGGGAATCGTCGAGCGCACGCATCGCGGACCGGATGGCGGCATCAGAGTCGTCGAGGTGCGCACCAGGACTGGCACCTTCCGACGCCCCGTGAGCAAGCTCGTCGTCGTGTCAACAAAGGAGGCTACGCGAGCTGCGCCGGGGGGAGAACTGTAACGGACGCATGGCTTTGTACGTTGCGTGGTGATTTTTTAGCATAAGGGCTTCCCACGTAGACCTATAACGGTGTTTATGGCGACCATGTGTTTGGGTCTTTTTAACGAATCTTTGAATGAAGCAATAACCCTGACCGTTGTCGGCATTTTGTAAAAATAAAGAAACAATCCATGTTTAATGGCTCCGTAACGGTGAACGCCTTGTTTGTCAAAGGTTTACCGCTTTGAAAAATAAATAACTATAAATGCTTATTGTCTGCAGACCCGTACGCCGCCTTAATAAAACATTGAATGGACTATTGCTGTTATCCCAAAACACATTAAGTAATTACCGGGATCGGCGTGAGAAAATAAGATATCCCGTTAGTTAGTTATTATTTGTAAATTTCTCTTTTCGTGGTACTAAAAATAACACGTGAATGTTAAAATATAATTGATGTAGGTTCCATGTGAGTTCTAAAGTATGAGTACAAAACATATGAGAACTACTGTAATACATATAAGAACTAGAGAAAACGTAGATAATTAGGTAAGATTATGCATGTTTTGATAGCTCATAAGTAGGGAGGAATCTAGGTTAGATAAGATTTTTGTGTTGACCTTTTTACAGTTTATATGTTTCCTAGGTAGAATTAAGTATGTAGATTAAGGAAATGTATAATTTGTGTAGATTTAAGTAAGATAATATTGATGATTACGGCATTTCTATGACGCCATGCCCGAGCGCCATTGAGAGAGAGGGGCGCCATTGTTCGCGCCTAGCGGTTCTTGTATAAATAACGGACCGTTTGGAGGCTGAGACACAGTCGGACACAGTCAGTCTTCAGCTCTACAATTGTAATAACATACAGTTGTAATAACAATAAGGAATAAAATTGAAGATACGAATCACGACAGTATTTTCATTCTTCCAACGCACAACAAATACAGTCCACTTCAATAATAATATTGATACATTAGCTTGGGGTCATTATAAATTACGCTAAGTGTTGATACAGCGACTTTCCCTTTTAAATAATGTTGTTAATGTAAATTATTGTTCTTACTTTTATCTGTGTATACAAAATTTGTATTGATTGTAAAATTATGATATTACTAATGTAATGTAGTTTGAAATGTTGTGTTTACTTATTAAGTACTTATTGTGTCTTCTTCTTCTTCCTATTGTGTGTGATTGTAAATAATGTTTAATAATTAGGTTAATGTTTTATAATTAGGTATTGTTTTATCTGTGTGCGTAAATTTTAGGTGATTGTAAAAATTCTCATAAGTACTTTGTGAGAGTTATTTACGTATTTTTAGTTTATGGTTTTAATTTGTATACTTTTTGGTTTTAAATAAAGTTTTAAGCTTTTTCTAATGTGCAACAATGCAATGTTACAGTTTTTCATCTATTACATATTTTATATATATATTTTTTTTTTTTTTATTTGCTATGGGTTTGCTCTTGACTCTAGTCTAGGTCAGAGGTGACAGAGACAAAGTCGACGATGGAGTGAGCTTACCCAGAAGTAGCCTGTTCACTCTAACTTTGAAGAGATTCGGGTTGTATGCGTTCGGAAACACAGACGCAGGCAGTGAGTTACACTCTTTTGCAGTGCGCATTATGAAGGATGTTTGGAAGCGCTTGGTGCCAATTGGTAGAATAGCAACTAGGTGAGGATGGTAACTTGCAGTGCGTCTAGATGTCCGATGGTAGAAGGGGGCCGGTGGGATGAGGTCGTGGAGTTCATGAACACACTCGCCAAAATACAGTCTGTAGAATACCGACAAGCAGGCAACCTTACGGCGATGAGCTAAGCTGTGAAGCTTGGCATCCACCAGTTTGACATCGCCAATTAGTCTCTTAGCTCTGCGTTCCACCGAGTCAAGCGCGGCAAGCTGATATTTAGCTGAGCCATCCCAGAGGTGGCTGCAATACTCCATGCAGGATCGGACTTGCGCTTTGTAAAGAGTTAATAGCTGTCCAGGCATAAAGTATCGCTTCACTCTGTTTAGGACGCCCAGTTTCTTTGCCGCAATTTGGGCTTTGTACTCGATGGAGGCGCCGAAGTTGAGACTGGATGTCAACTCCATGCCAAGGAGCTCGAGCCGATCAGTAACAGGAACATTTGCACCCCGAAAAGTAGGCGTTTGAATGAAACTAGTCCTTTTTGCGGTAAAAAGACATGCCTGTGTTTTGGTGGCGTTAAAAGAGACCAGATTGTCGTCACCCCAACGGGAGACAAGATTTAAGGTCAAATCAGTACGCTCCACCATAGCCTCTCTCAAGGAACGAACTTCATCCCCGCCGGTTTTTGCGCTGGACATGTATCTCTCTGAAACAGTACTGTCATCTGCGTACCCAACAATACCAGGCAGAAGTAGGTCATTGATGTGCAGCAGGAAAAGAGTTGCAGAGAGAACAGACCCCTGAGGAACACCGGCATTAATAGCCATAAGGTCAGAGGAGCAGCCGTCAACGACTACTCGGATCGACCGTTCACTGAGGAAGTCTGATATCCAGCTGCAAAAACCGGCTGGGATGCCATAAGCAGGAAGCTTGCTGAGTAGACTAGCGTGCCAGACCCTGTCAAAGGCTTTCGAGATATCGAAGCGATACGGCAAGTGCTTCGCCGTGTTTCTCGATGGCTTCGCCCCAGCAGTGCGTGACAAACACAAGAAGATCGCCAGTTGACCGTCCCCGGCGAAAGCCATATTGACGGTCACTGAGGAGCTCATTGTCTTCAAGGTAGGTCAGCAACTTACTGTTCAGTACCCTTTCCATAACCTTACATAGTATGGAGGTAATGGCTATCGGACGGTAGTGGGCAGGGTCTGCACGGTCGCCCTTCTTGGGTACTGGTTGTACATTTGCAAGCTTCCAGGATTTCGGCACCGTTCTTTTTTTAAGAGAGAGGCGGAACAAGCGTGTCAATACAGGAGACAGTTCAGGCGCACACTGCCTCAATACTCTCGCTGGAATGCCGTCAGGCCCGCTGGCCTTGTTCACGTCTAGGCTGCACAGTACTCTCCGAACCTCTTTAGTGTGAACTGCGATCTCCGGCATCGAAGAGTCACAATGAGGTAGATTAGGTGGTTGCTTAAAGCCAGCATCCAGACGTGAATTGCTTGCAAAGAGAGACGCAAATAAATTTGCTTTCTCACTTGCAGAGTGAGCCAGCGACCCATCAGGTTTCAGCATTGGAGGTAAAGTGGGACGACAGAAATTAGTTTCAACCGCTTTAGACAGGGACCAAAACTGTTTACTACCCGGAGGGTGCGATGCCAGCTTGGCCCCGATACGTCCAATATGGTCAAAACGTGCCCGACGCAGAACCCGCTTGCAGAGCTTGGCGGCAGAATTAAAGGCTCTTTTCCTCGCGCGAACTGTTGAGGTTTATGAGGTGGACACCAAAGAAAAGAACGGTTTAAGGGTTTGAATAATAACAGTTTAATTACCCTTTGTTTTATATTCGAAAGGTGTGTGTAGCACGTGTTGCTCTAACTGAGGCCTAGACGGTATACAGTACTGTGCCAGCTAGCAGTTCAGTTTCGAGTGTTGACAAGGGCTCACATAGTTAACTTTGTTATTTATGGTTAGACAGAGAAGGCTATATAGTGTTGAATAGTATTGATTTATTTTTGATAAACTCCAACACGCCCCCTCAAAAATAAATCCCTTTCTCTTTAATAACATCATCGTAATAATACATTATCTCAAACCATCTTTATACAATAACTAGTATTTGCTTGGTGCGCGAGCTGCAAGCAGCTCGCGGCTTTGTCGTGTTTTTGAGAAGTATTCCTTACCCCTACCCTACACCTACCCTACACCTAACCTACACCTACCCTACACCTACCCTACACCTACCCTACACCTACCCTACACCTACGCTACACCTACCCTACACCTACCCTACACCTACCCTACACCTACCCTACACCTACCCTACACCTACCCTACACCTACCCTAAACCTACCCTACACCTACCCTACACCTACCCTACACCTACCCTACACCTACCCTACACCTACCCTACACCTACCCTACACCTACCCTACACCTACCCTACACCTACCCTACACCTACCCTACACCTACCCTACACCTACCCTACACCTACCCTACACCTACCCTACACCTACCCTACACCTACCCTACACCTACCCTACACCTACCCTACACCTACCCTACACCTACCCTACACCTACCCTACACCTACCCTACACCTACCCTACACCTACCCTACACCTACCCTACACCTACCCTACACCTACCCTACACCTACCCTAAACTTTTTTCCAAAAAACATAACCCTAATGTTTGCTTGTCGTCGCCAGGCACTGAGTTTCGCTTCACCCACTAAACCTTCGTTACGCTACGGAGGTCGCCGGCTCGCTTCGCTCGCCACCTCCCCCCTGCGCTGCACTCGGTCTCCTAGGTTCGCTCCACTCGGGATCCCTATGCTGAATCCGTAAAAAAAACAAAAAAAAGATTCGCCAAAACGGTGGGGGGAGGGGGGAGATGGGGGGCAAGGGGGAAACTTTGAAAAATGGTTTGTTTGTGACTATAGCATTGCCCCTTTATATGAATCTGAAAAAAGAAATGTTCCAAGTCTCTCAACTTCCGAGATCCGCTTAAAGGGGGGGAGAAGGGGGGCGAGGGGGCCAACTTTGAAAAATGGTTTTTACTTTTCCGAGCCTCCTCTAAACGAATCCGTAAAAAAAACGAAAAAAAAAGATTCGCCAAAACGGGGGGGGAGGGGGAGAAGGGGGGCAAGGGGGTCAACTATGAAAAATGGTTTGTTTGTGACTATAGCATTGCCCCTTTATATGAACCTGAAAAAAGAAATGTTCCAAATGTTCCAACTTTCGAGATCCGCTTAAAGGGGGGGAGAAGGGGGGCGAGGGGGCCAACTTTGAAAAATGGTTTTTACTTTTCCGAGCCTCCTCTAAACGAATCCGTAAAAAAAACGAAAAAAAAAGATTCGCCAAAACGGGGGGGGAGGGGGCAGAAGGGGGGCAAGGGGGTCAACTATGAAAAATGGTTTGTTTGTGACTATAGCATTGCCCCTTTATATGAACCTGAAAAAAGAAATGTTCCAAATGTTCCAACTTTCGAGATCCGCTTAAAGGGGGGGAGAAGGGGGGCGAGGGGGTCAACTTTGAAAAATGGTTTTTACTTTTGCGAGCCTCCTCTAAACGAATCCGTAAAAAAAACATTCTACGGGTACCTTAGTTTCCGAGATACGATAGAGGGGGGGAGGAGGGGGGAGGAAAAGGGGAGGTTTGGGACTTTTCCCATACTCGCGAGAGTCACTTGTTTACGAATCTGTCAAAATATACCCACCTCCCCATCCACCATCTGGGAGAACAATTATGTCAGTGAGTGAGTCAGTGGTAATGCAGTTTTATATAATATAACTAGTATTTGCTTGGTGCGCGAGCTGCAAGCAGCTCGCGTGTTGTTGTCCCTACACCTAACCTACACCTAACCTACACCTACCCTACACCTACCCTACACCTACCCTACACCTACCCTACACCTACCCTACACCTACCCTACACCTACCCTACACCTACCCTACACCTACCCTACACCTACCCTACACCTACCCTACACCTAACCTACACTTTGTTTCAAAAAACATAACCCTGATGTTTGCATTCGTCGCCAGGCACTGAGTTTCGCTTCACCCACTCAACCTTCGTTACGCTACGGAGGTCGGGATCCCTACGCTGAATCCGTAAAAAAAATTTAAAAAAAAATATTCGCCAAAACGGGGGGGGGGGGAGAAGGGGGGCAAGGGGGTCAACTTTGAAAAATGGTTTGTTTGTGACTATAGCATTGCCACTTTATATGAATCTGAAATAAGAAATGTTCCAAGTCTCTCAACTTCCGAGATCCGCTTAAAGGGGGGGAGAAGGGGGGCGAGGGGGTCAACTTTGAAAAATGGTTTTAACTTTTCCGAGCCTCCTCTAAACGATACCGTAACAAAAAACAAAAAAAAAGATTCGCCAAAACGGGAGGGGGAGGGGGGAGAAGGGGGGCAAGTGGGTTAACTTTGAAAAATGGTTTGTTTTTGACTATAGCATTGCCCCTTTATATGAATCTGAAAAAAGAAATGTTCCAAGTCTCTCAACTTCCGAGATCCGCTTAAAGGGGGGGAGAACGGGGGCGAGGGGGTCAAATTTGAAAAATGGTTTTTGCTTTTCCGAGCCTCCTCTAAACGAATCCGTAAAAAAAACATACTACGGGTACCTTAGTTTCCGAGATACGATAGAGGGGGGGAGGAGGGGGGAGGAAAAGGGGAGGTTTGGGACTTTTCCCAAACTCGCGAGAGTCACTTGTTTACGAATCTGTCAAAATATACCCACCTCCCCATCCACCATCTGGGAGAACAATTATGTCAGTCAGTCAGTGGTAATGCAGTTTTATATAGTATAATAAAACACACACCTTTCTTTCTGGGAAAACAATATCATCATGGTCCAACATTCATTGCGCAGGATTAGGAAAACCCAGAAAACCTAATCAGACCAATCAATCATTTCATCTATTGTAATTAATGAAATATTAAAGTTCTTCATCTACTTATTACCAAGCTCTTATTATTAAATATCCGTATAATTATAACCAAGCTTTTATTATTAACACATTATGTAATCATCCTTGTAATTATAACCAATCGTTATATAATTAAGTTATCCTCTTTAAAATAAGTATAACCAAGCCTTTTAACTAACATATCCTTATCACCACATTGCATATACATATTTGTAATACCACCCCGAACTTCATACTCATTCAGAGAAACACCGCGGGGAATTTGTCAGGATAACAGACAGCTGGTTAATAGAAATATAAAACATATTCACACACTTTCTCAACATGATTTTTATAGTTTCAATGTGTTTAGATCGTCTGTGACTGGTTGGATTGCTGGTGCTTTTGCATCCATTATTATCCCTATCAATTTAATTATAATCTAGTATCACAATGCCAAAACTTGACACCTCTTACTTTAACCACAAAGTTTCCTTTACAACTTCATATTCAGCTATGTAAGTACCTGCTCGGCTATCACTGTTTACTGCCTATTTGTGGCATACAAATCACATTGTGCAATGATCAAATACTACAATTAACCCGTAGTAGGTACTTTTTCTATCAATTACGTCATAGCCTTTTGTCACAATGAACAAAGCCACTTCCAATAATTTAATTTGTTTATTAACTTGAAATTTATGGTTCGTTTTAAATTTCACAAGAGTCAAGACCCTTTGAAGTGTGACCATAATCAACTATTGTTTTTGCTTGTATACTGACTCAGAATGTTTATATTAAAACTTAGGTCAGATCAAGTGGCCAGCATGATAAGCTTCAAGCACACAACGAAATTTCTACAAGGGGCACTTGTAATTTCACACGACTCTAATACTTCGTAGTTCATAATATGATTTATTTTGCACTTTGGGTACAAGTATTGACTTATTAACATTATTCATATTTAAACTTCTCAGGTACTGTTTAAATACCCTGGACAAAAATAACTTTGTTTTCTGATCTGGTTATTTTGCTTACCAGAAAACCTATTCTCGCATTTCCGTCTATCATATTAAAAGTGTTCAATCTGTATGTTTTAGAACTATTCATAGTACATATTTAAATCAACGATTGTCACAAGATCATCCACATGTGAAACTTAAATACAATTTGAAATATAACTTAACATACATAACATCACGCCTGTGTTCCCCGAAGGGTTACGCAGAAGAATATAGTACATTATAGTACATCAGCATGTCACCAGTTATATCTAGGTCCTATGTTATAGAGGCGAGTCTATTGCCGTCAACCGGGCACAAGTCCAGACTCTGGGCTTTACTTGATCTACATTAAAGATATTAATGCACCGATTCACTGATGAGTAATGAAAATCCCTTTCTATAAAGCTTTTATGTTGTAATGTTCCAATATTTGGAACTAACAGCTTGCAAACTGCTTCAATTAATTAATATGACTTCTTTCCTTTCGTATACACATATTCAGTCGGGATATGCTTGTAAATATTAATATAATTATGTACTTAGATTTCCTTGATTAATATCCCATTCAAAATGATTTAACAGCCGTATGGTGTACTAGTAAATTAAATTGACTCGCTAAATATATTAATCTTAAACTTGCGATCTTTGTAACTAATGCAAAATTTTCTGACTAAAACCACTAGCTATTTATTCACAGGTTTTCCAAACTCATCATCTTTAATCGTAAATGCCCACTTACAATCGATCATAATAGATTTATTATACATGATTTTAGTGTTATACATCAGGTATCATTTACAATAAGTGAAATATATGCCTCACTGATATTTTCCCATACATGTTTATTATACATAGATTTAATTTCTTAATTAATAAAGATCAGCACACAACAAGTCAATAGATATTATTTACCAAAAATACAGTCGTCATCATTTTCATTATTTGAAAGAGATAACATGTTTTGCATCCTAACACTTTGTCTTAATTTGCTATGTTTCATTATTTTACGGTTAAATTAACTCATTTCCATTGTGATAATATGAAGCTCGGTTCAAACGCTTCACTGTTTCTTTAACAGATTTATTAGCAATTATAGCAGGAATTAAAATATACATATATATTTATTCACATATATATTCGGCTTTATTCTTATTAGATCCACACCATTTCACCATGGTGTACCAACTCATGCCAATTGCATGTAGTTATGCCAGGAATTAAATCCTATTAATTCACATGTACATACAATCTGATATATTCTTATCAGATCCACACCGCTTTGCCAGGGTGTACCAAGTCAGAATTATCAACAGAGTTATTGCTACTTTTAGCCATAACCACTGCACTGTGCAGAGCTATAAAATAGGCCTCGGGTCATTGGCCCTAATCTGTGGCGAGGTCTAAATTAGGCCTTCTTCCCGCGCTTCAGTGTTGTCGGTTATTTTCTGTGGGGTGGTATTCTCGTCACATGGGAGTGTCTTTCCACGGCGTGGCCATAGACAAGGATGATATAAATGCATTCAAATCACCGGCAACCCCGGATCTCGCTTGTTGATGATTTTTTTTTGCTTCGGACCTGTCAAAGCGCGTTCCGACCGCCTGTCTGCCGGTCGGCGATGGTTATATTTTCGAGTTTATGGTGAATTTAGTGCTGTGGGTGTTAAAATATCATGGAATAATAAGTAACGAAGTGATTTTACTAGCGTGATTGTGTATGTGTCGTGAATTCCAGCAGAAATACGTATTTCAACGAACAAAGTCCTCTATTGTTCCGGCCATGACGACCGTTTTGCCGTAAGTCATTTTTCGACATCTAATTTTGCCTTATTCTTATCAAACTGTCGTTATTTACATTAGTAGGTTAATTAACAACGCCACTAAAGCCACTAATTGAAGTGCTAACGCCGGTTCTTTGAATGAAGTCGAAAACAAAAACAATAACAAACAAAAAATCCACCATTTTTTTTTTAGGCGGTCGGGTCATGTATTTTGAAAAATTTTTTTTTCGAAAAATATGTGTGGGGAGGTTTATTTATTGATTGATTTATGTGAAATAGGGTATTCTTATGTAAATAAAAAAAAAACTTATTGAAATAATTTTTTATTTTTTTATTTCTAACTACATCTGTACAAAAACAGTGCAAAATATTCCCTTTCGCTGACTTTACACAATTTTTGCAAATACAAAACAAATCCAAACATGGAAAATCCATTTGAAATCTGATAGCTTAGTTCATTGACATTACAACAACATAAGTTTGATGTATGGCTCCCATACAAAACTTTCGTGATAAAGCGATAATAGCCGCTCCAGCGGCGTATCATATACGGGCCCGAATGACCCCACACGGATAAGAACTTTTCGCGGTTTCGCGCGCCACACAGTGCAGTGGATAATCCGTTCGGGCTCAGATTTCACTGGCCATTTGATAAGATATTTATCTAATCCATTATCACATCACTGACTCTCACAAACCAATTATCTACCACAACCTACATCTCAGGTATACCATTTCGTTTATAACCAATGCATTATTTCTCTTTGACAATACATTGTCAAATTTCGTTTTCTTCTACTTATTACAAAGTAAACAGTAAAACCAAAACATTAAAATACTTTAGTTGTGGCTTCTTATTATGCCATAACACATAAGTAAGGTGTGTTATTTACCTCAGTGCTCTCCAGAACAATCTTATCCCTAAATGATTTGACACATTTAGACACTAATAGTAGAGTACAACTTATTACTAATTACATGTACGACTCTGTTCTATATTATTAATTGTTCTTATCATCCATTCGACAATTATATTGAATGCCGTTATACATAGCACTGTAATGGTAACTAATACCATTTCGAGTTCAGAACTCTTTCATTTAATTGGATTCAATTTCCTCTCCATTATCACAACATACGTTAGGAATAATTCTCAGATAAAAATGAAAAACCCGAAACATAACAAAAACATCTGGTCTATCACAAAAAACACAACTCAGTTTTTGTTTTCAACTCAAGTGTCGTAGTCGTAACTCAAATATGAGCACTTTAAATATCTATTTTTAACATAACTTTTGTTTTCAATTTGTCAATTGTCAAACAAGCTTGTTTTCCATAAATACAAGCTTCACACAACTTTTCGTAAGGCACAATATTATTAATTGCATCACTATTAGAAAATAGTTTAATAAATTTAAAATGCAAAAATATAATTTGCCTTTATAGCCTCACATTTCGTTCCACATTAAATCAATATTATTATTTACGAATTTATTTACAAATGTTTGGTAATTAAAGGTTTATAAAATGCAGAAAATTAACGTCTATTCGATTATTCAAAGACTTACCCTTTATTACCGGTTTAACATCTTTGAACACAATGACTGCGCCGTTTTATCAAAAACGAGTCATTCCTGCTTGCTGCATTTTGCTTATCGATATTATGGGATCTCGCAGAAAAATACATTCTGGAACACACCTGGAACGCCCATCTTACAGGTAACCGGCAGATCTCCTTTCTTCGTCGCTTGTATAAACGCGCCATCATGACTGCCCGTCACGAAGTTAGAACCAGACGTATTTTAGTCATGTGCTTCTGGTTTTGAACTAACCATTTGCATCGTTGTATTGTTCCTTCTGTTGTTTCCAATGGCTTTAACATCTCTCGGGTTCTTGAACGGTTTTTATTGACTTTTGCATTTGTTGATGATCTCTTGAATTGCTTCAGAGTGTGACTTATGGCCTCTAAATTGCGGCCTGAAGTACTTTTAACTTAGATCATGACCTTCACTTTTAAGTTTGATTTCATGATCAAACAATCTCGTTTTCACAATCGCTAGTATTATATTGTCTTCAGTCAATTGTCATTCAGACTCGATTAAGGTGAGAATATTTCTTTTTCTATTCACTAAACTCATGAAAAAGATTCATAACTTTTTCGAAATCCTTTGACTTTGCACCTGCAGCTTCCAGTTCAGCAACCTTTTTCAAGAAACAGGTACGTTGCACTTCAGCACATATTTTCGTCGGAACTTCACTATCGACAATGTTCAGTACTTCAAGTTCACTTAATTATTTTCGATATTTGAAATGTCTACACACTTTACTTATTGCCATCAAAATGTTCATATTACTCATTTTGATTTTAAACAGTCTTATTCATTTTTATTTGTTTCACTAGATGCACATCTCGTTTTTATTATTTAGTGTCCAATAATTATTTTCACTTTGGCTTAGCGCTCTGGGCCCATAACCTGTTGAGGTTTATGAGGTGGACACCAAAGAAAAGAACGGTTTAAGGGTTTGAATAATAACAGTTTAATTACCCTTTGTTTTATATTCGAAAGGTGTGTGTAGCACGTGTTGCTCTAACTGAGGCCTAGACGGTATACAGTACTGTGCCAGCTAGCAGTTCAGTTTCGAGTGTTGACAAGGGCTCACATAGTTAACTTTGTTATTTATGGTTAGACAGAGAAGGCTATATAGTGTTGAATAGTATTGATTTATTTTTGATAAACTCCAACACGAACCCTACGTGCTCTAATTTTGCGGCTGCGGGCCTTGACCCAGGCTTGGTAGGCAGACTCTTTTCGAGCCTCAGCGTGGGCGCATTCTGCATTATACCAAGGCCGGCATTTGCGACCGAGCGGGATGTCGGAGAATGGAATAAAATACTCCATTCCCTGCAGAATCACGTCCGCAACCACGTCAGCACAGCACGAGGGGTCACCCAAGGAGAAGCACACATGCCGCCAAGGATAGGACGCTAAAAAGTGCCGCATCTCATCCCAGTCTGCTGACTCGTATCGCCATACTCGCCTCGTGCCTCTAGGACTCTCATCTGGAGGAGAGCAGGTCGAAACGGATTTCACCAGACAGTGGTCAGACGTTCCCAGCGGGGCTGAGACCGATACTGAATGACTGCCCGGATCAGTTGTCAGCAGGAGGTCCAAACAATTGGGTGTATGGCCGTCTACATCCGGTACCCGCGTTGCCATATTCACCAGCTGGGTAAGATCTAGCATTAAAGCAAACTTGCGCGCCTCCAACCCAGCATGGTCGGTTTTCTGGTACGGGAACAGCCACTCCTTATGATGGGCGTTGAAGTCCCCCAGAAAAACAAGCTTCGCTGTTGGGTATCGTTGCTGGGTATCGTTGCTGGGCTACATCAGTCGACTCTACAAGGCTATTAAAAAGCGCTGTTGACTCATGGTCACCGCTATGTGATCGGTATACGCCTACGTAGATAGATTTCTCCACGCCTGTGTCCACAAGTAGCCATATGGCAGAAAAACCCGATTTCTCAAAGCAACGGAGACGACGACAACAGATGTCATCGCGGACGTACACACATACCCCAGCTTGCTTCTTGAACTTGTGTTCAAGAGAGTAACCCGGGTAGTTGAGGTACGCCACGTCCGACGGGGTTGTTATCTTCGTCTCCGTTAGGAAAAACAGGTGCAGCTTCTCGGTCTCTAGGTGGTGGTGGACCGGATCAAGGTTGGAGTAGTAGTTTTTACAATATATTTAAATTTTACAACAACACTTTTATTTTTATTTCACCCCCCTTGAACTCTAGACGTGTGCAATGTTTCATTTTATTCACCCGTTTACTGCAATTGTTGCAGGACCAAGTGGATGTGGGAAGTCAAATTTTGTAACAAATTTCATAAAATCAGTTAAAGAAATATGTAATAGTGATTTTAATCAGATCACATGGTGCTTTGATGAAATGCAACCTTTATATAATTTACCAAATGTTAACTATCATCAAGGAATTCCAAATCTTAGCATGTTTGATGGTGAAAACCCGCATCTTGTTATAATTGATGACCTAATGAGGGAGGCTGATGGAAGAATTGTAGATATATTTACAAAAGGTAGTCACCACAGAAATCTTAGTGTATTTTATATAACACAAAATTTATTTCATCAAGGTAAAGGTCAAAGAGACATTTCGTTAAATTCAAGTTATATAATATATTTTAAAAACCCTCGAGATAAAACACAAATAAGATATTTAGCACGACAAGTGTCACCGGATAACCCAAAATTTATTGAAGATGCTTACAAGGATGCAACTTTAGAAGCACATGGGTATTTAATGGTAGATTTAAAACAGAATACCAATGATTTTTGTCGTATAAAGACAAATGTCTTCCTATTTAATGGTTATTGTACAGTCTACGTCTCCACAAAAGAGTTTAAATACACCAAGAATCATACAATTCAAATCATTTCTAAATGATGCATCGTCGACTCACGACGCATAAACATTTGCTAAGCGCTTTGCATACACTTAAACCAAAATATCAAAGAGCACTACTTAAAACATGTGATGAACAAGAAATAAATTGTATTTGTGAATGTATTCATAACGTTTTACAAGGAAAGGTACCTCTTAAAGATCAAGACAAACAAAAATTTAATAAACACAAAAATATACTCCGTAAACTGGTACATAAATGTAAACATAAACTAAGGAAAAATATAATTATTCAAAAAGGAGGAGCTTTCTTACCAATAATATTAGGTGCCATATTGAGTGGATTAGTAAGTGGGCTAGCCAGTTAATATGGAAAATGCAAAGAAAATGGTAATTATTGAACCTGGATTGATTGAAAAATTAAAACAAGAAAATAAGGTAAATAGTAATTTGTCGCGATTAGATATTGAAATGCAAAATATTATGAATAGTGAGACAGAAGACCGTCAAAAGTGGATGTTATATTTACAAATGCTTCAAAGATACCTTCACTTTACTGAAGAGGATCGTCAACCACTCAGACTACCAATTTATACTGATACATCTAATGATGATACAAAAGAGGCTAAGATTGGTTATAAAAATAAAGATAGAGATCTAAAAAGTATAGATGATGCTGAATCTGATTTAATAAATGATTCACTAAGACCCTTAAAAAGAAGTGATCCAATAGGGTGGGATAGATTTGCTAAAGCATTAAAAGATATTAAAGTACCACTTACTTATATTGGAAACCCAAAGAGATCTGAGTTTATTAACCAGCTTCAAACAAAAGATCTGAATAAAACCTCTGAGATTAAAGATCAAGAGTTTTCTACACCGAGCATTATAGATAAAAGACCTATAAGTAAAATACGTAAAAAGATTGATTGGGAGAAATGGACCCCATACTAGAAGAAAATAATAGAATTTATTATGATCCATCTAATCCTGCTGGTTTTAGTAGTATTGATAAATTAACAAAAGCCATGAATGGTAACATGGATAAAAAGCAAGTAAAGGAATGGTTACAATCACAAGAAACATACACATTACATAAACCCATTCGGAAAAAATTCCCACGTAATAGGTACATTCATTCTATCAAATTTTAATGAATTGTGGCAAGCTGATTTAAGTGATATGCGAACTTATTCTCAATATAATGATGGTTTCAACTATATACTTTGCGTTATTGATGTATTTAGTAAATATGCTTTTGCAAAGTCAATGAAAAAGAAAAACTCAGAAACAACTAAAGAATGTTTTGAAAGCATATTTACTGAAAATAATTCAACACCTACTCACATACAATCTGATAAAGGTACAGAATTTGTTTCAAAAGATGTACAAAAATACTTCAAATCCAAAGGGATTAATTATTATACGACTAACAATCCTGATATTAAGGCTAGTATTTTTGAAAGATTTCAAAGAACTCTAAAAATGAAAATGTGGCGCTATTTTACTCATAATAATACTTATAGATACATAGATGTTTTACAAGATTTAATATACTCTTATAACCACAGCATTCACTCTAGTATTAAGATGTGCCCATGTGATGTAAATTCCAGTAATATTATGACAGTTTGGACTAATCTTTATGATAGAGGATCAAACAAACTTTCTTTAGAAAATCCAAAACCAAATTTCAATGTTGGTGATTATGTTCGAATAACTAAATATGAACATGTTTTCCAAAAAGGATATGAATCAAATTGGAGTGATGAAATATTTATTATATCTTCAATAATTGATAGATCTCCATTGGTTGTATACACAATAACAGATTTACAAAATGAATCAATAGTTGGTACTTTTTATGAAAGAGAATTACAGAAGGTCACTTATAACCCCACCTCACAATTTAAAATAGATAAAATAATCGGTTCTCGTTATTCGGGCAACAGAAAAGAAGTATTAGCGAAGTGGCAAGGTTATCCAGATAAATTTAACAGTTGGATTTTACCTTCCAGTTTAAAAAAATATGAATAAAGAAAGTTTTTATTTAACGTTGCTCAGCAATAGTTCAATGGAATACTTTCCTGATAACATGACTACAAAATTTTCAACAAAATTACCAAAAGCTATTAAATTAGAAGGTGAATGGTCGGTTGGAGTTGCCGAATTTCAATATCCATGTACCATGTTTACTGTTCAAGATCATGAAAATGTTATATACATTGTTAATGCCTATTGAATATACAAAAAACATGTTAATGCCTATTGAAAATAAACCATCAATAGTGTACTACACAACACATATTCCAGCCACCAACTATGATGACGTTGAACACATTTTAAAAGCGTTAAATGGTATAAAAGAGAACTTAAAATTCCGTTATGATGAAATAACAAAATTTGTGTCTGTTTCTGTTTTAGATAAAAATATAACATCCGTAACATTATCACCTGAATTAAATTTACAACTAGGTTATGAACCAAATAAAAATCTCCTAGAGAGAAATTTTGGAAAGTGTCCTGCTAATTTACACTTAGGACTACCATCTCAACTATTTGTTTATTGCGACATAATCGATCCCCAGATTGTAGGCGATGTCATGACTCCTTTATTAAGAATTATTTCATTAGATCCATCAAAATATATTTATGGCGCAAATAAAATGCACGTTTTCTCTCCACCTCACTACTTACCTGTTATGCGAAGGGAGTTTGATACATTGGAAATAGATATAAGGTCAAGCACAGGACAAAAAATACCATTCCAGTTTGGAACCGTGTGTATTAAACTACATTTCCGAAAATTACAATAATGTATTCTCTTCGTGATCATCATAAATGTCCATATGAAGATTATTATACACATCAAGCTGGATTAGGAGTTGGAGTAATTTATAAGGGTTCAGCATGTCAACGTGGCCATGGCATTGGGAGCTTCTTAGGAGGTTTACTTCGTTCAGTTTTACCTTTACTTCCAAGTGGCGCTCGAGTGATCGGTAAGGAGGCATTAAACACTGGAATAGGTCTTTTAACGGATATGGTTCAAGCGCGGCCTATGGAAACTTTAATAATAGATCGTCTAAAGCAAGTTAGTACGAACTTAAAACGAAAGGCTGATGACAAAATTGATCGTTTTAACATGACAGGATCTGGGTATATAACCAAAAGAAAACGACTAGCAGCAGTCATTCCACCATTAACTGCTAAAGTGAAGGCTGCGAAAAAACTCGGTCTGAAACCCAAAAATATCAAAGATATATTTTCAAATTAAATATGTCTTTTCTTCATAATCATTCTTGTGAGTGCGTTAAGTCAGAATTGGATTTGTTTGCACTACCGTCTACACAAACAAGCATTGAAAGTGGATTGTGGATTCACTATAAACCAATTTCATCTCTTGCTGATGATGGACCTATCGAGTTTCAAGTTCCTGGTACAGGCGATGACTACATGGATTTGTCTCATACATTACTCCACATAAAGGCAAAAGTATTAAATCAAGATTCTACTAACCTGATTTCGTCTACCGTTGTAGCACCTGGAAATAATTGGTTGCATTCACTTTTTAGTCAACTTGATGTTTATTTAAACCAAAAACTTGTATCACCACCAAATAATACATATGCCTATCGAGCATACATGGAAACCCTTTTAAACTATGCGCCTGCTGCTAAACAATCTCATCTTACTTGTAGTCTTTGGTATGAGGACACAGCAGGAAAAATTAACTCTACAGACGAAAAAAACATAGGATTTGTTAAAAGGCAGGAATTTGTTACTGAAAGTAAGGAAATAGAAATGATTGGACATCTTCATGGAGACATTTTCAATCAAGAAAAAATTTTGATTAATGGTGTTGAAATGAGTGTAAAGTTAGTTCGTTCAAGAGAGAGTTTTAATTTAATTGCTGGGACAACAGATGTAAACTTTAAAGTTTGCATTACAGATGCAACTCTTATTGTTCGAAGAGCACGAATTAATCCAAGCGTATTACTTGCACATCAGAAAGTTTTAGCTTCTACTACTGCTAAATATCCTATTACTCGAGCTGAAGTCAAAGTTTTAACCATTCCATCTGGTGTTCAAGGCAAAACTCTTGATAATATATTCTTAGGTCAGTTACCCAAAAGATGTATAATTGGGTTTGTGAGTAATGCCGCATTTAATGGCTGCCTTACTAAAAATCCATTCAATTTTGAAAACTATGGTATTAATTCTTTTAGCTTATATATTGATGGTCAACAAATACCTTCAAAAGCTTTGCAACCGTCTTTCAATAATAATATATTTACATCAGCATATCATACTCTGTTCTCGGGGACTGGTATACACTTTCTTAATGAAGGTAATGCAATCTCTCGTGAACAATATGCCAAAGGTTACTGCCTATTAGCATTTGATTTAACTCCTGATTTGTCAGCTAACTCAACAGCTCACTGGAATCTCATAAAACATGGTAGTGTTAGATTAGAAGTACGTTTTGAATCATCACTTATTCAAACAATTAATTGTATAGTTTATGCTGAGTTTGATAACATTATTGAAATAGATAAAAACAGAAATGTTACTGTAGACTACAGTAGTTAAGGTTATAGATGTAAGTAGATGTAAGTAATATTGTAATCATTGAAGATAATAAATTAAGCATTGATAAGAAACTGATTTTTATTTACCACACAAATGAAAATACAGACTTAATTAAAAACATTATTTTATTTTCATAACATATAGAATTTTTTATTATCAATATATATATTTTTTGTTATCAATGAATTGATAATTTACTAATGATCAGCTATTGACTGTCTTTGTTAAAAAAGGTTTTTTTGACATTTTCTCTTTCTGCAATTGTTTTCGTTATTTTGTATACGAGGCTGTTTGTGTTATCGTAGATGCTATCGTTACTATTCTTAACATAATATTGAATCCTTGTGGTGGCATGTTTCCAATGATCGGTATTTGGAATCTTGCTTAGCTTCTTCATATCATAGATTTCAATTTTTATGAGATGCGTCGCTTGGTCTCCATCGTCAGAATTAGTAGAAATGTATGATACACCATCTCTAGCGGCTAGTGCCACGCTTGAAGATATCAGTTTCCTTTTCTTTAATTTTGGCTCCACTTCGAAAAATTTATCAATCGCCTGCAATTTCATATTTCTGGTACCGCATGTGTCATGACCATCTTCTTCGTGTTCAGGTGATAGATTCTGGTAGTAATACGGTTTATACGTATGTTCATCATTGTCTACGAAACTGAATGATTTCTGCAACAACACTTTTATCATGTTAATATCAATTGTTTACACTTAAATAAAAGAGACAGAAAGAAAAGTATCGAAGTTTGGTAATAGAATAATCACTTACCTCCATTGCCATTGAAGTAACACACAAACGTAGTATTGGTAGCTACTAACCACTGCCCACAGACGACCATGAACTAACTGCATGACCGCAGCTTCTCGGTCTTATATAGCACCACTAAGTGATTTCTAATCTCAAACGAATTCCTGAGTACAATAGCGCACTTATGAATAAAAAAAAATATCTCACATCCTTTGCATTTGTCTCCAGTTAACCACTAAGTGTTTTCTAATCAAAAACGAATTCCTAAACAAACGAATGAGTCAACAAAATTATCTAACGTCCCTGGCACAACTGCTGCAAATTATCACAAAGGAATGTTATTTAATATTTACAAATCACTATTCTCTATTATAATATATCTCTCTTATACCCTTCCGCCCAATTAGTGTTACTGGGGGACTTCAATGCCCACCACCAGGAGTGGCTCTTCCCATACCAGTGCACTGACCATGCTGGACGGGAGATGCGTAAGCTTTCGCTTGCGCTAAACCTTACCCAGCTGGTCCATGGGGCAACGAGGGTGCCAGATGTTGATTCGCACACGGCCAATTGCTTGGACCTTCTGCTGACAACAGATCCAGACCGATACTCTGTGTCGATAGCTTCACCTTTGGGTAGCTCCGACCATTGTCTGGTGAAGTCTGTGTCCGTCTACTCCCCGCCCGATCCCAGCCCAAGGGGCACCCGGCGGGTTTGGCGGTACAGGTCAGCAGATTGGGATGGCATGCGATCTTTCTTCGGGTGATCCTTCGTCGTGCGCGGACGCCGTGACGGATGTGTTGCGTCAGGGAATGGAGTACTACATTCCGTTCTCTGACGTAACGATGTCCGGCGTTGACCGGCCATGGTTTGGCGCCGAATGTCATCGCGCCGACTTGCTTAAACATGAAGCGTACCTGGCATGGGTCGACGCTCGATCGCGCAAAGCAAGTGACGTGGGTCTGAAGAAGAAAGCCTACAACAGGGCTGCCAAGTCCTGCAAGAAGGTGTTGCGAAGAGCTCGGTTCGACCACATTGGCCGAATAGGGGCCTAACTTGCTTCTTACCCAGCAGGTAGTAAAGCGTTTTGGTCCCTGGCTAAGTCGGTCGAGTCGAACTTCTGCCGTCCCTCACTACCACCACTGCTGAAACCCGATGGGTCGCTGGCCCACACCGCTGAGGAGAAGGCAAATTTATTTGCCTCTCTTTTTCTTTGAAAGCTCGAACTAGCATCTCTTCACTAGAGAACATTCGACCTCACTATCGAAATAACATGGAAGCGACTCACCGAGTATTCCATTCCAAACTTGCGAGCGCCCGACTTCACAGCTGTGGTCGTAATGTTCGGCTACCACCTGCGAACTGCTAGCCTGCCGTTCCTCAACCTCTCAGACGTTGGCAAGTCAACTTTCGCATTCAGCATTTGAACCGCTAGCCTGCAGCAGAGGCTCCACTGCGACGCAATGTGGTATCTGAAACGTGAAAAACATTACGAGAGTATATGTTCACACAGTTATTTTAACCATACACAACTTTGATGGAAATTAACAGCAACAACAAGCAGCGGTGTAATAAACTAAACCGGCACAGCAAAATGGGTTATTGTGGACGTGAACTACACATTACAGAGTCCCATGTGCCCAGGTAGGTAGATATATGGGCTTTATAGAATCCAATGAATGCCATAGCATTTTAAGTCGCAATTTCTAGGTCTGGTAGGGTTTATCACCTTTTAGACAGTCTGGCCCTCCGACGACCACAAAAGAAGAATACCATGCTTCTTCTCAAACTTAGTTAATTCTCACTACATAAAACTATCACACTACAAAAGTAAACAAAATATTTCATTTGGAATTATCATAATTTCCAGACTGAAGCGTAAAGTAGGTACGTCACTGTCACCATATCTTTCTTACTTCCAAACAATGATAGTCATGATAGCCAAGGCTAGTCAAGGGTTATTGCCAGTGATAGTAGAATAATAACTCTTCAACAACACCAAAACTTGACCGTCAATTGTAACTTAAGTGAAATCATGAACTGACACGGGCCACCCCGACGATCCACTGACCGTCATACCCACAGAACAAAAAAAAAACGCCTGGTCATACCTTACATAAAATCTGAATTTTGAATAATGAACACTTGGCCATAGTCATAACAAAATGAAAACGACTCACCAGATTGGCATAAAGATCCGTGTGTATGGATCATTCCACACGTCCACACGCTCCTCCTTGACCTGTCCAGCTCCTGGTTGTTGCAAGCCTCCTTGTTGCTCCGCTCCGGACTGGTTATTTTCATTATTTCGGTTTCCGAGGGTAGTCGCAACCGACACCGCGATACTTTTTTGCAAGTGTAACGGATGTGACGTCGGCCTACGTGCAACCGACCAATACCCGCCGAGCCCGCCGAAGCTAAGCTGCCATATTGAAGCCTCCCCTCCAGTCAAGCTATGTCAGCAAGAGGATTGTGTTAATATAAGCGATTGCCCATCATTTTATTTGTCTCTTTCCATGGTGAATACAAGATCTGAACAAAGCTCTGCCCGGTTTTTATTTATCCGTTTCACTCAGAAGTGGGATCAACAAAAATTAATCTGCGTTTAATAACACATCCACGCCACGACCGCAAGATCACCTGACTCTGAAGAAAAATCAAAGAAGTTTGTGTTATTCACGAACGGAACGATACTACAAGCTTCACGGTGTGAGCTGCACTCTGCCATCGACCCAACTGCACGCCGAGCAAGACTGCATCAAGCCCTGTGCTGCGTGTGACTGCAAGGAGAGGTCCTAACAAGGGCCGACAGCTGCCAGGAGCCAGGAGCCACCGACAGTCTGCCAGGAGCCACTGCCAGTCTGCCAGGAGCAACAGCTAGTCTACCAGGAGCCACAGCCAGTTTTTCAGGTGCGTTGTCTTTCTCATTTCCATATTCGCAATATCGATAACTCAAATTCTATCCAGGCCATAGCCACTTGTTCTATTCGTCGCCATATTTTAAATAATGAGGATAAAACTAGTTCGCATAACCAGCATCCGTGTATGTGCGTGTATGACTATGTTTTTACGTAAACGAAACAAGAGTTGAAAGGAGAGTTATAAGGATAGTAGCAAATGGCGTTCTGTAGTTTGTCTACCCGCAAGGAAAAAAAGGCGTGACTTCATGTATGTGCTTATCTACTGTTCCCTGATCTGAGGTGCTTATAATTAGCTCTTGTTCTAGCCAGGCCATAGCCACTTAGTCTAGCAGTGCGAATAAATAGATTAACCAAATACAAACATTGTTTAGCTTCGGGTGCACACTCATGATATTGTACTAATTACGCAGATCAAAATTAAGCTTGCCACTGATCAACCCGTAGGTATATAGACATTAGACATCCTTAGACCAGTTACGCTTATCCTGTGGTCTAAGTCAAAAAATGAACGTCGATAATAAGCTCTGTCACAAAATAGAACGCCGCCGCTTACTAGGCTCTGTGTTGATTACCGCGCTTTAAATGTCCCTGTAAAATGAAAGATTTCCGTTACCTTATATAGATGATAAAGTTTCTCGAGTTATCTGGCAAAGATTACAACTGTTACGTATCAGTATGGTCCAAAGTTAGCAATTAATCCAGATGATACTCATAAAACAGATTTTAGAACTAGCAAAGGTAGTAGGTAGTATAAGTATACCGGGGTTCCATTTAGTTTAGAAAAGAGACCTTCAGTGTGAGATTTATTAATAGTACCTAGCATAATCTGTCGGTAGATCTGTCGATACCCAAAACGAAGTAGGTATTGGCATTTTTTTAGAAGGTTTACTTCTACCCTCAACTGATTTAAATTCTGGTGTTATTATTTTATAAAATGTCTAACAAAAAAAGGACTTAATACCGAAAGTTAAATATGAATACTCGTTAAAACACTAGTTTTGAAAAAAACAAATCGCTTTAATGGTCAGGTCAAATTGCCACCAGTGGCAGACAGCCGTGTTGGCAGTTTCAAGTTTCATTTGCCTAGTAATGTGTGTCATGTGGGTACGTCAATTTATCGGATTGTGCAGTTATTTTAAGAAGTTTATTCCAAATTTCGCGCTGATTGTGTACCCCTTAATGGATTAGTTTTGAACGATTGCAAAATATTTCGGGTTCTAAGCCTGTTTTCGCTTTGTATGACCCCGCGCTTCCTACAGAAGTACATACGGATGCGAGTAAGTTAAGTGTCGCCGGTATATTGATGCAAAAACAAACTGCAAATAAAATTCATTACGACCAGTCGTGTTACAAGTGAGCATAGCTTGGACCATTATTATGAGCTTCAAACTCTCGCTGTTGGACTCGTTACGTAGATTTCGCGTGTATGTTATAGGTAAATATGTCGTGTAAAGGTTGTTACCGATTGTGCAGCGGTCCAAGGTACGGTCACGCAGTATAGTGGTTTTTGATAAAATATTATAACGTTAGTGTTGAGTATAGGCTTGCCCATCGTATGAAACATGTAGGTGCACTCTGCAGAAATCCAGTCTATACAATGAATAGAAAAAAACCGTCTCTAAGTCACTGATACTGGTTCTATATGTTACAATGCCAGAACGACAAGATTTAGTTCACTAATTAACCAACTAAAAACCAACACCGTCGATCTGGACATAATAAGCAATTGCTTGATTATTGACGAGAAGCTTTATAGAAAAACCCTAAATGGCAGTAGACTGGTAGGAGCTTCGGAGCTTGGGTAGATAGATAAGATAGTGCAAATGCATCACGATGACTTTGGTCACCATGATTTCAATAAATTAGTATATTGGTTACCAAAAATGACTCGATTCATTAGAAAATACATGACCGCACGTCTTCATTGTGCATATGGCAAGGGCAGTTAGTGTTTGAAAGAACGAACATTACATAAAAGGGGTATTTGTACAGTTGTCTCGTGGCTAAATAATAACAGCCGCACGGGTCGATCTTCAAGGTTAAGCAACGCTTGACGAGGTCGGTCCGTGGATGGGTGACCATTTCAGCATACCGAGATTCTTCCGTGCCTCGGAAAGCACACTAAGCCGTTGGTCCCGGCTGTCTTTTGAAGATCTTTGACAGTCGTTACGGGTAGTCAGAAGCTTGAGATCTAACGCCAGTCTTGTCTAAGGGGTATCGTGTTTGCCAGTTACTGGGTTGAGGAAGTCAGATAGGCTGTCGCTCCATGTAAAACACTGGTACTCAGCTGAATCCAGTAAAGTCAAAGTCAAATATATTTCTTACAATTAGGCCGGTGAGCAGCACTTTTGAACGTCATACATAAATGAATTAAAATTTACAAGTAATACAAGTTGATTCTACATTGCATTCGGAAAAGTAGCTTTTTATAGAGAAGAACGCACAAGAAACTCAGTGTGTACAGTTTGTAATGATTGTAGTGACTAAGTTTTCCAAATTTGTTATTGCCGAGTCGACACTTGCGTACTATCAATTCTATCGTAACGATTCGGACACTGAAAAATATATTATGCCTTTTTGGTTCTCTCAATCATTGTGTGAGGTACCATATTAAGGCCTTCACGAGCAAACATGGTTTGGTAAACAGTTGGGTACACATTAAATGATATTGCTTGTCCAAATGCTACTGGTTAGTTTAAACGTAAAAATCAGTCCATTTATAATGCTTTGCGGGCTATAATCACTATAGAAAAACCTTAACAAATAACTGGGCCAATGCCCTGTCTGATGTAATTTGGGGAATCAGTAGCACTACTAATGACACCAACTTCTTTGAAGCGCTATGATTTAATATTCGCTCGTACTGGTAGGCCATGTGACTTAATGATTTTCAGTAAAGTGACGCCTGGTGACGCCTTGCAATGCCATGAACGCCTTGCAATGCCATGAACGCCATGCAATGCCATGAACGCCATGCAATGCCATGAACGCCATGCAATGCCATGAACGCCATGCAATGCCATGAACGCCATGCAAAGCCAAAGTCCGATCCTTTATTGCAATTGGGCCACTAGGCGGCACTTTGAATGTCAAATATTGAATGTAAAAAGAAAGCTTCAGATAACGCAATTGATAATGTGTACAAAAGGGTTGTTTTTATGACTACAATGAGTGCAGCTAGAGTCAATACAAACTGGATGACTATTATTCAGTATATAAACTATAGTAACTAAAGTCAATGTCAGAGCCATTGCCATAACGTATTTATTATGGCCATAACTTATTTACATTGAATGCGGTACAATGGTTTGCAAGAATCCGTCAAGTCCATATTGAATTGAAAATGCATTATGTAAAGTAGTGGCAAATTATATGTACAGGAATAAGGACATAAAAGGTTTACGTGGTTCCAAAAGCTCACGGGTGCTTAGACTGTAAATGCGCTAAGGCCATATAGAAGTAAAGCACCTATATCAGACAGTAACAATAGTAGTGACACTGAATACCTAATTGATTTATATGAAAGCTAATGAATGTGTTTTGCTGCCATTGCGGGAGCAATGATTCCAGGATAGCCGAATGTAACGGATGTGAAGTCGGCCTACGTGCAACCGACCAATACCCGCCGAGCCCGCCGAAGCTAAGCTGCCATATTGAAGCCTCCCCTCCAGTCAAGCTATGTCAGCAAGAGGATTGTGTTAATATAAGCGATTGCCCATCATTTTATTTGTCTCTTTCCATGGTGAATACAAGATCTGAACAAAGCTCTGCCCGGTTTTTATTTATCCGTTTCACAAGAATGTAACCGACATTTTCACTAGCTTTGTTTCCAAGTGTGATCTCATTAGCACGACCAAATCCCAATTCTGATGTCGCATCAAGGCTGGCCGATAGATGTAGACCATCGGGAAGTCAGGATGCGCGAGCGTGGGCAGGTCGGTGGGTATATAATCATGCAAATGAAATCACATAAGTCATTCGATACACTGGGTTTATTCAAATAGACACAAGTTACATTATTGCTTACTAATATTACGGATCGACACTGATTCTACGACGTCTTAGCTCTATGGCTGTCAGTACTCAACTGCTCTATTCCCAGCTACGCAAGTGCTTATAAAAGCGCGCCAATGCGTAATTGCTCTTGTTTGGCGCTAGGGGCGTGCTTGTGATTTGACTTTACGTCCGTACTATTGACTAAACCCGACATATAAGTCTATTGGACATTCACAATTTAACAGCTCATTCCATGAAACATTTTCAAGCTGTTCTGCTACCTTTTTATCACAGATCCTATAAGATTTCAATGCACTCGGAACATCATCCAAGACCGATTTACTTGCGAGGCGCACACCTACAACATAATGATCTGAGATCTTTACAGTTAAAACATACGCAGATATTGCACGATGAGTTCGAACCCACACATGGTCGATGTACGACCGCGTCACTGTGTCGCCGTACACCTCTTCTCGCGTTACGTCACGGATAGCACATTTCATGCCCAACTCACTCATATTATTTGTGTAGTTACTTATTTTCTTCGTCTATACTTTCTGTAACTTATATGGTGTACATAATAAAGAGTATTCTATTCTATTCTACGCTGCTTGGACCGGTTTTACAGAAAAGGTCTATGTTTGTATCACCAATCATAATTACGTCACAGCCTAATGGAATCCTGGATAATATTCTATGCACTTCTTCAATAAAACCGTGACTGTTTGTTTTTGGTGGCCTGTATATAGCAAAATATGGATAATTTTGGTTCCATCTTGGAAAAGCTGCCCGTGTATCATCTCATAGTAATTAGATTTAATTGTGGTGGCAGTAAAGTTTAATTTGTTATTTACATATATCAAGATCCCACCTCCCCTTCTATTCTCCCTTGTATATATGCATGTGTCATACCCTTCCATATTGTATGAACATAGTTCGTGTTTTCTGATGCCAATCTCTGTTAATGCAATAATATCCAGCTTTTCCTTGCAATTTTCTATTAACACTTGTAGTTGATTGAAGTTCTTTCTAAGTGATCTTATGTTTAAATGTATAATATTCAGATTGTTATCACGCTGTAGTAAATCATCCTGCCAGCTATCTATACATACGTATTTATTGTATTCAATGTTAGATGTTATGTGTGAAGTATGATTATTGAATTTTGATGTAAGGGATACTCACTATTTATGACAGCACTGTAAAAGTACGTAAATACGTTATTTGTTTACTGCGTACGCACTAATGTCATTAAGCGTGCGAATCGCCTTGATTTTGTTGTCGGTTGGATCATCTTTTCTTATCAGCACCTTACCGTTCTGTATCCAAATGTATTTAAACGTTTGCTTCAGCTCATTCTTAGCCGTCCATAGCAGGTTGCGCATATGCTTGGTGAGATCCTCATTTATGTAGATTCGTTGTTTATTTCCGGTAGCAAATATATCATCATTAGTTAGCTGGAAGGATTTTCTTGTGGCTATCCATTTGTCGCGGCTAGCAAGCGTAGCCAAAGTGAAAACCACGGGGCGCGGTTTTTTCTCGCGCTGCGTCTTCTCGGCTTTTATTTCTTCAACCACCCTCTTTACCTCACATATCAATCCACCTTCTACTCCTAATTTACTTGCAATAGTTTTAATTGTGTTCTCCAAATTCTCATTTTGCTGTTCCTCTAATGCAAATATTTCTACATTTTTTTCCTTCTGCTGTACCTCCAAGTAAACTACCCTTTCTTCCAGTGCCTTATTACAGGTTTCCAAATGAACGTTCTTATACGCCAATGCTTTAATCTTTTTGTCTGTTTTTTCTTTCTCTTCGATCAATTTCTGGTACTTCTCAGCGTAGAAACTTATGTCGTCTGACATCCCCTCAAGAGTTTTTTTCATGTTGAAAACTATAGTTAGCTTTTCATTAAGATAAGATAAAATCATTTATTTGTCCAAAACATGAGTATACACACACATGGCATGCAAGATGTTACATAAAATTTATCACTTTCATGTTTTGCCTCAACGGCGTACAAATATAATAAGTAAACATCAAACAATTGCAAACTTATCCATTATACAAAACAATCATTAATACAAATTAGAATTAAAAAAATAATATGCTACAGCATAGTGTCATCAACTCATCAAAGAAATGTATATAAAATTAGTCAATTAAATGTCAAAGTAATTAGGAATAAAATCTTGATATTTCAACAAGTCAAATTAATTTATCAGTCAAAAATTCAAAACTTCAGCCAACAGTTTTTCTGGTGTCGTTCGGGACATATCGACTTCTATGTTTGGCTGGCAAAGTTGCGGCGTGGTTTTTTGGCATTCATCGCATAAACCGGTTTCACCAAATGTCTTGATTTTTGCAACACATTTTTTATGGAAGACTATCGCCTTTCACTCGGGCCAGCGACAGTTTACATGACTTGCACTGCACCATCACGATAGTTTAATATTTTTAATAGTTTTCCCGTAAACAATCAATAATTAGAGTCGCGTCACAGGTGTCGCGTTCGCACGGTAGGAGCGCACACGCCGAACTCCTATATAAGGAATAAGCGTCGTCTTCTGTACCGGAGACTCCAGCATCCAGGCACGTTGTCGACACAAAATACTCCGCTGCACGCGAAATATACACAAATACAAAAGCACCAGCGCCGCACAACACCATCATGAATGTCTATCGCTCGTTTCAACAGAGATATCTGGATCAATTCACAATTACAATATTATCCAACTAGACCCCTAGTTCCCAATTTTTGGGGGCTTAGTCACCCACGTCCGTAGGAGTGTACCCCCATTCCGATACCCTACACGTGGTCCCCGGGTGGTGCAAATCAGGTGACACCAACTGGTGGTAGGCTTCGGCCGAAGGCTTGCGAACACCCACCGGGCAAAGACGTACCGCCAAGCGGCTTAGCCGTGTTCCGGTACGATGCTCGGTGTAGCCACAAGAGGAGTTGGGTCGAGATAGCTGTTCCACTGCAGGCTGACCAGCCTGACGCGCGCTGGTATGGACGTATCGGGAGACTGGTCGCGGAGGGTAGCGGGATCCGAGGCACGGTGCGCCGCTGGCCGACCGCAGGTAGTTGGGGGCCCAAGTAGTGTGCCAGCCACACATGAAAGGCTGCCCCGCCAACTGTCGAAAAATCCCGGGATGCGCCATCGTGCTGGTTGGTGACCAGATGGGGAGGGCCCGATGGACATTCCGTGGGGGGCTTGGGCGTCCCCGCAGTCTCCGCACTAGTGCCCCAATGATGCAGCGTGGAACCTCGTCTCACTTCCAACTCCTCTACTCCATTCACTATTATCATCATATTAATGCCAAGGAAAAGAAAAAATAGATTTGAACAGCGGCTGCACTCCCTCCCCCTCAAAGTGCACCTCACCAACATTCGAGGTCTGCACTCAAATCTCTCTGCAGTCCACTACCACCTGGAGTCTGAGAAACCAGTGCTGTTTTTTCTTACGGAGACGCAGATAGCGAATCCGACAGAGGCGTCGTACCTATCTTACCCAGGGTTTACCCTGGAGCACAATTATAAACCGCGCGCGGGTGTGTGTATGTACGCCCGTGACGACACTTGCTATCGGCGCCTCCGTAACCTTGAGGACTCAAGATTTTCAACGCTGTGGGCTCTAGTGGACACAGGTCTGGATAAAATTATCTACGTCTGTGTCTACCGCTCGCACAGCGGAAATCAGGAGACATCCAGGCTCACAGAGTACCTCAGTGAGGCGGCTGATGCGGCACAGCAACGGTACCCTTCCGCCCAATTACTGTCACTGGGGGACTTTAAAGCCAACCATCAGGAGTGGCTCTTCCCATACCGGTGCACTGACCATGCTGGACCGGAGATGCGTAAGCTTTCGCTAGCGCTAAACCTGAGGCACCCGGCGGGTTTGGCGGTACAGGTCAGCAGATTGGGATGGCTTGCGATCTTTCTTCGCTTGCTATCCTTGGCAGCCAACTTGCTTTTCTTCGGCTGATCCTTCGTCGTACGCGGACGCCGTAACTGATGTGTTGCGTCAGGGAATGGAGTACTGCAGAGTCTACAAAGGAGGACACCATCAGCGTCCCAGAGGTGACACAGGCAGAGATGGGGGCGGCCGTGATGCGGCTCCGGGCCAAGAACGTGGCTCCGGGGCCCGACGGGATCCACGGTCACGTATTAGCTCTCGCTCTAAAGGAGCTTGAGCCCTGGCTGAGAGGACTCTTCACAGCGTGCCTTGAGCGGGGCCAGTTTCCGACATTATGGAAATCTGGTCGTCTGGTCCTGCTCAGGAAGGCGGGGCGCCCTGCGGACTCGCCGTCCGCGTACCGGCCCATAGTGTTGCTAGACGAGGTGGGTAAGCTGTTCGAGCGGATTATCGCTGCCCGCCTCGTCAGCCACTTGTACAGGGAGGGGCCGGACCTGGACGAAAGCCAGTTCGGCTTTCGGCATGGGCGCTCCACCATCCACGCAATATCGCAGGTGAGAGTCCTGGCGGAGGAAGCGGTGACCCAGGGTGGGGTGATGTTGGCGGTGTCCTTGGACATTTCCAACGCCTTCAACACCCTGCCCTGGAGTTGTGTTCGGGAGGCACTGAAAGAAGAAAGAAAGAAAAAGTATTTATTTGTGACCCGCACAGGAGACACGAGAAATCAGCTTAAAATTAAACAAAATAAAAAACCCCGTGCGAGACCAAAAAGGCTCCTATCTCAGCATGTGCAGCGATATCCAAAAAAGGAAATAACGCTGCGCTGATATTCTGATAAGACCAACTGTTGATGCCACGGACACGCTTACGGAAACGGAAAATACTTAAATAATACAATAAAATAGAATATATAAATAACAAACAAAATAAAATAAACACAGAAGGTGGGACAGAATATGTGTAAGTATTATACAAATATAAAACATATTAAAATGTAGGTAGACCTATGTAGACCGACTTCCGCGATACTCAATAATTATTTGTCGAAACCATAGACAAACAATAGAGCGCGGGGACCAAAGAGTAATTTATTAAATACGGAAGAAATCTATGGTCGACTGTCAAAAGAAAAATGTTGTTATGAAATAGTGTAAATAAACTTGGTGAAAAGCATACATAGAATAGTATTATGCTAGTATTGGATAAAAGTGGTGTGAATGTTATTGGTATGTGGTGTGGTGTTCGCAAGAAAGTTCAAAGCAAAGAAAATGGATTAATGGCAGTAATACTAACTGCGTGCAAACCGCGGGTCAGCTTATCTTCCGGTTTCCTTCTGCTTAAGTAATAAGTACTGCTTGAATTTAGTACTAAATTTAGCACTGCGGTATCATTGAGTGCCTCCCTACCTCCGCCGCATCGTCGGGGCTTATTTGGCGGAGAGATGTGTCACCTACGTGGGACGTGATGACGTCGAAAACCAGCACTGCATGTCGTGCGGTGTTCCACAGGGCTCGGTCTTGGGCCCGCCCCTGTGGAACATCGGGTACGACTGGGTGCTGAGGGGCGAACTCCAACCGGGCGTAGACCTGACGTGTTACGCGGACGATACGCTGGTCACCGCCCGGGGGAGTTCGTACAGGGAGGCAGCGTTGCTGGCAACGGCTGCGGACTCACAGGTGGTGAGCCGCATACGGCGCCTTGGCCTGGAGGTGGCTCTCAACAAGTCGGAGGCCATGGTCTTTCATGGCCCCCGGCGGGCGCCACCGCCCGATGCCCACATCGTCGTCGGGGGGGCTCGAATCGCTGTCGAGTCAACCATGAGATACCTGGGATTGGTGCTCGACAGCCGGTGGGATTTCGGCCCCCACTTCCGGCGGCTGGCGCCCAAGTTGTTGGGCGCGGCTGGGGCGCTGTCAACGTTGCTTCCCAATCTGGGGGGCCCGAGCGCTGCCTGTAGGCGGCTCTACGTGGGGATCGTGCGATCGATGGCCCTGTATGGGGCCCCGATCTGGGCGGCTGACCTGACGGCCGGCAGCATCGCTGTTCTGCGAAAGCCGCAGAGAGCGATGGCCGTCAGAGTCATCAGGGGGTATCGCACGATCTCCTACGAGGCGGCTTGTGCACTGGCCGGATCCCCGCCCTGGGACCTTGAGGCGAAGGTACTCGCTTCACTGTATCGGTGGCGCGAGGAAGCGCGGGCGCGGGGCGAAGGGCTGATGCAGCGTCATATGGAGTTGCGTCAGTCTCAGCTTCGCGAGGTCCTGGTGGCGGAATGGCGGGACAGGCTTTCACGCCCTACCGCCGGCCTCGTTACCATCGAGGCGGTCCGGCCAGTGCTCGAGCGCTGGCTCGGGAGGAGGCACGGCTCCCTGTCGTTTCGGGTGACGCAGGTGCTCTCGGGGCATGGTTGCTTCGGGAAGTACCTGTGTCGCATGAACAGGGAGCCGGACGCCCGGTGTCACCACTGCGTCGACTGCCGGGAGGACACGGCGCGGCATACGCTGGCAGAGTGTGCCGCTTGGGAGGAGCCACGCCGTGCCCTCATCTCTGGAGTAGGCAGTGACCTGTCGCTGCCGGCCGTAGTCGAGTCTATGGTCGGCAGCGAGGAGTCCTGGGACGCGGTGGTATCCTTCTGCGAAACAGTCGTCTCGCAGAAGCAGGCTGCGGAGAGGGAAAGGGAGATTTCATCCGCTAACCCGATCCGCAGCTGACGCGCCGGGCGTCGGCGGAGGGCAGACAACGCCCTCTTCCAGCCCCCCTAAATGGGTCCAGGGGCGACGGACTCGGTGACGTCCGTCGCCCCCCACACATCAGGACCCGAGGTGGAGGCGCGTAGTGTTCCACGCGCAACTTCACTTTCATTTTTTGCAAATGAAAGTGAAGTTCTTTGTTTGTGTTCCTTGAAAGTGTTTTCAAAGAGGGTTTTTAAAATGTTATGTTTCAAAGATTATCGACTAAGGCCCATTTAATACAGTAGTTAAGTAGAGTTTGTTAAATACTTGAGATAAAAATCAGAAGTGGGAGATAAGAAACTAAATTATTTTTATTATTATTTAGAAGGCGGTCAAGTTTATTCAGTTGATCTGCATTCAGGTCATAGTAGCACACACACATCACCATAGACAATTATGGGAAAGATAAGGGACTGTACAAGCATGGCCTTTATGTGAGCTGGGGGAAGATTCTTCAGTCGATAAAGCGAACGTAACGTTCCGGTGACCTTTTGGCTGACACTCGTTACCTGCTTGCGCCAGTCAAGGCAAGTGTTGACGAGCAGTCCAAGATCCTTAACCTCGGAGCCAAACGGGTTTGCTACTGTTCCGCCCATACTCTTTAACAACGCGTTGTTTTAAAGACTATGGGCGGAACAGTTAAAACACCGAGCTTTCTCAAGCAATACGGGCTCCCAACTGTGATAGCCTGACACTTTGCAGGGTTAACCGCCACTCCAAATCGGTCTGACCAGCTTTTAATCGCAATTAAAGCCCGGTTAAGTTCCTCGATCGCATCCGATAAGTTATCAACACTTGCCTGACAGTAAAGCTGTAGATCGTTAGCGTAGAGATGATACGCACACTAGAGTTCGGTGGTTATAAGATATATGAAAATGGAGAACAGAAGAGGAGATAAAAAAACCGCCTCGAGGGACACCAGCTTCAAGGGCACGCCACCTCGAAGAATAGTCTCCAGTATAAACTGACTGTTGACGCCCTCAAAGATAAGAGGACAACCATTCCCGTACCTCGTGAGAAGAAAGGATAGATAATAGGACATCGTGACTGACGGTATTGAAAGCGTTGGAGAAGTCAAATAACACTAAAGCATTAACTTTAGTGTCTTCCATTCCCCACCTTATATCGTCAGTCACTTTAAGGAGAGCTGACACGGTACTGTGCCCGGGCCTGAAACCGGATTTAAACAGGCTGATAAGGGAAGTGTGGTAAATGAAGTAGGAAAACTGTTTATGAATACAGGCCTCGAGTACTTTGGACAGAAAGGGAAAGACGCAAATTGGGCAAAAGTGACTGGAAAGTGTGGGATTGGGAATATTGGGCAGGGCTCGAACATGGACTTTACGCCACAAGGAAGGGAAAGCATCGGAGAAGAGAGAAAAGTTAACTATGTGGGAGATTGCAGGAAGAAGCTGATCCAGAGCTGACACGATCATATGACGACTGATGTTATCGCAGCCCACAGCTTTGGATTTAATGGATAGGATAATCTTTTTGATCTCTCCCGGGTCGACTGGTGTGAAGACAAAGGGGGCAATATTGGGACGCGTCAGACCAGCAAGGTCGATAGTTTTACGTTTGGTTAGACTATCTAGCATAGGGACAGTAGAGAAAAAGCGGTTTAGATCATCCAAGCCAACTGTGATAGGAAGATCTGAATGCCGCGATTTGCCGATACCTAGGGTTCCAAGAACCTTCCAGATATCGTTAGAAGAAGAAGAAGAAATGTTATTTAGAATGTGGCGACGTTTAGCGTTACGTATCATCTGATTAAAGCGATTCCTAGCAGTTTTGAACAAGGTCCAATTGTCCTTTGAGCGATCCTTTTTAAATACCCCAAACGCGCGGTCCCTCCATCGCTTTGCTATCCCGATTTCCCTATTCATCCAGGAGGCAGGTGGACGTTTCAGCCTTACTCTCCTGACTGGAGCATGAGTGAGTGTCATACAGTTCGGTCACAGTGTTGTTGAAAACACAAACTTTGTCACTAACTGTAGCAGCTTGCTGTAGGAGTGTCCAGTCAATTTTCGATGCATCTTTTTGAAGTTGCTCACTATCCATACGTGCAAAGGCACGCCTGTACTGGAACGTAGGTTTGGGTTTAGAAGGTTTAAGAATATAGGATAGGGTCATATAAATAAGGTCGTGATGAGAAAAGCCAGGGCATCATGTACGTGAAGACTAGCTTACTCGCCAAAGTGCAGGAGTTTACGGCTCCGAGGGGCATTGTGAACAAGGAGGTTGGTGTTAAAATGTCTCATGATTTTGTGATGTGTATACTCAGAACCCAAAGATTCAATTACCGATTCGAATTCGGTGAAATAATCAAGGGAAGGGGGACAAGAAACAACACTCTGACACAAACCTCTAGAAAAAGAAACTCAGCGGAAACATTAGAAGCAGAAGTACAAAGAATTTTATAAGGGAGATCTCCGCGAAGATATATTGCTACACCACCCCCTCTCTTCCCAATCCGATCATTTCGAAGAAGAACGAAACCAGGAAGAGAGTAGCTGGTAAATTAATGTTCAGGTTTGAGCCAGGTCTCAGAAATCAGGACGGCATGAACGTTATTGTTAGCAAATGTGTCGTATAGTTCGCTATGGTGACTTGGAATGCTTTGAGCGTTAATGTGGCAAACGTTAAACAGTCGGCCAGAATTTTGGCTGAACCCTTGACGCAAAAGATCGCCAAGGGTGTTCCTTAGAGAGTTAAAGCTAACATCAGAAGAAGAAGCAGTTGATGCGTTGGCAGAATAAAAGGATTCATTATCAGAAAACATCATATGAAAATAAATGAATAAATAAAATAAATACTAAAATTATACAAGTCACAAAAAGACTACACGAAAGGCTGACGCGAAGAGGAGCTCGTGACTAAATAATAACAGCCGCACAGGTCGATCATCAAGGTTAAGCAACGCTTGACGAGGTCGATCCGTGGATGGGTGACCATTTCATCATACCGAGTTTCCTCCGTGCCTCGGAAAGCACGTTAAGCCGTTGGCCCCGGCTGTCATTTGAAAATCTTTGACAGTCGTTACGGGTAGTCAGAAGCTTGAGATCTGACACCAGTCTTGCCAAGGGGTACCGTGTTACCCAGTTACTGGGTTGTGGAGGTCAGATAGGCAGTCGCTCCATGTAAAACACTGGTACTTAGCTGAATCCGGTAAGACTGGAAGCCGACCCCAATATGGGCGGTTCCTCTAATTCATACATGATCAATCTAGAAAGAGCCCAAAGAGCGGTATTAAAAGTTAGTTGCTTTTTCCCAATCCTTTACCCAACTTCTGAACTTTATCAACACTGCCAAGTACTTACAGTCCGGCAATCATTCATTATCATGACGGTATTAAAAAAAAACACGCTCAACTACCCCTAGATCCCGATCTCCTAACACAAAACAGAAGATTAACCAATATTTGTCCAATCATCCGTTACAACACAAGTTTCTCTCAAAGGTTTTTCTGATTTCTTGGTACTTTTCTAGATTAGATTAGATATATTTATTTCTGAGTATACGGTACATTAAGATCTGATTCTGTACAACTGTATTAATAATAAACTATCTATATACACGCATACAAAAGAGGTTTGTAAAAGGAAATTAAGGAATTGGCTGTTAAACCTTGACTACAATTCCACGGAAAATATATTAAAACCATTGTCATAAACTCATAACACGCACATTTACACTCACACTCACACATTTACACCCTCACATTACTTTAATTTCTCTTTGATTTTGATCTTCATTCTCTTTAAATTTAATTTAATTGTATTCTACTTTAAACCTAAATTTTGATTTTGTACAGAGTATACTACACACAAATTATTGGTTTATGTAAAATGGGTGATCTGTAACACAGGGCCTTACCTATCTCAGACACCCTTCTCCATACAAGGTTACGTATTGTGATAGTCACTGTATTTTGATGTCGAGATAAATAAAGAACTTTTATTATTTATTATTATTATTTCCTTTATTTATTCTCGTTCTTACTTTATACATTTTTAAATATTAATAAAAAGAAAACTTAAAAACATTTAAAAATAAAAAAAAATAGAGGCCAACCGGTATCGGGAACAGGGTCCAAGCTACCGGTGGTTAGGGCTTCAGAGACAGGAACCTCCTCACAATGCGAGCCGTATCGAGAAGTACTGCCTTCTGTATCAGACCCTTGATCCAACCGTGTAATGACAGCCTCGATAGATGTTCATCGAGGCTATTGGCCATCAGGCCGTTGGCCGTAACGACAATAGGCACAATGATCGCCGAGTCCACATCCCACATGTCGACAACCTCGTGTGCTAAGTCGAGATACTTGATTTGTTTCTCTTTCTCAGCTTTCACGAGGTTCTCGTCATGTGGGATGGTGACATCGATTATCATTGTGCGGCGCGCTAATCGGTCTATCACCACTATATCCGGCTTATTGGCAACAATAGTCCTATCAGTGATGATAGACCGATCCCAGTACAACGTGACATGGTCATTTTCGAGAACTGGGTCGGACACATACTTGTAATACGGTACCTCAGAATCCACCAGATTGTATTTCAAAGCAAGTTGCTGGTGAATAATCCTGGCCACTTGGTTATGTCTGTGTAAGTACTCGCCGTTAGCCAGGCGAGAACAACCAGAGATAATATGTCTGATGGATTCACCAGGACGGTGGCATGCCCGACACACGTCAACCGTCCCGTCCTTCATTATATGTCTCCGGTAGTTATTCGTCAGGATAACTTCGTCCATAATTGCACAGACAAAACATCGGGCCCATGGAGAGCCCGATAGAAGCGCCCGTGTAGCTCCTTGCCTTGCCATACCTCTTTGCGTTCATCAGTCGATAGTATTACAGGCTTGCGCCAGTTCTCTTTAGCCATGGACAACGGGGTGAGTCCCTTGTCCACTGCGACCACATCCCGGTGCATACCCACTTCAGCATTTAAAAAGTATTCTCTGAGGCTGCACACCTCGCGGTTGTGAAGAGTCTTGGCATTTAAAAAGCCTCGACCCCCACACTTCCGCGAGATGTACAGTCTCATCACCGATGATCGTGGGTGATGCATCCGGTTTGCGGTCAGTAGTGTCCGGACCCTCCTATCGAGGGCGTCGAGCCGAAAGAGTACATCAAAACCGGCATGACCCAACTGTTGAAGGCACGCACCTTATTTCCGCCCGACAAAAGGCTATTTAATACCTTTTTCAGGCGGCCAAAGAAACGCTCCTTCAGCAGTTGCTTCATGTCAGTACTGTTGATGCCCAACGCTTCCGACATACCCAAATACTTGTAAGTTTCGGTCGAGGAGAGGTGTCTAAGGTGTATGGAATCAGAGAGTTGAATTCCCTCGGATTCCATAATCTCCCCTTGCTTTACATGCATGACTGCACATTTTGCCACACCAAATTCCATCCTGATGGAGTTACTGAAGGTTTCAGTTACCTTCAGTAGCTCCGTCAGTTGGAATTTATTGGGGGTAAAGAGTTTCAGATCATCCATGTAAAGGAGGTGAGATATGACCTGACCACCTCTTCTCAACCGATAGCCTAGTCCTGAATCCTCCTGGAGTTTCTTGCCCGTTCTTCTCCATAGAGATCTACGCCTTGGAATGGGCATCTACGGTACTTTCACAGTTATTATGTCTTGTGACTGGGACTGTAGCACCATAATTTTGTAATGTTTTATTTTGTCTTTTGACAATTCAAAAGTGCCTGTAACTGGCCTACTTGAAATAAAGTGCTTTGACTTTGACTTTGACTCCAGCAGTGTACTTAGAGGATTCAGGGCTAAGCAGAACCAAAGTGGGCTCAAACTGTCGCCCTGAAATATTCCCCGCTTAATCCATACAGGCTCATCATCCCCCTGAATCGGTCGACATCCTGGATATCGAAGAACTGTCTTCCATTGCCCCATACATGATTAAAGGAAGGTGCATAGAGTTGCATCTATTTTGTACAACTCCAGCACCCTCATGAGCCATGTATGTGGCACAGAGTCGTATGCCTTCTTGTAGTCTATCCAGCATGTCGACAGATCCTTGCGGGATCGACGAACCTGCTGGCTTATGGCCATGTCGATGAGGAGTAGCTCCTTAGTGCCGCGGGACCCATTCCTACATCCATTCTGAGAGGTAGACATTATTGAGTTACAATCAATGTGTTTATCAATTTTTGCTCTCAGGATGGATGTAAGAAGTTTATAAACCGTTGATAAGCATGTGATTGGTCTATAATTCTTGGGTTCCGCGGGACTACCTGTCTTATGGAGCAGGTGGGTAACGCCTGTTGTTAAAAACTGCGGCAGCGACCCAGAGTCTAAGCATGACTGGCATTGAGATGCCAGTAGCGCGTGTGAGCTGCTATACCATTTTAGCCAAAAGTTATGCAGTCCGTCCGGTCCCGGAGACTTCCAGTTCGGTAGCGGACGGCTGCGACGGTAGCGAACTGCTTTGGCTACATCAGATGGGCTGATAATTACGTTTTTCATTTCTGGTATAGCTTCACACACGCGCTCGACATCACGCATCCAGCCACCCTCAGTATGACAGACGGGCACCGACCAGATGCTTCGCCAGAATGTACTCGTGGCGACATCATCCGGGCGGCACACGTCTGTCACATTTTGTTCAGGTCGCTCCCAAGCTCTGTATACCCACCTCTCATCGCTCTGGAACATGCGATTCTGCGAGTACCGGTCAACCCGTCGCTTATACCGCCGAATACGGTTTGCCCATGCACAAACTTTCTGTTTCAGGAAGTCGATGCGCTCCGTGACACAGGATATGTATTCTCGGGGACTAACTCCAGTCCCCGAAAACGCTCGCCTCACGAAGCGCATCACACGTGGGCGTGTATTGCCCTCCCTGAAACAGTATAGTTTGCCGATGAGTACCCTGGCCCCATCGATACGCCGTTCGATCCTGCATTGCCAGGCTGGCACGGCAGGCTTTGGTCGAATAGCCTCGTTTGGAAACTTAACGTTGGCTAAACGACATGCCGCAACAGCCCCGCAATACAGGATTGAGTGCGTATCAACAAGGTTCTCGCTGCTCTCAAAGATGTTCATAAGCAGCTAGTCCAAAGCACACACCAGCGCCCTATTCTTTTTGTGCATAGGCAACCGTGGTAATCGGGGCCTAAGTTCAGACGAAGTGGACCTATACTCACGAAGCGCATCCTCCAGTGCGCTCCTCAATCTTTCGTTGCACTGGCTACTTACTGTGGCAACCCTATCATCTGCCTCATCGTTAACAAGATTGGACCGCGGCGGGATCACAATAGTGGCTGGCGGTGCCGCGGTCTGTGACTGGGTTGAGACGATTTGGTTGCTCAGCACTTCAGAGCATAGCCTATCAAGTGCGGCATCATCCAACCTGTGATTACGCTGAATGACCCGCACCTGATCCGACAATCGTTGGGCCGAGACGTTCACGGTTGGTTCTAGGTCCCGAAACAGAGACAGCATCCTAACACGGTACGCAGTGAGGTTAGTTCCCCCCTCTGTAGACCCGTAATATGCGCGCATGACGTTCTCATTCATACCTTGAGTCCATCTCATGCGCTGCACACAACCACCGGCAGCGGGGACCCGGCTCGGGGCCGGTTGGCCCCTAGATCCCAAGCTCCTCGGTGGCCGGCCTCTCCCCTGCCGACGTACAGGTGTTGGCGACGTCGGCGGGGAAAAATACTCGTCGCTCGAGCTCGACGCAGCTGCAGCCGCAGATGACACTGGTGATCCAAGGTCCGGCGGCGGCGAGGCGGAGCTGAGCGACGAGTCCGGGGGTGGAAGGTGTGCGCGGTAGGCAGCTGCTCTCGTCAACATTATTTACATTTTTTCTTTATTATTTACATTTTTTTTTTTTATTTATTATTAGTTGGGAAAAGGCTAGGCAGATGATGATTATCAGAAAACATCATATGAAAATAAATAAATAAATACCAAAATTACACAAGTCACAAAAAGACTACACGAAAGGCTGACGCTCCACCCGCCAGCTAACATCATAATTTTTTAACCGACTTTCGAAAAAGGAGGAGGTTCTATGTTCGACTACTTATGTTTTTTTTTTATGTATGTTCACCGATATCTCCGTCAATTGTGGACAGATTTTGAAAATTATTTTTTTGTTTGAAAGAGTATGTCCCGAAATTGGTCCCATTTTAATTTGGTGAAGATCTGATGAAGAACTTCGAAGATATACAACAGAACTCTTCAATAAATAATGGCAAATCTCTCGGGACTGCTGAAATCGCATGTCTGTTTATTGTTTATACCATTTCATAACATAACATCACGCCAGTATGCTCTTAAGGCGTAAGCAGATCTCTCATTTGATCGGTTTTGTTCAAGTTTCATGATATTCGGGTAATCTATTCTGGCGTTATGGGAAACTTACTAAACAACTTGCCTATTAGGTAGGTACAACTAAAAAGTGAAAAATAAAAAAACCTTTTTACAAAAAAATACTACCGACTTCCAAATAAGAAAACTACAAAGTGAAAAATAACTTTATTTTTGCAAGTCGGTGTCTTTCGTAGGATGGTACCTTTTTGCGTTATGGACACCGACTTCCAAAAATAAAGTTATTTTTCACTTTGTAGTTTTCTTATTTGGAAGTCGGTAGTATTTTTTTGTAAAAAGGTTTTTTTATTTTTCACTTTTAATAGGTAACAAACACCAAAAATAACATTGGAGGAAGTAAACAGGGGGGTGACCATAAGCTCTTAAAGCGATATCAATTTAAGATCGAAAAAGGGTCAGATGTATATGACTTGTATACATCTGTCACTTACTCGATATCAAATTGATACCGCTCTAAGAGCTTATGGTCACCCCCCAGGTATCGATGAAATTTTATAGAAAAAAGAAAGTGTGTTCAAATATAAAACAAGCAAAATATGCAATAATAATGGTATATCTTATACCCAAATCATACTTACATTGAGAAGTTCCAGTGGACATCTGTGGTCTTCTTCATCAGTTCCACTTCACCAAATGAATGCAAAATAATGCAAATGCAAAATCGCTATGTAAAAAAAAAAAATTTGAAGAGTTCCCTCGATTACGCCAGGATCTCATAACCTGGGAGTATACCATTTAAAACAAATAAAGAATTTTCAATTTCGGTTCACAATTGACGGAGTAATCGGTGAACAAACAAACTCGAACATAGAACCGCCTCCTTTTTGGAAAATCGGTTAAAAAGTAGAGTATTCTCCTCGGGGAACAGATGTCTTCGGGGAATAGATGTCTTCGAGTACAGATGTCTTCGGGGAATAGATGTCTTCGAGGAACAGATGTCTTCGCCATGGACGACCTTGAACCACTCGCAGCACTCAGTATTCTAGTCCTCCTTCACGCTGTCAACGTCGACTCAAGAGTTGAAAATTGTGCACAAAGCCTACATAGTACAGTAGAGCCCATAGTTCTATTGTTTTTGTTGTAAAAACACATAATTATTCAAAAAATTGATACAATAGGTACATTTCAAGTATGTAGTGCGTAAGCGCTTAAGGAACTTCCACCGCTTTAGAGCCGTAAAACGGTTACTTTCTAAAGCATGCTCTTTAGTAAAGGCACGGGGTCCCAGCGCTAACAAAGAAAATATGGTTCAAATAAATGTCACTAGATGGCGCGATATGCATCGTTTGGTTATTGAATTGTGTGTAAAATTAACATTTTCTAGAATTGATCATAAAAATTGTATGTTCAACAAAATTAAGGAATATTGTGTTCGTAATTCACATTTCAAAGATTATTTGAACGGATTATTAAGAATTGATTCCTATAGATTGCGCGGTATAAAATTTCTGAGGCATGCCACTCGATTTGTTTTGTTTTTGGACAAAACAAATAAAAAAAATCGATTGGCATGCCTAAGGGAGGTTAAATATGGATATTTTGGCTCCAAGCGGGCTCACAACCAGTACCGCGTTAACATTGGGGAAAATATATTTATATATTTATTTATTATATGCTTTATTGTACACCTTAAAATACAATTATACAAAGAAACTTAAAATTAATACAAATACAATGGGCGGCCTTATCGCATTCCGCGATCTCTTCCAGGCAACCTGGTATGGACAGTAATATACGCCTTAACGTGGAGTCGCCACGGATAAAACTAGCGAGTCATGGGGAGCGAGCGCCACGTTGCACGTCTTCTGCTATTCAGTCTTGTTTCGGACATTTCAGTCACATAAATTGTGCTCTTTATTTGCAGGTGTAGGTCAGCCGGACATCTGACCGCGTTTGTTGTGGCCGTGCTCCGCGTGACCGAGTCCCGCTTGCATTCGTACCGGAGCTGTTTGCCAATGAACAAGTGAAGTGTCCCAGGCACTGACGAGCAACCATGTACAGGAAACGTCTATGCTTGTCTAGCATTTCTCCACAGCTGTACGAGACCAAGCTGATAAGCCTGTTATATTTTAGAGTGATTCATGACGATAACATTGAAGATTTTCAAATAGCGGCCAATTTAGACAACATAGGGCATTTCGATGACATTTGCTTGAAATTTAAAGTGAAGGGGTATGATAAACCTGTCGCTGTATTCATACAAGCTAATCATAGGGAAAACAAGAAACATATATTTAAAATCGATTTATCCCCTTACTTTACCAGTTATTTGAAAATCAGAGAACATTTCGATCCGAATAATAAGGACTTGTTCTTTAAGGCCACGTTTGATGAAACGGAAAGTTTCTTCGTGTTATACACAACCGCGCAAGATGAGTTTAATGATGACTCCAATGTAGAAAGTGGTGTTTGCTCAACTATGAAAGATTTGATTGAGACCGGTGGTACGGCCAAGCAACCGTACAAACAAGAAAAGCATGTAAAGTATTTATGCGAAGTAGCTATGAAAGAACAAATGACCTCGCTGGCTGAACGAATCGCAGAATTAATAAACGAACACGGTAAGGTTGATATGCTGCTGACTGACGAGACAGTGCGGCGCTATCACGTCATTCTGGCGCGACAGGTATTCGACGTTTCCGAAATTCAACCTGATGGATATCGAATTGCCTCCTTTCGTCAAGATTTCTTTGACACCTATGAAGAATACCTCACAATATTCAAATATACACTCTTTAAAGAAATTCTAAAAAAAAGAAGAATACGATCAGACGATGTAAAAAGTTTACTGTCTGAATTCGTAACCAAACCCACAGATGTTTTAATACTAAGCAAGCTTATTGAAACCGTTATTACTTACAACAAAGGCTTCTTAGAAATTAATAAACAATATACAGAATATTTCGGACCAGAGTTGAAACAGGTGTATCTGTCTCAACAGACTGTTGACAAAGCAATTGAAATTGCTGCAAAAGAGTTATTAGTATCGCTGAAACGGAGAGTCCCGTCTGCGTTCGGTAATAAAGATTTAACAATAGGAGGAAATAACGAAAAGAAAGAGAAAAGAGTTAATTATATAACAGCACAGATCATCAATTTATTATACAAATATAAATCCAGTAAAATGGTTACTATAGATGAATCTTTGGATGCTGGATTCCTTCGGCTTAATGGAGGTATAGCTGGAGCCATCGGAAATATATTTGTGCTTGATGATAACCCCAAACTGATGAAGGTTACAGATAACTTTGAACAACTGGGACCTCTTGCAAAAAGTCTGTATACAAAATTAAATAGTGAAATCGATAATTTACATGAATACAAATTCAATTTTATAGCTAGCAAGTTGCCAAAAATATCATTGGATTGTAGCAACTATGAAGAGACTTTGGCGAAAGATTTCCTGAAAAGATTACTATTTTTTTCTAACCAAGCTGACCAGGACGGTGTGGAGTCTATTTTAAAAACGGAAATAGAAGATTACCAACGTGATCAACCAAACTACTTTCAAGCGAAAACTGACTCAATATTTTTAAATTTTCATGATCAGATACTGAAATGGTGGATGATACCAAAAGAAACACCGTATCTTACACGAACATCCAAATTATTTCAGAATTCAATGACAGCAAGTTTTCAAAACACAATGATGAGTTCTTTAAACATAATGTATATGATAAAAATGGAAGAATATAATTACACAGTCACTGAAGATGCGGTGAGCTTCTTAAATTTGCCGTATCATTCGAGTATTATCATTACGGAGATTAGTGAACTGACTGTAGTTAAAGTGTTGCAACATTTCAAGAAAACGAACCATGTTGTGTTAGATTTTGAACATATTGCTCATCTACCAACAAATGTTTGTGACGTATTATGTAAAGAGATATTGAACACGGACGAAAAAATAGTTTTAATTTTAGTTTATGATAAAACATATTCCAGGCAAGATTTGGCAAAGATTTCAAAAGCAGTTCAACGCAAAAATAATATTGTTGTTACGATTGTGACGAACCAAACGTCACTTGAAATAATACATGAGTATATTCCAAACGTGCATACAGTTATACAAGACAGAAAACTTAGTCTGATTGACCTGAGTGTACAATCACAGATGAGTTTATTAGAGAACGCCACCGTAGTGTTTCCAGGTGTAGAGATAAAATTGGACCTGCTTTTGAGGGACTGGGCTGAGACTGGCTCTAGGTAAGTGGAGTTGGTGCTAACTTAATTAAAGCTAAGTTTTAAATGTGACATTGTGCACAATCGCTTTGATATATTCATTTGGTGCGTTTATTTATTTGTGTAATCAAAAGCGATGCATTAAAATAATTGTGTTATAACAGTTACGTTTTTAACAGTTTTTTATGTGTAATTATAGATTTCCCTGTATAACTGCCCCTCGTGCGCGGCAACAGTCTGACGACAAGGACGCGAGCACGTCGCAGGAGAGGACGGCGGGTGTAGCCGCTGTGGCTGCCGACGACGAGAAAGAAACTGGCTCTCGTAGTACTGGTACGCGATATGAAGTGACGTTACAACCCACAAGCGGTTCAAGATGCCAACATTCAAAGCCTAATGAAAATATTTAAAAAAGGGAAATTATTAACCGAGGGAAAAATATACTGAATGGGCGACTATTATACTAAGTAAGCAACTATTTATCCGATTTGAGTAATACCTTTTAGGAGATTTTTGTGAGCTGCGGTAATAATATTGTTACATACTTTAATTGTATTTGGGTTTCTATTTTTTCTATTTTAGAATATTATTATTTTGAAAATAGCTGAACAACTATCGAGGCGACATCACTGTGCAGTGCGGGAGTTCGGGTTTATTCGTGTCCAAGAGCGAGCGAAGCGAGCTCGGGAACTTAGGGCACCCCGACACGGATAGGTTAGGTTCGAAGGGGATGACGGGAGCTGAAGTGAGCGAGCAAAGCGAGCGAACTTAGCTCCCGTCATCTCCTTCATGTTAGGTTACTTTAGACCCTGCAGACAGAAAAAGGAGCCCTGTCGACAAACTTATATTTTCCAGTCGCTGTTTTAAACATTTGTATTCGCCCACTGTTTGCCGCCCACTTAGTATTTCAGTAAGCCGTATTCAGTATTTTTTACACCTTTAATTTGAATTTTTTTCGCTCGTTTAAGGACGCTATTACATTTTTCTACAAATAACAGTGCTTTTCAGGTACCATTTTAATGTATATGCAATCATAGATGTGATGATATCATGGTCTTAATTTAAAGATAATATATTCAACTCCAGATTGGCATCAGAAAAATTGTATGACATCATACAAAATTTTCGCACAAATACGTTTTTCCCATCACAATAATCGCAAAAACATTAAAAAAGTAGGGTCCGAATAGGTCCCAGTTTAGGTAAATTTACAGCATATTTTATCTTTAAAATTATTAGAAATTGCGGTATATATAGTCCTTTGCAGGTTCAGCTAATTATTTTTTATCTAAATCCTTATATTTTTTAATTATTAGCTAAAATAAAAACACTTGCCGACGTCTTCATACATTTTGCTCTAAGGGTTCATCATTCCGCGCTCAGAAGCGCTCGTGGAAGGACGGGCGTATCGCTCTGTCGCAAAAAATAAATACGATAAAAGTAACAGAAAGATTGTAGTGTGCATGCGTGTAAGTACCTCCACGCGTCGTTTGTCGTGATCAAAAGGAGTTGATATTTTATCGTAACGAAAAAAAAGTATGTTTGAGTTTCCTATTATTATGAATGTGATTTAGAAATTATGTTGGGTAAGATCGGGATTTGGATAGGTGGTGTTAAGCAGTTGTTGACAAGGTTGAGAAATGGATGGGTGGGTTTAAGCAGCTCTTAGTAAGGTTAAGATTTGGATGGGTCAAGCTGTCGGCGGTGAAGTTTAGAAGTGGATGGGTGGGAGGAAGGGTTATGATTTTAATCGATTTGTATGTAGGTATGTATGTATAACGAATACGGGGCCAAAACCAAAACCAAAGATGGCGCCGAAAAAAAATAGGTAAATTTTCGTCATGGGTGTCATTTTCATGGATTTTGGGGTCGCTTATATCGAATATGTGGTCAAAACCAAAATACAAGATAGAGCCGATAAAAAAATGACAACTTTTCGTCATGGATGTCATTTTCATGGTTTTTGGGGTGGCTAAGATCGAATATAGGGTCAAAACCAAAAATACAAGATGGCGCCGACGAAAATTTGACATCTTTTTGTCATGGGTGTCATTTTCATGGTTTTTGGGGTCGCTTATATCGAATATGTGGTCAAAATACAAGATAGAGCCGATAAAAAAATGACAACTTTTCGTCATGGATGTCATTTTCATGGTTTTTGGGATGGCTTAGATCGAATATGGGGTCAAAACCAAAATACAAGATGGCGCCGACGAAAATTTGACATCTTTTTGTCATGGGTGTCATTTTCATGGTTTTTGGGGTCGCTTATATCGAATATGTGGTCTAAACCAAAATACAAGATAGAGCCGATAAAAAAATTACAACTTTTCGTCATGGGTGTCATTTTCATGGTTTTTGGGATGGCTTAGATCGAATATGGGGTCAAAACCAAAATACAAGATGGCGCCGACGAAAATTTGACATCTTTTTGTCATGGGTGTCATTTTCATCGTTTTTGGGGTCGCTTATATCGAATATGTGGTCAAAACCAAAATACAAGATAGAGCCGATAAAAAAATTACAACTTTTCGTCATGGATGTCATTTTCATGGTTTTTGGGGTGGCTTAGATCGAATATGGGGTCAAAACCAAAATACAAGATGGCGCCGACGAAAATTTGATATCTTTTCGTCATGGGTGTCATTTTCATGGTTTTTGGGTAGTACATCATTAGCTGCTGCTCATTATGTAATGCTCCAAAAAAAATTGGATAATAATATTTTATATGTTCCATGTAATGCAAAATGTTCAAGTCATTTTTTTATCCTAGTGACCGGCAATTATTTCGTTTTAGGTATCTACTTATATCACGTGGCGTTTTTTTTAAAATACCTACTTATTACAACAAAGAGAATAATATTGGGTATACTAAATACATCTGTTTACCCCCTAAAACCGTACAAGCGTGATATTATATTATGGTATGATGAAAACAATTCATGAACATACGATCACAGTAATCGCAGGTCATTTGCTGTTTGTTATTGAAGAGTTACCTTTTCTATCTCCGAAGATCTTTATCAGATCCTAATATACACACATCAACACGGTCTAGGGATATTTTAAAAAAAGCGAATTACTATCAATGTGTTAATTATTTATATGATATATTTAAAAGATACGTTATTTAATATTCTACCATTTTTTAATAATGGTTAAGGTACTTCGATTAAAATTTCAGGATTTTATGGAAAAAAAATTAAGCATAGACGGAAACCGTATATGAATTAACTTTTAATTTATGAGTAAAAACTGAAAAAAAACATTTAATTTGTGTTTATAAACTTGAAGTTAGTAGTCTGAGAAAGCGCCCAGGATGTTCATAACACATCGGCAACGATTCGGCATGCTCAGAACAAGGTTGTCAATGTGTTGCTGCGGAATATTGTCCCATGTCCTTCTGAGGTGCGCAAAAAGTTGATCTTCTGTAGCCAGATTTTCAGGAACTTCCTTCAGAGCTCTTCTTTGCAGCATATCCCACGCATGCTCAATGGGATTTAGATCTGGCGATTGAGCAGGCCAGTCTAAGGCCCTAACATTGTGTGTATGTAACCAAGCTGCTACCGTTCTCGCTGTGTGTGCCCGGGCATTGTCGTGCATGAGCAGGAAATCTTGCCCCATTTGTGTTCTATGGGGCAAGATTACGGGCTCCAGCACCTGTTGGACGTATCGTTCTGCTGTCATATTGCCCCGCACCCAAACGAGATCCGTCCGTCCTCCAAGACGAATTCCTGCCCAAACCATAATTGTTCCTCCTTGGTATGGGTGAACTTCCTGAGGGTTCTGAAGACGGCTCCATCGTCCAGGAACTCGCCAAACACACGTCCTTCGTGAACCTGGATGGAAGCCGAACCTGGATTCATCCGTGAACAGCACATTGGACCATTGCTCACGGCCCCAGTCCACGTGGTTCTGAACCCATTCTAATCGTCGTCCACGATTGCCTCTCCGTAAAGGTGGGACTCGCAGCCTTTGGAACAATTGAGTCGCCGTTGCATTTGGTTTAGCTCGCGCAGTAATTTGCAAAAATTGGTCTTGTCTGGGGGTAGTGATGCGACTTGGCCCCCGGTGCCTCTCCGCTACTTCACCTGTGGCACGATAGCGTGTCCACAATCTTGAAATTACATTTTGGTGGGTCCCTATGGCCTCAGCAACATTACGCTGAACAGACCCAGCTTCCAGCATTCCCACAGCATCTCCGCCCTCGACAAATGTTGGCGTTGCATGGCTACAATACCTCAATTTTAACTTTATCTTTCGTTTAAAAATGAAAAAAAACTGTAACTAAACGTAATTCGTATTGTTTTCTAAATTTCGCACAAATGAAAATTCCCTCTCCTACACATCAAGACATTTTTATGCCACCGAAACAAAAGAATTTTCAAAATTTTGAATTTGGAATTAGTCTGAGATAAATTACAAACAAATCGATGTATAAAAGATTCCAATGCGGCCAGTACTTTTCGAGTTATTTAATTGAGTATGAAATATCCCTAGACCGTGTTGATGTGTTTATTACACAATAAAACCTTCCCTGATAACACATACATTTATCGACGAAAACCCAATCAATCACAAAAAAGAAACCGGATCAGTAGTTTTTAAGAAAATCGCAGATACATACGGGTCGAATAAATAGAGAACCTCCTTTTTTTGAAGTCGGTTGAAAATAATAACCTTCTTTTTACGACGAAGGTTTGTAACAGTTACCAAATGCATTTTCAAAGTGACAACTAACCTTCCTGAATCAACTTCAATAAAATTAAAAAATAATATCAAGGACCAACATTATTTGAGTGATGTATAAAATCGAGCGCTCAGTAGTTTCAATGAGTGCGTACGCGTAATGTTGCTGTGTGCGACTAGATACCTAAATTTGAGTTCGACGAAAATGTAACAGCGTCCTTAAATACTAGCCTTTAAAAAATATTACTATCACTACTTATTATAAAAAAGTTTTTTTTTTTCACTTTTTAGTTGTGGTAGGTACATAATGGACCAGTTCTATAGGCTAGGTACCTATAACGCCCAAAGTGAAGCCAGAATAGATAAACCCAATAACATGAAACTTAAATAATGAATGAGAGTATACCAGGGTAAACTGTTCACACCTACGTACTCCTTTACAGCGTACCAGTGTGATGTTATTTTATGAAATGGTGTAAACAATAAACAGATATGCGATTGCAGCTATCCCGAGCGATTTGCCGTCATTTATTGATGAGTTCTGATGTATATCTCCGAATTTCTTCATCAAATCTTGATGAAAATTAAATGACAAACACCAGCTTTCGAATAAAAAAAAGAATCACCAAAATCGGTTTACCCAATAAAAAGTTCTGAGGTAACACACATAAAAAAAAAAAAAAATACAATCGAATTGATAACCTCCTCCTTTTTTGCGAAGTCGGTTAAAAACAAAGTCCTCCGCCGCGTCTGTCTGTCTGTTCGCGATAAACTCAAATACTACTGAACGGATTTTCATGCGGTTTACACTAATAGACAGAGTGATTCATAAGGAAGGTTTAAGTGTATATAATTTGTTGAGGTTTTATGTAAATCAATTACTTTATTTACATAGGTAAAAGTATATACAGTGTATAAAATACTTAAATAACTTAATAAACTACAAACATATACACTTAAACCAAAACCTAAAAATATACTTAACTAAAATATGGCGTTGTAAAACTCCTCCACATCGTTGTCCACTGGTAATGTGCCCAAAAGACAGGCAGCATTGCCACGTTGTATGGCAATGCTTATTCTTTGACCCAGGTAAAAGCCAGCCCTTGGTCACGCGAAGTGTCAACAAGGCGTTTGGAAAGATCTTTAAACAAAGCGTGAGCACTCGGACCCCACGGACCAAGACTTTCAACCCCAAACGGCTCGAAAATATAACCACCGATGAGGTTATTATATTTCCGCGACTTGAGGTCCTCTGCAGCCGCAGCGGCAGCGCCAGCACAGCAAGACGAGCTAGGAAGATGGGATGGCGCAACAGTATCGACACAAGTAGCGTCCCACACTAAAGGCCTACCCATCTTCCATGGAAACAAAGACATCCCGTATGGTCTTTTGCCATCGTCGCGTGCCAGGCCATGGGGTTCCAATACGGCCGGAACGCCGACGGTGACGAGAGCACGTCGGATGATGTCGTTTAAGTTTCCGTGACGCGCTATGCGACCCGCACTTTGGCTGCATGAAAGACCGTGGTGACCGAGGCTGTTGACAACTTCGCCACAGTGACAACGATGAGGAGTACAACAGGGAGCGCCAAGACGTAGGGAAGCAGCGAGGCGTGAAGTAGTGTCGTTAAACAAGGTGCCTATGTTCGACGGCGGTAGTGCGTGAAGCCAGAGGCTCGACTCCCACTCACCCACAGCCAGCAGGCGAACGCGCTCTGCAGGAGTGGCAGAAGTGGCAATTTGGTGCTCCTGAACTGCTCTGCAGAGCGGCTCATTCCACCGTCTCTGGGATGATAGGTAGTCGGGGAGATTACAATTCAGGCAAGCGAGTCTCCAAGCATCAATAGCCTTGGTGAAGCACGGCACATCAAAATTAATCAGTATGGGTTCTAGGATATTCCTGATTAATTTGTCAGTACCGTGGACCGAGGATATAAATGCCGGTAAACTAATACTAGCAATTTTGCGGACGCCGAGGCCTCCCATACGGATAGAAAGAGTAGCTTGAGCCCAAGCTCGGTCGTCCATGACCACATTTAAAATTAATAAGTGTATGGCGGATAAATTGGTCCATTTTTAGGGTTCCGAAGTCAATAAGGAACCCAAGTTTCGCTCTGTCCGTCGGTCCGTCCGCAGCTTAGCTCAGAAGTACTAGAAAGCTATAATTTGGCATGGATATACATATTAATAATTCCGACAAAGTGGTAAAATAAAATCATGAAAAAAAAATCCTCCTATAGACGTAAAGTGGGGATGTTTTTTTTCCTTTTTTATTGTGACATCCAAGCTTTAGCAAAAAACATATTTACTTATTTTATGTTCGAAATTCAGTTACCTTTCAAGACGTTATCTGTTGCCAGTCTTAATATAGGCAAGTAGGTTGCCTTCCAAGTACCTACCTACTTATTTTAAGAAAAAAACATAAGCCGGTGCGGGTCGCTGGTTGATTCTAAATGTTTGTGATCCTGGTCCATCTTGCGCCATATGTTCTTTATATTTTATAGCATAAGTAATCTAATATACTAACCTTTGTAAAGAAAACTCGGGTTTGTTGGTTGATACGTTTAGTATAACAATATTATTTTAAATATACGTCTTATACCAACAGGGGAGGAAGAGAAGATTTTACCGGGCACGAGCAGTGATCCTGTGTCGACAACCTAGCTAGCGACATGACCACAGCCAGTAGCAGCTCGCCAGCCTGCTGACAGGGCTGCCTAACGCCCCGCCCGACAACGCTGCAGCGCGGCCGGTTCCACGCTCGGCAGCGCTGCAGCGTGGCAGGCTGCACGCAAGCTCTCCTCGCAAACCATCACCTGCGTCCCACGCGCTAACTAGGCGGCCCTGTTCAACGATTACAATACGTCTATTATAACAAGTCTATTGCCATTTCATCCTAGAATATTGTTGATGTTATATGTAGGGTTTTTCAATAAGGGCGGGTAGATTTTGAAATGAAATAAAACAAGCTGTGTGTGAGGTATTAACATAATTATTTTTTTATTTGAAAGCTTAGGCCCACTTGTGCCAATAAGTGTGGAATATGACATCATTCAAATGCCCGCTTCGGCTATTTACAGTGGTACGGATCCGAGTGGTCCAATTTTCAATGACTCTTCTGCATGGATCTGGCTGAATTTGAGCGATGGTCTGTGTTATGTTCACCTTTAGTGCATCGGTCGATTGTGGTTTGTTTGCATAGACCTGCGAATTCAAGGAACTCCAAAAGAAAAAGTCTAGCGGGGTCAAATCGCATGACCTTGGTGGCCAATTCACATCGCCCCTGCGAGAGACCCTACCCTCAAACCACTCATGAAGAATGTCAATCGTGGCGTCCGCTGTGTGGCACGTAGCACCGTCCTGCTGGAATCACATGTCGTCTAGGTCCATATAGTTCAAATTGGGCTATAAAAAATTGGTCATCATCGTTTCGCTCGCCGTTGACGGTGACCGCCTCACCAGTGTCATTTTCGAAAAGTACGGATCAATGACACCGCCGGCCCTAAAAGCCACACCAAACGGCAACTTTTTGAGGATGCATTAACACCTGATGAACCTCGCGTGGGTGGTGTCGTCCCATATACAGCAATTCTGCTTGTTAACACAGCCATTCATCAAAAATGCGCTTCGTCGCTAAAGATGATTTTTCGAACAAATCCTTTTCCAAATGATTCGAAGCCCAGTCGTGCATACCTTTGTACATTCTTTTCAAACGTGTAACTTGTCATTAGTTGCCATGGTGATTTGGCTTAAGTAACTGAATAATAAAAAAAAGATTTGTTAGATGTTACTGTTATGTATGTAGGTGATTAAATGATGATATATCTACTTCTTGATAACTTTAGCTTTATTTCTATGAGGTACTAATTAAACTTATTACAATTATTGTTCGATTATAACTCTGACTTAATAAGATATAGCCGGCCATTTTTCCTAGACGCGTAGCGTGGCTCAAGTCATCTGACAGATGCCTTATGACGTCATCTTCAGTGCGCGGCAAGAGATGTCCATGCGCGACTAGAGATGTCCCTAACAGTTACCAAAACAAAATGGACGCCACAGGCCGCCGAAATCTACCCGCGTCAATTGAAAAACCCTTTATTTAGTTAAGTTTCCTCGTCATTTGAGAATGTTAGCTGCATAAACATGTTGCGTGTCTCGTCTCGTCTCTATCAATTTGTGAACTTCTTCTGTGATCTTGTCACTTAAGGCGCAGATACACTTGAGTAGCTGATTTTAAAATGAGAATCACGTCTAAACGGCTTGTCGTAATTTTTTTGAAAAAATATATGTTACATTAGACCATTTTGTTAATAATTTGATCTGAGAACATTTTGAGTTTTATTCGTATAACATAGTGTAATTAATTTGTATAGTTATGTCTAAAACGGACAAAAACACGACAATCACAACAAAACCGCTGGGCGTATTTTAATGAAATCAACGATGGTGTTGATTTCATTCAAATACGCCCAGCGGTTCATCATCAAAGATAATTTAATTATCTACATTTTGATCTGAGGCTTTTTTTTAAAAGTCATAGAATAATAAGGAAAGTACAAAAAACTACTAAATTTTGGGTCGCGCGGGTGTGAAACGAGTGCGCGTTTTGTTCCCTCAAGGTCGTTGGCGTTAGTCGTCGTCTTAAATACTAAATGGATAAAAAATATTAACTTAAGACTATGCAGGTTAAGTATTTTTTTTGTATTTTTATGTAATATGTAGGTATGGTTGTGATGAAAGAGCAGTGGTGGCCCAGTGGTATCTGCCGCGACTTACAAGTTGTAGGTCGTGGGTTCGAGCCCAGGTAGGCGGCTTTACGTTGTATAAAATTTTTCATCACCACTGCTCTCAAAACGGTGAAGGAAAACATCGTGAGGAAACCGGCATGTCCTACAACCAAAAATTCGAAGACATGTGACACCCACCAACCCGCACTGGGCCCGCGTGGTGGATTACGGCCCATTCCCTCTCACAGAGAGGAGGCCTGTGTCCCAGCAGTGGGAATATTAATAGGCTGATGATGTGATGGTTGTGATGACAACTCGTCACACTCTAGCTATCTCGTCGCTATTTCTAACAGCACCCTAATTGCGTATCTGTTTTAACAGCACGGAGCACACTCCTTCCCTTTCATTTCGGTAGATAACTCAAAAATATTCATTGCGTGTTTACCGCTGTCGAGTCGACCGATTTTTAAACATATGAAGCAATGCATGCAGAGGAAACAATCCGCACCCTACTCTTTGAACTTACACAATTAGCGCGCAGGTCTCTTTCACTAATACGTCACTTTGTATACATGTTGTCAGTTTCCCAACTCGTCTCAAGTCGTATTTCGTCTCCTTCCCAACTCGCCCAACGCTTATGTACCTACAACTAAGCACAAAATATGTAAATAAAATATTTAGTAAAATTTGGAGACTGCCTTCAAGAACAGGTTCAATTTTCAAGCGCTCAACCATGGCCTCCCAGAGAGGAGGCCCAGTAGCCCGTGCGTCGGACACGGACACGTATCTCTTAGCGACAGTGCTGTCGTCTGCATACCCAAAGGGTATTAGCAGAGCGTTTATGTGGAGCAAAAACAATGTTGCTGAGAGCACCCCCTAAAGGTCCCCGGCATTAAAATTCGGTTGATCTGACCTCGTATTGTATCGGGGACCCAAGCACTTTATAATTTTGTACGTTACTGTACAATGAACATATGCGTCGGACGAGTTGGGAAAGAGACGAAATACGGCTTGAGACATGTTGGGAAACTGAATAAGTACATGTACCATGTGACGTATTAGTGAGAGCTCTTGAGGATAACGACGAGATAACTAGTGTGACGAGTTGTCATCACAACCATTTGTATAGCGTAGGTATCATTATCACTAAATATTATAAAATGTAGTCCCCGCCGCGGTAGTGATCGCAACCCTGCCTGCGTGCCTTGTGATGAAATCACCTTATGTGGGGTTAATTTTAGTATCGATAAAATTAAGTGTATTTTACGGCCTTAAGGTTTTATTACTACAAGTCCGGACAGATTGTATATCTCTGCCACCGACAGACGAAGTGGCTGTTTTGACCCAAACAAAGGTCATTGGGCATAATCATTTTTAACACGCTTTTATTAGCTTGGTATGTATCAATGTAACGGAATCTTTGAACGTGATTTTCACCTCCTTCAAAACGTGGGATTGATTTGAAACTTTGCACACTTATCAAGGACCGATGACAATGCAATAATATAGTGAAAGTCAAAGCCAAAGTCAAATATATTTATTCAACTAGGCCAATATTAACGGCACTTTTGAACGTCAAACAAAAATTAAAATTTACAAGTAATGAAAGTTGATTCTACCGTGCGCGTTTAAATTGTTTGTCCCATTACCCTTACCAAGATCTTCAGGATTAGCGACTTTTAGTTCGATTTACCATTAAAGCGTGTTTTTTAGTTTTTAGAACTACAATTTATTCTCTTTTGACGCCGTTTATTTTTATAACTATTTGACATTATATTGGAAACTGTTCCTGTTTTGACATTATTATATTGTTTATCTTTTTGACATTAAATTTAAAACTTAAGAACATTATATTTAAATCAGTTCTAGCACTTTTTTAATTTCACTTGAAATGTTAATTAATAATTCATAGTTCTTTGTATTATATTGTGTGTAGGTATGTAAATTGCATATGTATAGGTAGGTATATTCAACACAATGTAAATTGTTTTATGAATAAACGAAATGAAAATCTGACCCGCTTTGTGAAGTTTTCCGATTTTAAACTGAAGAGAATATAGAAGCTATGTGACCTTTCATTGCATACAATGATATTCTAGTAAACAGATATGTTATGAGCGCGCGCATTGTGAAGACTCGAATACGTCCTAATTAGGACGTATAGTCTTTAGTCTATGTCACGCATGGCGAAGAGCGATACGCTTTGTTGAAAGAAAAACAAAATTTTTAAAATGCCATCGTGTGTATTTAGAAAGTGTACCAATTTTGATAGCAAAGTACATAAAACAGAAGGGATCTCATACCATATGTAAGTACGCAATATACCTCAATTTACTAATTTATTTCAATTTTTTTTCTAATATTCTGAGATTTGGCGGTTAGAAAAAGAATGAAATGGTAAATAATACATTGGTGGGCAGAATAACGTTTGTTTACATTCACACGCAAGTGACAAACACTAGCTGTCTCTTTTTTTCTCTTGAAAAGTGAGTAGGTATCTGTGCAGCCGCTGCTGTCATGCTGTGCGGAACACTTTTTTCGGTTGTTTTGTGAGTGTATAACGTATCTTTTTACTAAAATATCATTGATTGCATAGGTATATCTATCTGATTTCGATGCAGAAAAATATACTTAATCGCTTAAAAAACCAAAAGCAAACTGTTTCAGAGGACTTTATTTTCGTCTGTACTCATTTTTGTTAAAAATGCGGTTTTCCCATAAGTTTGCCATGTGTCTATACTTTCTAGAATTTGATTCTTATTAGCGACACTAGTTTAGTTTAGTTTCGACGGGCTGTTTCCGCAACTCCACGACCAAGCGCGTATTTTGCGTACGGGTGGGATTCAGTCACATCATTCGATCCACCCAGCTCCTCGAGAAAGGCCAGCAGCGCCTTGGTGCTGCCGACTATCTCCTGCAGGGTAGCTAGGTCGCCGAAGTATTTGGCCCTGTATCCAGCGATTACAGGGCAGCTCAGGAGCAGGTGTGCCGCTGTCTCTTCCTCCACCATGCAAGCTCTGCAGAGTGGGCTGTCCGTGATTCCTATGACAAAGAGGTGCTTATTAAAGGTCCCATGTCCAGTTGTCACGGCAGTAACTGCACGCAACTGTGGCTTTGTTAGTCGTAGGACCTTTTTTGTGAAACGGCCGTCAATGAGCGGTAGGGCCTCCTTGGCCTGCCTACATTCGCTAAGATCAGTCCATAGCTTGCTGTGTTGATCCTTGGTGCGTTTTCTTACCAGAACGCGTAGATACCCGAAAGGTAAGGGCACTATGGGTTCCGGGCCCACCGGTGCCATACTTGAGCCCCTCCGGGCGAGCTCATCCGCAGCGTCGTTTCCTCGGGAGTCCCTGTGTCCTTTGTCCAATCCATTGAATGGTTACTTTGTTATGCATACCGGTTTCCTCACGATGCTTTCCTTCACCGTTTTGAGAGCAGTGTGTCACGTTCCTTTTTATCTCGATGCGGGATTTAAAAAAGAAACGATAATATTTAGACTTAACAACAATTATATTTAAAAAATAATGATAAAAAAAATCAAAGAGAGGGTAGGAGGTAAGGCCGGTCAAAGGGCTAAAATTTCCATTATGGGCCGCTGATTTAAGGCGCGGGAGGGAGGGGGGAGGGGGAGAAGCCCCCCTGTACCATCCCCACAACTCGGAGCCCCATGGTTATGGAGATATCCATGGTTAAAGTTTTGAGGTTAGAATAAAAATTTCATCAATTTCCATTGATTTTTGGGGCGGGAAGGGGGGTAGGGATGTGGGGGGGTAGGGGGGCTACCCTCCTGTACCATCCCCACCACTCGGAGCCCCATGGTTATGGAGATATCCATGGTTAAAGTTTTTACAATTACTATTTAACGACAATGTCGACGGAGCCCCGCTGCGCGGGGCTCCTATTTCTGTCTAAAGGGTCTAAAGTAACCTAACACGAAGAAGATGACGGGAGCTGAGTTCGCTCGCTTTGCTCGCTCACTTCAGCTGCCGTCATCTTTTCGAACCTAACCTGTCCGTGTCGGGGTGCCCTAAGTTCCCGAGCTCGCTTCGCTCGCTCTTGGACTAATTCATAAAGACCACATGGAAAGTGGGTGCTCTGATTCGGTTTTGGGTATTTCGGATATTCACATAGTAAATAAAACACGATGACTAACACTGACAGTTAACACAAACAAAGAAGCGTGGCGTTGCTTCACGTTCCGTTCCACAGTGTAAACCAAATTCGGTATTTTTTGTGTAAAAAAGTCAATGTATTTGCTTAATACATTTTTTTCTCGAAAACCGTGATGCTCCGAGTTTAGACACTTTGGAAAAAGCTTTCTATTTATGAGTACTATCTATAAAAAAAAAATGGACTTCCAAATCAGCGGCCCATAAAGGAAATTTTATCCGGTCAAAGGTCGGGCTACGTAGGAGGCCGTTAATACCGCACTCTCCTGCTTGGTGCCAGTCGGTGACGTCGGTGGTGGCTTCGAAGTCAGTCCAGAAGATGGTCAAATGGTGCCGGATGTGGCAGGGTGGCACAAGGGTGCCGTCCAGACAGCCAGCTACGCTGATCTTCAACTGCATATAAGTTCCTGGAATCCGTTCCAAAATGGTGTTAGCTCGTCATCTCGCCAAGCCTCAATTGCAAGCCCTCACCTTACAGAAAGAGATTGGCATCTACTAGAAGGCTAGTCTAGGTTCAGTAGGCAGTAAGAAGAAAATACTAGGTATTTAAGCGACTAATTACTAATGATAGTAAGTACTGATAGAAAGAAAATAGAATTAAGGCCAAAGAATTGCACAGAAAGCAGCGGCGGCTATACACATATTTAACCAGATATATAAAATAAACAATGACAGTAATTGTACAACTTACCCAGTACGGGCAGAACACTAGGCGCTCACTGATTACCTTTTTATCCAAGTATATTTATATTAAGGTGAAGCCACTAGGTGGTACAGAGATACTATAATGCAATTATATCAAGTACGAGGGAGCAGAGGTAAGTACTGTTCAGAAGCCTAGTACGCGTGGTTCCTCGATAGCCGATTGAGTGTGACTGGCGCCTGGCGGGCGGTGGCCGCGGAATGAATGCGCGCGCGCTAACCGTGGCAGGTGAAAGCGAGGGATTTTTTAATATATATAAAACCGCGCGCCAAAAGAAGTTGCGGCGTCCGTTTGTTCCTAATTTAATATTATTTGTATCATAGATTATTTGTTCGAGAGGTTATTTAACAGTTTTAATTATTTATAAATTATGTAGCCAAGTAAATCGTGACAAGTGGTGATAAATTACACAAAGTAAAGCGCCTGCCAATTTTATATTTTTCGACATTACCGTGACTCACATTAATGTGATTAACGCCATAGTAAATAAGAGCCATAATATCAATATATTCTGCTATATTTCTTTTGTGTAAGACATGGGTATGGTTTCCATACTAAGATGCCCAATGGCTTTTGACAGAACCTGGAAAAGGTCATTGGGCGCTTCTTTTTCATGCCACTGGCTCGTGCCAAAAAGAAGCCTCTGCTACAGCTTTTATTATCTTCTACAACCCTGTTTAGACAGTGTTATTATTAAGAGGTACAGCAAGTTAAATGAAACAACACAGAATTTCATAATAAACTTTTTTTTCAAATAGCATATATTTTTACGAAATAAAAAATACACATACATCGTAACGTAACGTATTTAAGCTATTCTTAAAACTATTCGCCCGAAGATTTGTGACGGGTACAAAGAAAAAAAATATATTAAAAACTAAAAAAAATATTTTATTTTAGATAATACAATAATAATAGTAATAATTGTCAAAACTGTACGTTTGTTGGGTGTCTGGGGCAGTCGTTTTTGTGGTTTACCTCCAGTGTCGGATGGCGTGCACCGATGCCGGGCCGCTGGCACTACTCAATGTTTACCTACGTTGACGGAATAAGTACAAAACGAATCTTATTTCATCGCATAAGATTCCAATGTAAGTTTGTTGCTTGGAGTTTTTAAAGTCATAAACGCCACTTAGGCTACGTTCACCCGGAATTGCACCGCACTTTTTATGCAGTATAACACTGGGTTCATACGTCATTACATCGCACATTTTTGCAGTACCAACAGCAGTGTCAGTTGCCGTTCGATTCCAGAATTATACAGCAAAAACGTGCAGTACAATGCCGTGTGAACACAGCCTTGTAGTGAACTACAGTTGAGTAGTAACAGCTTACCGGGACCAGTGATAACCAATGTTTGTACAACAATTCAACTTGTCATTTTAACAACGCTAGACAACTCTAGGTAATGTCAAATTGAAAAGAATAGCTTCCTAAATAAAAGGGAGAAAATAAAAAAATATAATTTTCCGTTAAAATTAAGACAATTTAAAATAAACAACATGAAATGTACTGTTTTCCAGAGCATGATTGAAATAACTCGTTCACAATATTAATTTAAGTATAAAAAGAGTTGAATACATAAAATTATGGATAACTGTTTAGTTTCGACAACTACTCTCTACCGTCGTTTTCCGAAACAAATTTTAAAAGCAACTTTTACGTAAATGTGAAAAAAAAATCTTTGTTCGAGTTATTTCGACCACGTTACGTCCAAATAGTAAAAACAAAAGAAAAAATAAGTTAAAAACTACAGAAAGTAGGCTAGCCTTCTTACATTTACATAAAATGCTAACATATATTATATTTTTGTTTTATATTTAATATAATATCAATTGTATAGGATGTTCTGTCCAAATTTGTTTTAAGTAAAAAAAGTCGCACTCGAGGACTTAAATTTTGTGATAATATGTTTGCTTCTAAAATGTTTTGCAATTGAATAGTCAGGTATTAGGCAGGTTGGATCGTTTCAAATTCAATGACTTGTAATATCGGTGACAGACCATCCTACTAACAGATATATCTATTTCAATATTATTATTATTTTAAAAGCACAAATGGCGAGGGGCATCTTGTAGCTACCGATTACGTTACCCGGTTAACCAACCACTATCCTTCGAAATTTAAATACGTATTCTGAGAGCTATGTAGTATCTACTCCGTCCCAACTCGGGATATAAAATTTATGAAAACGGACTGATATTTTATTTTTCAATATAATTATTCCACACACATGCATTGTCGGTTAGGTACCTAAAATCATTCTCAATTATACCAATTCGACAGTAAATTATGTAACTCCGTCGATTTAACTGTGCACCTCGATGGAATGCGACCGCACTTCCGCCTACTACCCTCACCTCGTCAAGCGCCAATAGCTAGTGTCGAACGTCAGACGCCAATAGCAAGTGTCGAACGTTAGACGCTAATAGCGAGTGTCGAACATCAGACGCCAATAGCGAGTGTCGAACGTCAGACGCCAATAGCGTCAAACGTCAGGGTGACGTCACAGCGCCAGGTGCACAGTTAAGTCAGGCGGGCTGTATACTTCACGTTCGGGCACTGTAACCGGTGTCCCCTGACATCACCCCTTATAAACATGAAAGCATTATATGCCATCTAGAGAAATTAACTTTTAAAACAATGCACCAGTTACTGTTCGGAGTTCAGCTGAAAATGGCGGCGAACGAGATGCCATTGGGGATTACAATCTTAACTTACTAATATTATAAAGAGTTATGTTTGTTTGCAATGGCTAATTCTCGACACCTCCGTGAATCGGAAAGCATGATAAGCCGTTGGTACCGGCCGTCATTTGAAGATCTGTGACAGTCGTAACGGTAGTAAGAAGCCACGAAAAGATTTGACACGTCTTGCAAAAGAGATATCGAGATACGGAGTTAGGTAGTGGAGTTCAGATAGGCAGTTCCTCCAAGTAAAATACTGGTACTCAGCTGGATCTAGTTACACTGGAAGCGTCCTACGTAATTGGGAACAGGCTGGAGTGACTGTAATCTTTAGGAGTACCGATCGGATATCGAAAATTCTTTTACTAAGCGTCACTTTCGTTAAGTATCATCGGCTTCATCATCATCCAGATCATGTCGGCTTGGTTTACGCGAGCGAAGGCGCCAAGACATAGGCTAGTGATTTTTTGTTTTTGTAATGCCTGACCTTGGCATCGCCTGATGGTACGCGCTCTTTGATCTAACGAGTGCACCGACTATTCGCATGACACTCGTTTCAGACCGATTCAAAGTTAATGACGTCTGTGTAGTGCGGAGTGTTCCGAGCCGCTATTACGTTTGAATATATCTGTAATGTGGCAGTCTTGACGAGTATCGTGTCGACACAGGTTCTAATAACAATAGCCTACAAGAATAACTCATGTCAATTATTTTCATTGGCTGTAAATATTTGTGTTTTGCAACTTTATAGAGACCGGGTGTAAGTATTTGTTTAAATACCTATCTACTGGATTGTTGATCTAGATTTAAGCTAGTCTAGCTTACTTTTTACGTCTTTTCTGTACGAGAAGAGGTCTTTGCACTGCAGTGGGAATATAACGCTGGTAGTATAAACCCCAAAATAAATTAATTTACAAATAAAAATGGCGCCAGCTGCCTTACCACCACCACTGTCAGCTGAATTCACACAAACAGTCAGAGAAACTAAAATTAATAAAATAATAAAATTAAACTCATAATTTTCGTCATAAGAGCTTGATTGGCAAGGCTAAAGTTTGTTAGAACCGAACATTAAAGATTGTCAAAAAATAATAATAAAAATTATAAAGAAAAGTCCGCCGTTTACTACTATTATATAGCTTCTATCCCCTAAGGCGCCCGTGGTGCTCAAAGGTGAACTGCCCCTCGAATGCTCATGCTTCCTCTTAACGCTCCGAGCTCTATAGTGCAAAATTCACAAAAAATGCTCAAGTCGTGCCGAAAATGCTCGCGTAGTATAAAGAGAGCGCGCACGGACGCCACCTAGCGTGAAGTAGCGGCAGGCCTAGACAAAAAACTTTTCTGCGCCAGACGCTTACGTCAAAACGTATGCGGCCGCGTAAAGGACGCGTAATGTCACGCGCCACTGCGATTGAAGTGCTCGACTTGAACGCGTAAGCAAAGCGTATTACACGGCAATCCATTCCGCTGCTATGTAAATTAAGCGTAAGACCTTCTTGGCGCGAATTTCCAGTGTCGCCGTCGCAGTTCCGTTGCGAATGCGAAAAGTATTTTGTGTAGCCCCCCCGCACTAGCCAGGCGTGTAGACTTTGTTGCGACTGCCGGTGGGTGGTCATCATTGTACATAGTTCAGCCGCTTCGAACGATTGGTTCGAACTCAACAATAAAACAGTAAATACTAACGCAGGCCTGTATTTCATCATCCTCTGACACACAATCGGTCACAAAGGTTTTGTAAACATCGCTTATTTGTTAGAACAACGTGTTATCACGAAAAATGCAATTTTGCAGGCAGAGAATCCGTTAGAGACAACACGTGAACACAATTTATATGGGCTCATAACATTTAAATATTACCAGATTTTTGTAGGAAAAATATATGATTATAGAATTTTAAAAAAAACTTTTTTCTACATGACACGTTATTCTTGCAAAGAGGCGACATATGCTCATTTATCGTCACAAGTAAAACAGTGCTCAATAGAATAGTCACCCCTCCAACTAAATTTGCTTGTACTAGAAGGGGTTAGCGGTACGAACCAGTTTTTCAATAGGAATCGGTTGTAAGCGACCTTCAAGAATCGAGATTTTATCTTAAAAACTAGAGGCGAGTTCGTTATTTCTAGAAATTTGTCCATATTCTCGCACAGGAAGATATAAAAAAGGGTATGATTGTGTTAAAACACTGGAAGAAATATATTTGGAAAAAATAAAACAGGGAAGCACCCACAAAAGGATAAAGTACCATTCACGTTTCAAAATCTAAAAAACGAACCCGCCTCATATACAGCATGTTCGTTTTGTCCCAACATTAATATGTACACCCCCACCGCTACACGCTGTATAAGCTGAACGTTTGATTACGCACTTAGTTCAGGAAAAATCCTTACAATTATTAAAAAAATTACAAGTATCTGAAAGCGAGATGGCAGTGTTGATCCGTGGGATTATCTGAAACACAAGACATTATACGTGTGAAGATCATAACAATCAATACATCACGCTTGCGTACCCCAACGGAGGGTCATACTCTGATGTACAATAGGTACATAGCCTGCAAATGTAAGAAGGGATGCAGGGCATGTACTGAACGAGAGACTGAGAGCGTTTACTGCCTGAGAGCTGGGCTGAAATGCTCAGTACTTTTTTGAATTTGCAACAATTTAAGCCCAACCACAGTCCTATAAACCAGCTAGTTTTTCGAAGTTGCTAATTTGGATTTACACTACCCTAACTGCTCATTACACTAACTGCACATTGGAGGTGCCTAAGCCTCTCATTAAACTCATCCAGTCGTACCTCGCGGATCGTACATTTCTTGTTTACATCAGGGAAATCTGATCATCACTCCAAAAAGTCCCAGCAGGCGTTCCGCAAGGCTCGATTACCGGGCCTTTTTTATTTCTCTTGTTCATAAATGATATCCCTATTCAACCTCGAACCAAATTAGCTTGCTTTGCTGACGATACTGCCTCGTTTGGTATACAACATACCAAAAGTGCAGAACAACATCGAGCTTTGCGAATTTAATGTTTATTTCTACAGGGCTTAATAGTCAATTCTCACTTTTATATACTTTTTGTTTATTATTATATTGTAAACACTTTTTGTATGTTACCTCTAGGCGGGTTGCGGTGTGCTGGACTTCTTCTTTTCCTTCTTCTTCTTCAGGAACGACGGCGTCCGGAGTCCCTTCTTCTTCTTCTTATCCTTCTTGGGCGAGTCCTCGGTCGACACCTCCTTCGATGGTGAGCCCTGGAGACGACAGAACATATATTTGTTTGTGTGTTATTGAGGAGCTCTTCAAGGTTAAGCTTGACGAGGTCGCTGTAAAGATGAGTAACAATCCAATGCTCCTACGTGCCTCGGAAAGCACGTTAAGCCTTTGGTCCCGGCTGTCATTTGAAGATCTTTGACAGTCGTTACGGGTAGTTTGAAGGCAGAAAATCTGACTCAAGTCTTTCCAAGGAGTATCGTGTTACCAAGTTACTGGACTATGTAGGTCAGATAGCCGATAGGCGGCTGTTCATGTAAAAATACTAGTAATCAGCTGCATCCGGTTAAACTGGAGACGGTTGAGAAAATGCTTGATTGATAGGACTTTTGAAATTTCGGTAAACTAGAAAAGCAGCTAAGGAGTGGAATTCCCTGCCGAAGTGTCATCTTCATGGTTTTCGGTGTCGTTAGCGAATATGGGGTCAAAACCAAAATCTAAGATGGCGCCGACGACAATTTGACAACAAGGCTATAATTTTTTTGGATTTCGGGCTCGGTAATAATAACGAATATGGGATTACAACGAAAATGATGCCGACGAAAATTTGACAACGTTTGGTCATGGGTGTTATTTTCTTGGTTTTGTGGTCGCTAATAACGAATATAGGATCAAAACCAAAATCCAAGATGGCGCCGCCGAAAATATGACAACTTGTCGTCTTGGAGGATTTTATTAATACTACTTCACGCACGAAAGTACAATGGCGGACTTAATACCTTGTTTACCACAATAGATCCCAATGGGTCGAAGTTTTAGAGTTATTTCTCGGCCCCTCCATAAGATAAGATAATGCCTTGTTTCCTGTTAGTTACAACCTAGGGGTCTTTAAATCAAGAGTGAATAGGTTACTTCTAGACAAGCGTGCTGCACCGTCGACCACATCATCGTTTACCATCAGGCGAGATAGTGGTCAAATGAGAGCTTATCAATAATAAAAAAATCATACCTCTTTACTGCTATGCGAGAACGTGCTCTGATGCGCGTCCGAATGGTCTCCGTTCACCGTGTGCTCGCCTGGAAGGTGAAGAAAACATTATTTAACATACAAATTATACTGATAGCTCGCTTGCACCACTAAATACTAAATACAGGAGTTGAAGGAAAAAATAGCATTCGATTTATAGAAATATTTCGTGTTCGTAATTTATTTTACTTTAAAAATATTTAACAAATAGACGGGTTTTAATGATCATTATTCAAGATATCGTACCTACCGTCTCTTTCAACTTTAAATGTCTGGCAGAAATATTACGATTAATTAAATTTGTTTGTAAGTGTTTCATGGTGCAAGTGGGCTTTTTAATTGCATACCCTTTCAACTTTCATGTTATTAATTAAAAGAGGAAATCAGAAAATTTCATGTCAAAAAATTTTCTTAGTCTGCTAAATACAGGACTGTACTTTTATTTGGATATTTAAAACCAGTGTTATATCATTTAAATAAACAAGAAAGACGTTTAAAATAATTAATGACTAACATACCCATGCCATGTTAAAATTAACCAAAAAAAACCTTTGAAAAAAGCTGATTAGAAAAAGGGCTGATTAGTAAAGTGTTATTGCCACTTACCTGCATGCGTTAGTACTTCGAACCTCCGTCCCCGAAACCAAGTGAAAGCTACTGGCATGCCAAGCGCAGTGGCAAAACAAAAAAAAAAGCAAATTTTGCCAAAATGAAGGAAAATATCTTGCAAAGACAAAAACTTATTTAAATATATTTTTCCACCGTTTCATCGTTTATTACTTCTTGCAAAACATTTTACCGTTCAAAGAAAAAGTGCAAAAGAATCAACACAAAAATGTCATTTTTTTTTGTTTAAAAAAAAAACAGCTAATCATTAAGGAATATGTTTTAACCATCTTGATTTGAAACAGATTTAACGATAAATAGTAGTTGACGATTCCTTTTTTGTTATTTTATCATATTAGCCAGCAATTGTCCTGGGCAAGTCTTCTCATACAGAGAAGGGCTCATTCCTTCTCTGCATGAGAAGATTTAGGACATTGTTCGTCACGCTTATGTGTACCTTAAAAAAGTGGGATGATTAATATAACGACTCTATAATACCGATATTAGTATATTAAATAATAAATAAAAAACGAGTTTTTTATGGAGTTTACTCCTTAAGAATCGGTTTTATATATAAGGCCCCCGGTATGGACATTTTTAATTAAGCGATAACTCAAAAACATTATGTTTAAAGCTTTGGCACACTGGATGCGTTCTGCGTCCTGCGGCCTGGTCACACGAACTCTTCCCGCACCCTATGTTCGAGTTGACCGTGCCGCAGGACGCATAACGCATCCAGTGTGGCAAAGCCTTTATTGCGCACCTATCACTTTGAATTATGTTATGACTTTTAAAAACCTTTCAGTTTTATAAGAGACGCGTTTATTTACCCTCTTTGCCTATTGCATATTCAAAGACATTCGTACTTAAGGAGTAAACTCCAGTCGTCCGTCGGAGCCGACACACACACATTTAAAAAAATATATAACCCACGTAAAAACAATGTTGGTATCGGTGTACAGAGAGGTACCATCATATTTCAAATACTGCTTCTGCCACGTATATGAAGAAATTTCTCCAAGGAAATCATAGGCAAAGACAGAGGGTTATTGATTATGTCTTCCTTGGATAAAGTTGTTCATATACCCATGAGGAGAAGCTGTATTTAATATATGATCGCACTTTTGCGTTTTACCTTGTATATCGGTACATGAAAATCAATATCGGTATTACGTGTCCCCGTGGAGGTACTAGCACTACATAAAAACAAAACAAACAATTACACATATTTTAATAGCGGACAACATTCACAAGCGTTAATATGAGTTAAAGACCTTCTTGATGGCGCGGTCGATAAGCGATATCGCGCACGTATTTTTAGCGCAAATCGGTCGAATTGCATCGCGTCCATGTGAACGCTTGAACTTGCAATTTCGCTTAGTAAAACATTGCTTATCGAGCAACCAGGAAAGTCGCTTACAGAATGAAGTTTTAGTGAGTTACAGCTTGTATGAGAGAATTTTAGTCACATCTCATATGTATGACTAAAATCAAGATATATTCATACCTAACGAGCGATTAAAACATCAAAGATGTTTTTTTTAAAGAATCACTATCCTACCAAAAAAAAATCGATACATACACACAATACATGTTTTAAAATTAGGACAAAATCACTCGAATTATTTCCAAATATTTTGAAAACTTTTCTGTTTATAAACACTTAAAATTAAAAAAAAAATACGCATTAAAAACTACATTCTCAATAAAAACATGCTTCTATAAAAATACATAGTTTTTGTATTAAAATATATTTATACGTTTATTGATGAATAAACAGGTTTTCTCGAAATTGGAAACCTTGGTTAGCATATTATAACCATTGGTTGAGTTAACTACGGATAAAAAATTGGGCCTTAGCAAGTCCTATTACAAAAAGTGCTAATGCCAGTTGGCCAGTTATTGTATTACAAACTTTATCACTGTTTCAATAACGTTCAAAACGGCTGGCAGGCTTGAGCTGGGACTTAGGTTAAAAATAGTTTCCTAAGACGGACCGTGTTTCACTACAACTAACGTGTTGCACTACTAGTAACTGGACTTTTTCGTTACCGGATTATTGCAAACACCGTCAGTTTATAATAAATCCCATTCGAATTCGATAGTTTACAATATATCTGTGCTTATCGAGAAGAAAGTTGACAATCTCACGCGATTCATTATAACCATAGGGACTTAACTGCGCGACGCAATTTAAATTGCGTCAGAAAGGCTATATCGCGAACGTATTTTATAAGACAATTTCAAGTGCAAATCGGTAGAATAGCATCGAATTGCGTTCATGTGAATGTCCTTACAATTTCGCTTAATAAAGTTCGCTTGTTAGCGTGATATAAAACGCACTTTCATTATGCGTACAGCTAAGGAGTGGAATTCCCTGCCGGAGTTTGTGTTTCCTGATAGCTACAACCTGGGGGTGTTTAAGTCAAGAGTGAATAGGTTACTTCTAGACAAACGTGCTCCATCGTCGACCACATCATCGCTTACCAATAAAAATTACTTTACGGTGTTTGCAATAACCCGGTGGTATATTAACTATGTCTATGTTTACTTTTCCTCTCTGCTCGATCTAGTTCTCGTAAGTTAATAAAATCAATAAATTAATTCGAATCATTGTTTTAAGCACCTACCTTGTTACACTACAGATACGATTATGCCCGGTTTCACTACTTAAATGAGTGCTTAATTATAAAAGCATTGTATTTATAAATTTTGGCGCTCTCTGAGCGTTGAAAACACAACAGTGTACTTTTTTTAGGCATTTCATTTAGATGCCCCTAAGGGCCGTAGTCGAGCTTGAACATTTAATGTTATATATATATGCTCGTAGTTAGTATAAAATACATAGTTTTATTACGTATTGACAAGTAAGTTGCGACTAGACAATCACCTTGTCGCCCAGTTATTTTGAGCGCGTTTTTCTCGGCTACTTCGCACACAGAAACTAAGGAATAATCACAACCTTTCTTTCCATAAAGACAATCTAGCATCCTAGGAACTGGCATCGAAATTCGGATCCTCTAAATCGTTGGGATCAAAACTTTCCGACATTCTAAACTTGGAAATGATCCTATAGAACAAAGTTTCCTCGAAGGGTGGCCAGCTAGAGTAAAGCCTTGTGGTGGGGCAGCTGTGCAGCTCGTACAGCAGGCGGCGCTGCGGGGTGCTCGAGTCTGAGGCATCCAGCGCTGGGTCGCTGACCTGCGCCGCATACTCCATGTCCGACGTACCGGCCGACGGGAAACCCACTTCGTTATCCGAATACTCGTTCATGAGTACACTAGTTCGTTTAGTATTCTTGTTAGTCGCCTTCCCGTACAGGTCGTTCGTCTTCTCGTCTTCTAGATCGATGGATATGAAGCTCGGCAGCGTGTCGTCAATGCTTTTCCCCGTCCGCACGCCGTGCTTCTCACTATCGACGGTGGTGGTCAGGTGCTCGTCGAACGACAGCCAGTACTTCACCCCGCCCGAGTGCTCCGTCTGAGACATCGCCAACACATTCGTTTTTCTGCTGAACGAACTAGTTTCCGACTGCACCCTACATCTCGGCAGCTTCTTCGTCGGCGACTCTTTCGAAACTCTCCTGATCGGAGACTCCGTCAGTTCTAACTTCTTTGTCGTTTTCCTGTTGGGCGACGAAGACCGACTTAGAGCTTCTATAACCGATGCATGTTTCCGCTTCCGAGATGAGTCCGGTTTGTCAGAGCATGTTTGTGAAACTTCTTCCAATGTCTTGTGAGATATATCACGATATTCTGGGGAAAAAATAGGATCTTCGTTCGGAGAAGAAGGTTCCTTGATTGGACTTAAATATTCTTCTATATTTTTGTTAGGTGATTGGGCGGAGAAGCTAGCGAACTCTTCCGTCCGGTCGGAGATATCTCTGAATTCTTCATTGGCAGTAGACATATATTCTTCATGAGACGCATCGGTTATGTTATGTATTGCAAATGTTTCGGGTTCCAGGCTCATATTTTCTTTTATTTCTGCCGTAAGGTCTATGTCTATATCAGGGGTTGCGAACAGTTCTTCTGTGTGTGATGATATCGTGGGGTCTTCTGATTGGCTGAAATCCTCATGGAATGCGTTATTCATATCACTGGATTCCACGAATGTTTCGTTAAGAATGTTTTCAATGTCAGCGGGTCTGGATACGTCGTTGGTTATAGGCAGTGATAAATCTTCTGTTGTATTAGTATCGGCCTTATCTAAGTTATTATTTGTAGAAATCGATTCATCAGTACCTTGTTTTGCTATTGCGTATAATTGACTTGGCATACATTCTTGATAAACTTCAATTTGGTTGCAATAGTTCATCTTTTCTTCATTGTCTATACAATTAACGTGTGATTGTATATAATTTCCTGTTTCTTCATCATCTGAAGTGTTATCCTTGTGATGAACATGATTTTTATTATTTGCCTTAATTTCGGGCGAACTCTCTTTACTAACAATAACAGAGAAAATAGTTTCTATCTTTCTATCGGTTTCTTTACCTGAAACTGTATCTATATTTTTTTGTTCATTTTTTTTTGTTACAATCTTTATATTTTGTTCTGTCGCATTCGTAAGACATTTCGCGTTAAAAAAATCCTTAATAGCATAAAAGTCTTTTTCTTCGTTATCTGTTTCTTCAACGCGTACGTCTTCGTTTTCCTCGGACTCCATCCAGAGAGGTTTGGCAGTAAACAGTATATCCTCGAAGTCCGCGACGGTAACAACTCTCTTCACTGACTTTTTGCTGCCTTTTTGATTTTGATGATTGACAAACATGGCTCTATCAAATATATAGTACAGTATGCCTTCGATGACTTTGTTCGCTAGACATATTTCTGTCTCGCTTACTTCAGTGAGCACTGTGTCATTGAGACACACGTTCTGTTCTATATCCTCGATGATCTTTGCTATAGAGAATGTCTCGCTAGCATCGTCATCATTGATATCTTCGCTGATACTGACGATAGGAACCTTCATTATTAAGTCAACGAAATCTATTCTATTTATAATCGCGGACAAAACTTCAGACACAGCCTCATATTTCTCAAATTCAGCTGTCGAATCAAAGCTATTCCTATCGTTCGAACTGAGAGTACTTGCCAAGGAATTCTGTCTCTTAACAATGTTAACATCAGACTCGTTTTCATTTGAAAGTATGTCGAAGACGTTCTCATATACGCTGCTGATAATGTCTTGTTCGGACGCCCTAGTCTCGTACACATCAATGGCTGTCTGTATGGTTTTGAACGTGAAACTGTCGCGGTTATTGAAAGTGATGTCAGTGCCTTCTTCGTTAACCGAGTAGCTCTTCAGCTTAGTGCACTCAGCGACCAGCGATTCAGCGGTAACTTTCTGATTAGCGTTGTTTGCTATCTCTAGTTTCAGCTGGCTCGCTAGGACAGCCGTGGAAACGACTTCCCCGACTATGTTCTCCATCAGTTCCTCCTTCTTCTCATTTTGAGACAGATTTGAATCGTCACCGTAAGAACTTTTGGATTCTTCCAAAATAGGTTCGAGAATATTCTTGATTTTTAAAGGAGATTTTTTCGCATCATCTCTGGTTTTAAAATCATCGCAATAAAAATCGATAGGTACGGAGTAGTCGCGAATGTCCTTCTCTACTAGCTCTTTGACGGGACTTTCATAAGACTCCTCCAAGTCTGTAAAGCTATGGTATTCGCCTTCTATGGATTCTAGACTTTTATTCACGTCATCCATCGAGTCTGCAGCGACTAAATGTTCAGTGTTAACCTCTATGTTTTCCCTGACAGTCGATTTTATACATACTTCAGCATTTTGTTCACTAACAACAACAGTTTGATCCACAGCGTCAGATTTCTCGATGACAGTCTGATTTTCTGAAGAGAAACTATTGCCAATGTCGCATATATAATTATCTTCATTGAATTCTTGACTTTCAACGAACTCTGTATCTTTCTTTTCAACTTTGAAGACGGGCACGAACTTCTCGTGCACCTTCACGTAAGTAGGATCGTTCTCTGCTTCTACGGAACACTTTTGTGGAATGTTATCGACGGAGAAGTAAATAGAATTATGATTCTTGGCTTTTTTTGTTTTCTCTTCTTTGGTGAGCTCGAAAGCGTAGGAGACGTTGGTGGCGCCGCACGACCGGCACCGGGGCAAGTGGTAGTGCATGGGTTCGGGGTCTTTCATGTAGGAATTGATGAAACCGCTGTGAGATTGTGTTCTAAAGAGCTTGTTGGTTCTAGAGCGGGGAAGAGACCTGCTCCTGACGCCGAAGTCGGACTTCCAGCGTCCATCCCACTCTATGGAGGGGATGGAGTACAAGCTGGAGCGACTGCTCTCGTTGCCCGTCTCGTGAACGGTGAGCGCGGTGAGAGCTGTGTGAGCGAGCCTCGGAGTGAGGTTCACTTTACACTTGGGAGCTTTGTGCGGGGAATCGTAAGTTTTCACGATATGCTCGAAGTTGCTGCTGCGAGAGTATTCGTGTTTGGAACGTTTGTTAGTAGAGAGAGCTTCCTTTTCATCTATTTTACCTGCAACGGGTGGAGGGGGGGGAGTTGTGGCGGATTCACGCTTTTGTGGTGTGATGCGCAGTAACCGACCGATAATACGACAATTGACAAATGATGACGTCATCCGCAAACATTCCATTAGGGAATATGCATGAAACAAATCAAGTGTTATTTAACTGGTTAAAAGATAAATATATAATCTGATAAAATAAGATACTAATAGTGAAAACAGAATCAAAATTGATCGAATATCCAACGAGATAGAACGATTTTAAACAAATATATTATAGCAAGTGTATACTTTGACGTCTAAATCTATATACGACTTCTCATTATCAACTTTAAATAAAGCCTTACAACTTCGACGCTGATGAAAATATTCAAAAAATTATTTCATGTTTGTTAATAATAAGTATCTCGTCTAACAAATAAAAAAATACTTGCATATTCCCTATTGTCTATTCTCGGTCGCTCTGTAAAATCTATACATTTATTACGACAAGACCAGTGTATCTGCCGCGGTAAATGAATAGATTTGAAGACGCATCACACCCCAAAATGTGAATATTATTAAGTCTGGACTACATACGGACTACTGATACTACTACAGAAGTATTGAGACGACGTAGATAGATATAACTATACTAAATATTAGATAATAGTTGTTTATATGTATGTATGTATCTAAGTATATAATTAAATTTTATATATTTTTTCTCATTATTCCTTTCAAATCTACCAGCCCTATTTTATCGCTGCAACACCCGATGGGCGACTGGAAAAATACGCATTAATATGAAGTAGATACTTTTCCAATTTGAAAATATATTTTATACTAATGAGAGCGACTTCGTCTGCGACTCTTTAAAACTAGAAAATTATGGGTCCGTAATTCTTTTCCTGAAATAAAAGTAGCCTTAATTACTCCTTATAACATCAGCTAACTGCCAGCGACAGTTTCGTCAAATTCGATCAAGCCATTCCGGAGATTAGCCGGAACAAACAGAATGATAAACAAAATTTTAAAAATAAATCTTTTTGAAAAAAATACCGTACTTAAATGTATATTTTTATGCAATTAGCAAGCAAACAAATAGAGTTTTGCAATTCGTTAATTAGTTTTGTATTCTTTTATTAAATTTTATTTTCACACTTCCATAGTGCACTGGCGCATCGTCAGTGACCACGCCGGAAGACTAAACGTACTGGAAATGATCTAGCGACTAAAACTTCTGAAAGGCCGACAGCCTTTGGACTGGAATGAAGAAATGAAAGAACGAGCCTTGTGAACATCGACAGATGACCTAGCGGTGATCATGAGGGACGCCACAAGAAAACAACATACAAACTTCGCCCGACACAGACTTACAGGCTGAATACTCAAACGAACTTAACGTGTATAACAGATTAAACACAAAACCTGAAAAGGTACTTATCCACAAACGACAAATCGTGAAAAAAAAATCTGTTCTTCAGCGTATTGTCGAGTTATGCAAACTTAAGGCCGGCACGGCGTAACAAAAGATTTTTTCGTGGACAAATGATTTTCGACCGTATTCAGATGGATTTAGGACTAAATTTTAATACGAATAGGTCGAAAAATCTCGCATGATGACGCGACGTACCGCATCAAAAGAATTTCAGCGCTAATTTCATTGAGATAAGGTCAAAAATCATTTGTCCACGAAAACATCCTTTGCCACTCCGTGCCATGCCGTCAGTCAGCCCTTAAAGTCTTGTATTGTCTTAAAGAAGACAGACTCCTTCGTCTAAAATAGAGTCTGTTTTATTATTTTCGACTTTATTTTCAGGGAAGCAAAGTAGATATTTGTTTGAAAATTACAACCGCGCTGCGCATTTAAAAGGCGAAAAACTTATTAGATCGTTTTGTCGTTTGAATATTCGGAATTTCATGACGTCATTTTCTCCTAGGACAGCAACCATGGCCCACACAGACAACCATCCTCGACCATAACCTACCAACCCCTACCAGGATAACTAATATAGAGAACTTGCCGACGTCTAAAACGGCTATAAAAATGCCTTTTTATCACCATCAATGTATTTTCAGGCATTAGATAACATAACATCACTGCACATCTTCTCCCCGAAAGGTTGGGCAGAGTTGCACAAGCCGGTAGGCATAAAATATAATATCACGATTTTGTAAAATACAACTCCCTTGCATGAAATCAGAAATTTTAAAGCCTTAAAGAAATATATAAATACACTTTTTAAAAATAAGTGCACTCTAAACTAAAATTTGATACCCACATCTTGGGGGTGCATAAAAAATAATTGGTCCGCCATATTTCATGTCAAATCCAAACCAAATATGTCTGCAAATTTTCAGCTCGGTGTAATAGGGGTCGAGCCTATTGTCCTCAACCCAGTACCAAATCCAAACTCCAGAGGCTGCTATTGAAAAATTGTAGATGGAAAACCACAACAACAATTTTACCTGACCCGAGAATCGAAGCCAGGACCTGAGCCAAGCTAATCTTGTAATAGATTTTTGTATTATGCATGATTGTGTTTTAAATTGATACCTAATGCCTCGAAAGATATTGTATGGTGATGGTATAATGAAGCAGCACAAACGCAAACGGTGACATGGACCTGTTTCCTTTCCGGAGTTCTCTATATCAGTCAGTCGGTAACCTGAAGGCTACTTCCCGTTATTAAAAACGTTACCAATCTAATCGCATCAGTCTCATCTGACAATCCGGCCGAGGTTCTCACCTCTAAATTATCGCAGAAATAATGTGACAAATTGTCAAGTACGCGTCATCTGCTGTGATTGTTGGCTATTGAAAATTCATTCAACCGATCACAGCAGATAACGCGTGCTTGACAATTTGTCACATTAATTCTGCTATAATTTAGAGGTGAGAAACTCGGCCTCAATGTCGCGATTTCTGTTATACTGCAGTTCTATAGCTAAAGTGTCGTTATCTGACAAATTCATAATTTTGAGTTATAGACGATAAACAAAAACTACGAAATCGTAAAAATCTATGTTGTATAAAAACTATAAGTCATATGCAAGAGTTTGTGGTGTCTACTAAATCTTATATTAGTTTCTCAATTACTAAATCTTATATTAGTTTATCAATTACTAAATCTTATATTAGTTTTTAAACATAGCACTTCGGGGCGTTTTTTTTGTTTTTATCCGGAATCTATTTCATTCGTATTTAATCATTAGGACATTTTAGTTTTTAATTTAAATGATGCAATATTCGAAATTGAATTTATTGTAACACTATTGTAATATTTGATTTTCGAGTCTATGTCGGTCTGTCTGTCCGTCTGTCACCAGGCTGTATCTCATGAACTGTGATAGCTAGGCAGTTGAAATGTTCACATAAGATGTATTTCTGTTGCCGCTATAACAACAAATACTAAAAACAGAATAAAATAAATATTTAAGTGGGGCTCCCATACAACAAACGCGATTTTTTTGCCGTTTTTTGCGATAATGGTACGGAACCCTTCGAGCGCGAGTCCGACTCGCACTTGGACGGTTTTTTTATTATTTCGGAAATATGATTTTGTCAGATAACGACACTAACTATAGGACTGCAGTCTGAGTAGGGGAGCTGGCAGAGGCTTTAGACAAGTGACGCTCTATCAACTAAAGTTTGGCGAAAAATGACAAAAATGTTTGAGAATGTCAAACGCCATCGAAATGTCGTGTCATCAATACCGTACATTTTGGCATTTCGAAGCACACTGACATTGAGACTGGAGATTAAAATGCGAACGTAGTTAAAGCTAGGGGAGCTGCCTGGTTCGTGTTCGCACCTCTGACAACGGTCTGCGGCAAAGGAGCGTGATGGGTGCGCACAACCACCGGCACGGGGGCGGGAGCGAACACGTCGTCCTCCAGCACGGCGGGGGCGCGGGCCGCCGCTTTAACACAACGACACGACATCACGCCAGTATCCACCGAAGGCTGAATTTACCGCGGAATGGAATGCAAGCGATTTTTCACAAACCATTATGAACTCTATGTCAATTGCGTAACGTACAAAATACTAGCTACGGGAATTCTCGAGAATACCGCGGAAAACGCACGGCCCATCCTGACAGCTACAAACAACCTGGGGGTCTTTAAGTCTCTAGTGAATAGGTTACTTCTAGGCAAGCGTGCTTCACCGTCGACCACATCATCACTTAACATCAGGCGAGATAGTAGTCAAACGCGAGCCTAAACGGAAAAAAAATGGACCCGTATTTAGTTTGTACCTTACAGAATTGACATAAAGTTCATTATGCTATATAACATTTCGTTGACTTCCATTCCATTGCGGCGGCAATGTAAATTGAGCTGAAGAATTAGCCAGAACCACAAACGTACACACAAAAAATCACGGCAGAAATCAGGCAGACACTACAGAACGCCACCTGCTACGATCCTTACATACTCCTTTTGCTTCGATTACGTTCATTCACCAATCAAGTCCCATTTAATGTGGGGCGAGCCTATTGCCATAATACTTTGCCCGACTCGGGCATCGAACCCAAGGTATCTTGTTCAGTAGTAGTGCTAGCGGCCTACACCAACGTGTGACATCATTCTCTCAACAAATAATTATTATTACCAAACACACACGTACAATGCTATCCAAATAAGATTAGGACCGTCAATGACCTCGATCTGTCAACTGTCACTTGAAAAGTACAGTTTGCATAGAAAATAAATTTTTAATCTGTAATTTACTGGGTCTAAGATGTTATAATTAGTATTTAAATTAACTATACAGGTTGTATTTGACACCAACGCAATAAGGCGTACCATGGATTCAGTACAAGATTCTGGACCACCTAGCGTTGCAATTTTTCGTGAGCAGTTTTAAGGCTGATTTTAGAGTCACGCTGCCCGACGCTGACCGTCGGCGCTGGACGGTCGCCACGAACTCGTCATTGGTCGAGTCGCTCGACTAAGCTCTGTTGGCCGTCAGAATCGACCAATGACAAGCTCGTGGCGACCGTCAGCGCTGACGATCATCGTCGGTCAGTGTGACTCTAAAATCAGCCTTATTGTAAAGAACGAATTTTTTATTATGAGATTTTAATCAAAAATTTTGAAAAAGCCGACGAAAAATGACAACACTTGGGGAACCTAGAATCATGTACTTAATCCATGGTACTCCATTTCGCGTCGGTGTCTCGGTAATTTAACCGACTTCAATAAAAGGAAGACATTCTCAATTCATCGGCATCTTTTTTTTATAATAGAATATTAACTCTCATAATTTAAATTCCTAAAACAAAACCATCAATCTTCCTATATTAACAAAATCATTCACTCACGAACTATCCGTACGTCCACTCACACACCGCTGCCCTCTGTCAAGCGATTCTCACCTCTAATGACGACGTGCGGCACGGGTGACGTCAAGCCTGACGTCACAGAGGACGTCAGTGGCGACGCGGGCGAGTCATAGAAGACTTCATCGTCGGACAATAGGTTCGGATCCCGGCTGGACTCTACTGTTGAATGTAATGTACCTATGTTTGCAATATTTGTAACTTTGTGAGAACCATGTTCCTATTTCTTAAATTAATGAATTTCCCTGTTAGAGCTTATAAAATTTCATACCTATACGTAGTATAGTTTATACTAGATGCATCGTCCTCACGTATATGAATTAATGTATGTATGTAAATATTGTTTACACTTTTTTTTAAGAATAATTTGTGGAGTTTCTTGTCCGTTCTTCTCCATAACAATCTACGTTTGCGAATGGACGGTAGAATCAATAATTACTATTTTTTAAATTAAATTTTCTATCTTAAATGACCTGATTGAAATAAACAACTTTGACCTTTAACTTTACTCGCCGAACAAGAACATACTCATACTCAAGATCTAACGAAGAATTAAGATTTTTCTCGCATTGTCAAATAAGAATGAGAAGTAATTATTATACAGGTCAATACCCGACATGTTTTAACCGACTTTCCAAAAAGGAGGCGGTTCTTTAACTCAACTTTCAAACTTATTCATAGACTTTACAAATCATATTCGTGTTTTTTTTAAAGTGAATACTTATTTAGTGATTGGTTAATTAGTGCGAAAGAAAAGTAACTAATATAAAAGCAATATACATAGATATAAAGTATTAGAAACATTTGCAAGAAATTAACTAAATACAAATACAGATATAAGATGCAGAGAAATGGTTCATAGACGATTTTGTAGCCATCTAGTTTATTATTTATAGATTTAAACTGGAACGTTTCGGACGAAACCGCTAGATGGATTTTTATAATTAAGACATCGTTCGATAGGTCTTGACCGCCCAAGTGTTCTTAGATAAGTGACATTAAAAAAAAGAAACATGGCGGATTTTGGGCGCCATATTGTGGGGGTTCCAATTTACCTAATCAAAAAATTCACTGAGTGGACTATCAAAATTAAGTTTTTTTAGAGCTGATAACAAAAATATATACCACTTATATGTTTAAAAGTGATTAGAACAAAATTATTTTATAGTTTTGGTCAGCCAGCTCGCGAATATATCCTCTGACTGCACAGCATGATTTTGTTCTTGTTTACTTGTTTTTAGTTTGCTAATGCAGTAGTTTTTTGATTTAATTAACTTTTTTATTTCCTAAAAAGTACTTTACCAAAAGTTACATGGTCCCTCTCTCTGGAGTCTTGACCATCTGCAGCTTGGACCCTGCGCCCGATATCGGTGGGTCATTTGATTACATTTAAATACTACAAAATCGTCTACAAACCTATATTAGTAAAAGAAACATGCATAATTAGTGCGAACACATTTACAGCCGTTTTCACAAACGACAGAAAGAGGTAATTTAAGTGTCGTTTGAGAATCCGAAGGTTAGTTTATTATGAAAAAGGTACAGGCCAGCTTAGTTCGTCACACCGAGCCTTAGAAACAGTTCGTCTCAGTAGAGGTGCCTACGTGACACCTATAATTCTAAGTCATTCCCTCCACTCGACTCAGCCTCCCTTAATTCAATTGTCTGTTACATCAAGTTGCATAAAAAAAAACGTTCATCACCGTGACAAGTAGGTTCAATATCATCATCATCGGCCTATTACTGTTCCCACTGCTTGGACACAGGCCTCCTCTCTGTGAGAAGGAATGGGCCGTTATCCACCACGCGGGCCCAGTGCGGTTTGGTGGATGTCATATGTCTTCGAATTATTGGTTCTAGGACATGCCGGTTTCCTCACGATGTTTTACTTCACCTTCGTTTTGAGAGCAGTGGTGATGAAATAATTTACACAAAGTAAAGCGCCTGCCTGGGCTCGAACTCGAACCCACGACCTACAACTTGAAGTCGCGGCCGATACCACTGGGCCACCACTGCTCTCAGGTTCAATATCTCAGGTTCTAAGGTTCAATATAGGCATAGTATATTTTATACATGTTTAACATTCTCGGGGACTCTGGGGTCCCGAACCCTTGAAAGGCGTAACAGGGGCCGAACCAACTCGCAGAGGCCTTGTTAAGCATGTATCATATGTGACACCAACCAACAATTATCCCAAGAACAATCCCCGGTTGGTGCAGGACTATTGTTAAATATGGAGACAAAAATATTGGGCTATGGGTTTGGGAGGTTGTATATCTTATTATTTTTATAATAAGAGCTGTAGGCGATAAGACACATTGTATCATAAGATTTGCAGAGTGCCATCCAGGCGAAAAATCCGGACAGATTCGAAGGGCGGACATACAAATGTCTGACAAATCTGTAAACGCACCTACGTTACAGGAAGAAATTCCTAAAGTGGGGCAGATACAAAAAAAATAAAAAATTTTTTTTCCTTCTAACAATAAAAAAATACATCAGGACGGATGGTAACCCTAAACCACAGATAATATAATACTAACATACAGATGCCTCATCCCATACAAAGAAACCGTGCCGACGTAACTAGCGTTTTTCATCTGATTATACCAATTATTTTTTGTAAATCGATCGCGTTCGGTTCCGTTCCACGGCGATAGATAGATCACCATCTATATCCGTAGAACGGGACCGAACGCGATCGATGTACAAAAAATAATCAGTATAAAACGTCGGCACAGTTACTTTGTATGGGATGAGACACTGCCTAAACTGAGTCGAGTGGAGTGGAGGAAGTTTCCTCGAGAATCAGCTCTATGTCTAAAGCCCTCGGTGAGCCAGGCGGGTGCTGCACTCGCTTACCTTTCGTCCGGTCAGCGTGAGCTCGCTCGGCGGCCAAGAAATCGGTGGTGTCCACTATAAAGGTACATCGCATTTACAAAACATTCTCATGCACAAAAACTAGAGGATTCAACAAAAACCAGAGCAAATTGAATTAGCTATCAACTTCACGGGTTCTCTACATCGAATAATAAAACAAAGTGTTGTTTTTGTGCGTGTGTGCGTGTGTATGTGTTGTGTGTTGTTTGTGTGTGTGTGTTATAAGTGTTATGGGGTTATTTCAATTAAGAAGTTTCTCAGTAACCCGACAGCATAATTGCGTAATTGAGTACAAAGGCAAGGCAAATGGTATAATTCCATGAAAGAGTATGACGAATTCCCTTTAAATTTGTTCGGTATTGCCAAAAGTTATTGGACTCTTACGAAAAGAGTATCTTCACCAATGAAAGCGTGCAATACACTCGGTTTGATTACCATTTTTATATTAGGTCTTAAAACAGTTAGTCCTAATTTTCTTGCATTTTTTTCTTCATAACATTAGTTAATCAAGTCTGTGAAGATGCTAGCTCATTTAATTTGCTCCAGTCGTATGAAAAAAGTTGTAATCGAATAAATTCAACATGCCTGTATAAGAACACAAGCAAAAATTTAAAAAGAAAAACGTGCTTCAAATATTCAGATCCTAATAAAGATGATTCCTATGTAAAAAAAAAAACTAGCTAGTCCGTCAGTTAGATTATTAAAAAATATTGATCACGTATTTTTTGCTTTGTCAAATCATTAAAAAATTACAAAGATAAAGCATTTCGTACAGGAGTGGGGGCTAATGACGTCACGTTTGAGTGAAAGTGTCGTCACGCAAAATATCAACGCACTGTATCGTTTGTATCATCGTTATTTTTTGTTTACGTCACAAAAGAAAATACGTTTCCAATATTTTTTATTTATCTACCTAACGGTAATCATACCTATTTATTAGGGTTTATCAAATTAACACCCGGCTTAAAAGACGTATTAATATAGTTGCCCACTAAAAGTCGCATCCACGTTGCATGCATTTGAAGTTTACATCCAAGTAAATTTAAATCCTTAAAAAAAACCCGATAAGTTCCTAGTTAACACTAGGCAACTGTATCGCAACTGTGGCGCCACATAAAGTTGCCAATAAAATAACAAGTAGGTATGCACTTACCGTCGCTGAGGACGACCTCTGGTTGGCTGCGAATTGGCGCCTGTTTCGTCTCTATTCTGAGTACACGATGTTCTGTAAACGACATTTAACATTAAATTGACATCATTGTTTACCATCAGGTGAGATAGTGGTCAATCGAGAACCTATTATTAATTATAAACAAACAAAAATAAACTACATTATTGTATTAATAGGTACGGGGCGCCAGTGTATGTGTTAGTGTGTGTGTGTTTGTGTGTGTGTGTGTTTGTGTGTGTGTGTTTGTGTGTGTGGGTGTGTATGTGTGCGTGCGTACGTACCGTCGCGGGACTCCTCCTCGGTCTCGGAGGGCGCGCTGGCCGGCGACGTGACCTGCGCAGCACTGATCGCCTCTGACTCCGAAAGGTCAGTGTCGTCTGAAATCACAATACTCTCATCTTACTTCCGGGAACAAAACTTAACCGACATTGTTGGAGAAATGCCGACAGATTGAGTGGCTCGCTAAGTACCAAAGATCTTAGCTCACTTATACGACCCCGCTCCAACACCGCCTTAACCGGAGATGACTACTCGCTTACCACGCGCTTACAGCTGGCAGGCCACCAGCTGTCCACGCGCCGACAGCTAGCAGGCCACCAGCTGTCCACGCGCTTACAGCTAGCAGTCCACCTACTGTCCACGCGCTTTCAGCTAGCAGGCCACCAGCTGTCCACGCGCCGACAGCTAGCAGGCCACCAGCTGTCCACGCGCCGACAGCTAACAGGCCACCAGCTGTCCACGCGCTTACAGCTAGCAGTCCACCAGCTGTCCACGCGCTTACAGCTAGCAGTCCACCAGCTGTCCACGCGCTTACAGCTAGCAGTCCACCAGCTGTCCACGCGCTTGCAGCTAGCAGGCCACCAGCTGTCCACGCGCCGACAGCTAGCAGGCCACCAGCTGTCCACGCGCTTACAGCTAGCAGTCCACCAGCTGTCCACGCGCTTACAGCTAGCAGGCCACCAGCTGTCCACGCGCCGACAGCTAGCAGGCCACCAGCTGTCCACGCGCTTACAGCTAGCAGTCAACTACACAGACAACACGTCGAACGCATTCGCCTTTCCTTTTTCGACAAGCTAAGCTAGCAACGTGCTTCAAGCTCACGGTCGCCCGCTTGAAGCGCGTGGTAAGCGAGAGGTCAACTATCGAGTGGTACGTTGTCGGTGTCCGCTAATTTGTGTTGTCAATATAATATAAAGTATGTCTACAGAGGACGCCCTGAAGCTCACATTTCAATCAACATTATTTTGCCGTGTGCGAGCGGTTTTGTATGGACTGCGTGAGGAGTGATATGAAAGAAAAGGGAGTTAGTGATAGCGTGACGAGGACAGGACGGTGTGGAAGAAGAAAACGTGTTGCGCCGACCACAAGAAACATGGGACAAGGGCAGCAAGATGACGATGGGAGTGATGTCGTATAAATCGGCTACGATTTCAAGTATTCTTATTCAATCTAATACACAAAAATATAAAAAGACACAAATACAATCAATACATATAATCAATCTGTAGAAAAATATTTTTTGTACATCGAATAAATTGCCAAAAAAAATAGCCAGGTAGTTAAAGGATAACCAACAGAACCCCTTTAAAAAATATGCATTCATTCTCCGGGACTTCGTCGACTTCTCGCCACTGTTGATTCTGCCTTTCAGGAGTTGCAGTGGTTTGGGAACAGTGTGGTAGGATTGTCGCAAAGAAAAAAAAAAGATATGCACCACCTCCTTGCCTGCACAATCACCTGCACCTGACTTGAACGAGGCCAACGACAAAGCTGTCTAGGTGGCCACGTTCTGGTCGGACAAAATTTGAATCCAATCAACACGCAAAGAAAAATAAGTGGTACTTTTGGTGACAAGTCTGGCCGCTACACAAGCGAAGTGCCGTGTGTGTGTGTGTGTGTGTGTGTGTGGTACTCACAGTCGCTGCGCTGCTTGCGCTCGACGACGCGCCTGTACTCGTCGATGTCGGTGTCGGTGACGTGGTCGAAGGGGTTGCGCGCGTACGGAGCGCTGTACATGGTGGCGTTGTGCTGGTAGCCGCGCTGGATGATACCCTTGGAGGCCGCGCCCATCAACACTTGCTGCAAATTTAAAATAGTATATTATGCAACTAGTGAATAAAGGACGGTTTTAAAGCGAGGGCCATAGATGAATCACGAACAAGTGAAGGATTCTATCAACTGAATCACGACCGTAGGGAGTGATTCATGATGATTGAATCACGAGCACAGCGAGTGATTCAAGTGTTAGAATCCTGAGCGACGCGAGTGATTCATGGCCCTCGATATAAATCCGTTTTATTCAAGAGTTGCATACTATATTTTATACCATGACTACGAGAAAAAGAAAGATTTAAGCGAAAAGCACAAGGAATAATAATAAATAAATGTTTTACTACCTTAAAAATTTACAAAAAATGTTAAAACTCAGGGTTTCACATTTTTTGTAAATTGAAGCTGAGCTAGGTAACAGCATCTGTGTTTCAAGGGCCAGTGACCACCTCCGTTACGTTACATACTTATAATTAATTAAACACTAATGCAATTAATATTAGAATTACAATACAAATAAGATTCACTAAACATCCCAGACTAAAATCAAAATCATGAAAATCATTATTGAAATCCTAAATATTAACAAACTGAAAATTAAATCGATGAAGAAGTTTGAAAGTCGAAAAAAAAAGTGCTTTTTATTCACTGTTTTCAGTGAATAAAATAAGCTTTTTAGAGGGGGAATGGTATAAAAGAATGTTTTGTTTAATGAAGGCGAATAATAAAAGGGAAAATGTAATTGGAAACGCCTGGAGACGCCCTAGAAGGTCATACACGGATCTTATTGATGACGTTGTTAAGAAAGGCACTCACCACATGGTCGCCGGTGTGCGTGTTGACGGCGTCCTCCCCGATGAGCTTGTTGGCCTCGTCCCACGTGACGCCCTCGAGGATGTGCGACTGCGGCCCCGCGCTGATCTTGTCTGCGCGCCGGTTGTCCTTTATCTACAAATTACATCATGACATTATGACGACATTTATTTAACTTGTGTTGTGTACCCGATAAATTTAACCAGCGCTATATGGTTTAGTTTCGCACGCGCGTCCTAGAAATTACGCTGAGCGATGGCCGTTTTGTGATTTAACGCCGGAAAGTAGCAATGTGACCTTTTAAAATTCATAATTATGTTCTTGCGCCACCCATCAAAAGAAATTGCTCAAGAACAAGCTGGATTTGTAAAGGGAAAAGGAACTCGAGAGCAGATTTTAATTGTTAGTCAGGTTATCGAAACGGCACGAGAATATAACAAGCTGACTAACATATGCTTTGTTGATTTCTCAAAAGCGTTTGACTCCGTGATATGGCCAACCTTGTGGCAGACGCTTCTGGAAATGGGTACACCAAAACAACTTGTGCATTTTCTTAGAGAGCTCTACGAAGGAGGAACTGCTTCAGTACGAACAGATAGCCACGTTTCGGATAACTACCATCCCAATGCAGGTGTTCGCCAAGGAAGTATCTTATGGCCACTTTTATTTAAAATCCACCACCCTCGAAGACTGGACTGATGGTGTTGCAATTGGTGGCTACAAAATTGCGAATCTTCGCTACGCTGATAACACAACATTGTTTGCGACTAGTGCTGACCAAATGGAGGAACTACTTCTTAAGATGGAGCGCATGAGTCTTGCATTTGGATTGAAGATCAACCGGCGTAAGTCCAAAATAATGATTTGTGGACTAATCATCTATACCTATATATTATCTATATACATTATCTGTATCTATATACAATCAACTATTCACTGCAATTGGTAACACGGGTCTGATGATGAAGAGTAGAAAGTTGGATAGTGGATCTCTAAGTCAGGCTCTTGTAAACCTTTCGTGGTGGGGCTCATTCGAATCACCTAGATGGGTACTATTCAGTTTGGGTGGTATCAAGCGTCTGATGATGGAGACCAGAAAGGTAGCTAGAGGCCCTCTTAGTTAGGCTCTTGTAAACCCATCGTGTTCAGGCTCATTTGAATTGTACGAGTGGGTACTATCCAGTGTGAGTAGTACCGAGGCTCTGATGATGGAGGCGTAAAAGGTGTACAGAGGCAATTTAAGTCAGGCTCTTATATACTTAGCGTGTTAGTGCTCATTTGAATCGTCTTCATGGGTACTATTAATTTTAGTTGATGATAAAGAGCAGAAACCAAAATTTGAATTGTAAGGGTGGGTGCTTTGTTATTGGTTATCCCAATGTGCTAAATTCCTATAGCATGCAGAGCTGTTAGAAAACCCAATTCTGTGCTAAACTCGGCTATCTGTGGTGGAAAATCATCTTGAAGATCGTCGTATTAAATTGCAAAGTATGTGTGTAGGTGTGTTCGGGTCAAATCTTGCAACTGAATTTTAAAGCAGGAGGATAACCTCCACCGATAAAGATGAAATTTTGCATACACGTTTAGTGTGGGTGACAATGCACGGTAAGCTAAAAATCTTGTCTGAAAAAATTTGTTTTTAATAGGAAAACTATTATTTCATCTTAGCGTGCCGATAACAAATTTAAACAATAAATATGTTTGGCGCAGTATTTAACTACAGTGATTTTAATTGTACCTATTTTGAAGTGGACGTGGAAGGCCAAATCCAAAACTATGAGGAATAGCGAAAAACACTCAAACGAGTCACGAGGCTGATTTTGAGGAAAACTAAAAAACTGCATCAATGCAATTTTGAAAAATCAATATTCCTTGCCAGGAAACGAACTCGTTGATTTTAGAAAAAAAACACATGCTGTATTATTGCACCATCCGATAGTGTCGCTAATAAGGATAACATTTTGGTCAGTAATGTCGGTAAAACTTGAGGAAAGACCTCATTTTCAACAAAGTATTTAATTTGAATAAATTACCAAAAATCACACGAATAAATCATTTGAATTTAACTTGGATACACACGTCATATTATTAAGTTGTCTAACCTGTTGCTGAAGAGCCTTGAACTCCTTGGGGTTGGTATTCTTGGGCACGAACTGCAATGTGTCGATCTTGACGGGAGTGCTGGAGTGCGCCGGCGACCCATCCTGCACCCACTGTGGCCCATCACGTTCCAACGGCGTAGGGAACCAAGATTGAAGGCAACCAAACAGTTGGTTTGTAAAGTGCCAACCATTTTTTCGTTGGTTTTTTGTGTGTTGGTAGATACCGGGTTGTGTAACCATGTTTAAACAACATTGGTTTAAAAACACATTTTAGTCACCAAGTCAGTGTGACCAAGTATCCGCATTACGGAAGACATTCCGATTTTTCAAATAATTTGTAAAGTGTTTTTGTTTCATAACATTTCATGTTGAGTTTCCAATGCGTCCAATTCCAGGTTCACCAAACGTGAAAGAAAAAAAGAGAAAAAGAAAATTAGTAAAAATGTTGCCAGCATGTATCGCAAAAATCAACGAATATTTCGTAAAAAAAATATCAATTGACTTTCACGTTAAACGGGTTAGTAATAGAGGATATGGTAAGGTGGCATTTACATTTACGAAAAAAATAAAATAGAAAAAGATTTGTGCGAAGAAGAAAAGAAAAAATAAGGAAAACAAAAATGGCTCAAATTTTTCTCAATTCCTGGTGAAACATCGAGCATGTACAGTACAGATTTTACGCGATTCGGGCATAAGCAGACAATCAGGTCATCCCATGCAAAGCGTTTGAACAAAGCGAGAGATCTTTTTGTCGATTTTTTTACAAGCATTTTACATCATTCCAATTCGACTGTCACTGGTTCTGCTTACACCGAAAAGGACAAGCTTTGATCAAGAAATTGAAAAAAAATAAACAAACAAAAATCAAAGGACATAGCGTTTGACAAGAGACTTGAAAAAATACTTAACAGCATTTTAAGGTTGACTATTTTATAACAAAATGCAAAAAAAAACATAGTGAAAATACAATATCGAAACGTAGTTTTCCTCGTGTATTTTCTACGAATTCCTGCATCGTTGAGACAGCACGGGTGATAAGGACAAGGAAGAACATAAAAAAGGTCGTGCAAGGAAAAGGTATTTAAGTTTTTACAGGTGGCAACATTCCTACCAATTTTCTGACCTCAAAACACTGTACAAACTCGATGTATATGAATAAAAGTTAATCAAAACTTTATTCATTTGACCAGGGATATATAATGAAATGCTGTTGATTCATAAAAAAAACTTTGTCCTAAAATTTTGACAAAACATTGTGGCCCTAGTGGTAATTTGGACTTCACATACAAATTCCAGATTTTCCGAAAAGTTAGAAAAAGCTTGAAAAAAGATGAGAAGAGAGAAGAAAGAAAAGTTGATGACGTAATTCTTATGACATTCGCTTTTGTCGAGATTTGGTGAGAACAATATTTATAGTATATATATATATTTTTTTTTAATTTATGTATTTTGTGTGATGAGCTGATTTTTTAATGTTTTACGTCTTCCTCCAGCTATGAATTAAGTATACTTAATTAAAATATGTTGAGAAGTTTAGCCTTAAACACGCACAAATATTAACTTTCGTATTTTTTATTATAAGTTGCAGAGATGGTTGGAATTGCAAAAAAATACACTGGTGATATAGATTTTATTAAAAAAAGGTCTGTTGCTTTCCTTTAATAGTTATCATCATACTAAAATCAACTTAGTTCTATTATTCTTAAAGTTGACATTTAAATAAACATACGAGTTCGACGCTTCGGTCGTTTCAGTCATAGAATTACGTCAAATCAAAGTGTTTTATAAAAAAAAATACCGTCGAAATTACCTCTTCGTTGTTAGCATCCACCCACTGCAAAACATTATTATATTAGTAACAAAAAAACACAAAAAAAAAACTTTAGTTATATAACGAAAAATAAAAATAAAAATTGTCAAAAGCATTTCATTATGTGTGAGAAGCGAGAAAAATAGCATTTTGTTATTTTAATTTATAATCTTTTAATTGATTTTAACATATCTTATAAGCACAATAATTATACGAAAGCTTTAAAATACGCAGTCCCGTCAAAGCAAAAACTCTTTTTTAACTAAAATAACCAAATAATAGATTTAAAATATTGTAGTAAATTATTTTTCAAAATAACAAACACATAACTTACTAGGTTAAAATAGTTTATCATAAATACGCATTTTATTTCAAATATACGTATGACAAAAAGTTTTTGCTAAAAATAAAAACAGGACGAGTATAGAACAAACCTCGAAAGGTCACACGTTAGCTTCAAGCAGTTATTACAATAAATATATTAAAATCTGAATAAAAAAAACTCTTATATAATTTCTAAAACTTCGATGATCTCACTTCGTAAATAAAAAAAATACGGAAATTGTAGAAAACTGAACTTTTGAGCCATTTTGAGCGCATCATAGACAAGAAATGCTCTGGATATTATTATTTTTGCACAAAATCTTAAAACTATACATCGATAGACTATTTGAAATATGGTTAACATAATTTCTATCTTTTCTATATATTATAAATTCCCATTTAAATTTTTAAATTATACATAGAAAGAGTTAAAAATAGTAAAAATATTAAAAAAATATATAAACGCCACTACCAAACCCCGAGTAAAAATATAAAAAACAAAGAAGAAACTTGTAAAAATAAAATAGTAAAAATGGAATGTCCTATATTATTTGAGAAGGATGGTTTACTGACTGTTAGACAAATATAAAATGTGACTGCAACACAACATCTTGTGCCTTTAAAAATATGTACTGACTTCATGTTTAATTTATTCTTATTATATAGGATAGAAATGAAGACATCCGCAAGAGAACCAGGGTTACCGACATAGCCCGAAGAATTGCCAAACTTAAGTGGCAGTGGGCAGGGCACATTGCTCGCAGAACGGATGGCCGATGGGGCAGAAAAGTTCTGGAGTGGCGATCGCGAACCGGAAGACGAAGGAGGGAAGGCCTGAAGGCCTTCACCAGGTGGACCGATGACCTGGTGAAGGTTGCGGGGATCCCACTTGGGGGAGGCCTATGGCCAGCAGTGCTAGTCAATCGCTCAACCACTGCGCCCAACCGTGCTGAGCGCACGGTTGGCGCAGTGGTTGAGCGATTGACGGTTCGATTCCCGCACGGAACTAATATTTGTATGACCTGCAGATAGTTGTTCCGGCTCTGGGTGTTGTGTATGTGAGTTTATATGTTTGTAAACGCACCCACGATACAGGAAGAAATTCCTAGAGTGGGGCAACGTTTTTTAAAAAAAAAAAAAAAAAAAGCAATGGGCGTCTTTCGGCTGATATGATGATGATATAGGATAAACTTTCTGTTGGTCAGCCGCACAGGTCGATCTTCAAGGTAAAGCAACTCGGCCCGTAGATGGGTAACCATCGTAACACACCGAGCCTCCTCCGCGCCTCGAACAGCACGACTAAAATCCCAGCTATCATTTGAAAATCTTTGACCGTCGTCTTATATCTTACAATCTTACTTACGGTAAGATTATAAGCCTACCCAACAAGAGAAAAGGCAGGCATATTGATTGTAGTAACTTGAAGTCAGTACATATTTACCTATTAATAATTATGGCTATATTGTGATGATGATGGATAATTATTTAAATTAAGTTTACAGACTTCGCAAGAGAATATCGAAGGACATGTTACTTAAACCCCCTGAGTGCCCAGAACGTGGATCCACGCGAGACACAATTGACTTACTTTTTAATTGCTTCGACTTCGTGACTTTTAACCGGTTGAATGTCGTAACTATTAACGACATTCAACCGGTTAAAAGTCACCCAACGAGACGAACGAGTTACTTGCACGTTCTTCGCGAGTGATCTATGTGCACTCCTTGACATTTCAAATGATGTCAAACTATTTCCCATGGGGGCGCATCCTTACATACTCCTTGCTACATTCATACGTCTAGTGATACACGCACGCCGGTTATGAGTACTGCACACCTGGCCTTCTGAAGAACATCACCTATAAGAACCATGTATGTAATTCTTTCGAGTTTAAATTTGGCTCATTTTCACCCTTTTTGAACTAAGATTTCGATGGGTATTTACAAAAAAAAAGATACTACAAGGCCTCATTTCGATACACTTAGCGACATTTCTGAACACTCGACCTGATTCTATTTATATCATAACGATAAGCATTTTTACTACAGCTCATTCGCGTTAAGAAAATAGTGAGTCATCGTTGTCAACCGATCCCTAGACCAATCGGATTGCAAGCTTTCTAACTTGTAGCGACCCGATTGGTCGAGAGGCCGGCTGACAACGAAGACATACTATTTTCTTAACGCGAATGAAATACAAGTGAAATTGCAAGTACTTTCACATGAGACGCAATGCGATGCCATTCGACCGATATGCACTTGAAATTTTCTTTGAAAATACGCGCGACATCGCCTATTTGACGCAATTTAAATTGCATCGCGCCGTCAGGCAGATCCCTCATATATAATTTTTGCAAAGTCTGTAATCTTAAAAGAAAATAATCTATAATAAAATATAACTTATATTAGATGACGCCACCATATTATTATCGTGATGCTAAAATGTATGACATTTACACACCAATATTTAAATTGAAGTGAAAATCGCATTTTTTTTTAATATAAAGGATGGAATTACGATTCTTTATTTCGGCGATTTGTTGAAGTTAGTAGAACATTAAACCAATGATGGCATCGGGATTCTGAAAGCCTGCTCAATGTCATTTGGTATCAAATCTCAAGTTATTCAACATTTAATTAAAATAAAATAGCTAGGGAACTCCGCAGACGAGACTTTTTAGCGAAAATGATTCCTTACTAACTGAAGCCCGCGAATCGTCCGCGTCAAACAAAAAAAAAAAAAAAAACTTCGGTTTAAAAGTAGCCTAAGCCGAGTTTCTCACCTCTAAATTATCACAGAATTAATGTGACAAATTGTCAAGTACGCGTTATCTGCTGTGATTGGCTGTTGAAAATCCATTCAACCAATCACAGCAGATAACGTGTACTTGACAATTTGTCACATTAATTCTGCGATAATTTAGAGGTGAGAAACTCGGCCTAAGTTACTCCTTGTCCCGTCAAAATCGGCCCAGCCGTTTCGGCAATTAACCGAAAGCGGAACAAACAATTACATTGTTGTTATTCCTGTCGACCAATCACAACGACTTGAGATTTAACAACAGTTTCACTGAAGACTTTCAGAGTCTGTGAATAAAGCCTCTTTATTTCCATAATGATGTTAGATTCAAGTTAACTAATATACATATAGGCCACCTACATTATAACAAAAGGATAATATATTTGTATGTTTTTCTATACCGACTCATTCTTCCCCAACATATATTAGTCGCAGCGGATCTCTGTGTCTCTGAAGTTGGCTGCAAAACCCTGCGCAGTAGTCTCCTTTACTCGTTTACATTTGTCGCATCGTCCTATCTCGCTTACTGCATGCAATGGTTCGCAGAGCCTTCAGAGACACAAAGATCCGCTGTGTGACATACTCCATTAAAATTATCCTTAGATACAGCCCGTTCAAACAATTTTAACTTTTATTACATTGGTATTATGACATACGACAGCTATAGCAAACAGTATTGGAAACAGATTTATGCTTTTTATGTCATCCTTGTTTACGGAATAGAACTCAAAATCGTTTGAAAGGACTATGAACATGTCTAATTTTAATGGAGTACATACAGACAGTTGACAATGTTTCTGTATTAACTTGATTATTTACTTCGGTTCAGTTTTTAAAGGTTTTTTACAGGTTGTGAGGCAATGTGTATATAAATAAGTTTCTTCAAGGAAGTCATGGTCAAATCTAAAAAAACCCATACAAATTTCGGTCACAGCAACTTTGTATGGAAAAACCAGTTTCTTTTTTGGGAATAGCCTATAACATCCTTGGAGAAAACTTTTCATATTCGTAGGGAGGAGCAATTTTTTAAATATGATCGCACCACAGCCTGTATAGTAAAATCGTAATTTAATCGAAAATTGTCAACTGTTTACAGATACGCCAAGAAAAGTATGCGCTTCGGGTATCATCGGCTATATTCGGTTAGAATCTAATATAGAGTAGTTACAACCATTTTATTTTTTTTCAAATTAAAACATTTTTTTTTTAATAATAAATATAAAGTAAATAATTTTTTGTGATAATTTTAATTTATACGAGTTACATCGTCTGATTATTGCAACTTTTTAATGGAAGACTGCAGCAAAGTTTATGTAATAAAAACATCCATATCGAAATTGAAGAACAGGCATGAGGAACTTTGTTCCTAAAGATTTTTATAATTTATCAATTTTTCATTATCGAAGGCCTAAACCCAGCGGTTTTCTAAAATGATGAGCATTGCCGAAGCGCACACATTTTTCAATTTATCTGTACCTTCATATATCACCAATAATATCTTCTCTCTCAATATGGTGACAAAACCACATCTTCTCAGTACTAGGCTGGACGTACCAACACTTCTTAAATTGCTAGCATCTCTGCTTACCCATCGAGCTAAGCTGGACAAACGAGTGTAATTTGAGTCGCTCAAAAAGAGTCGCGGAGTTCACGTTTAAAATTTTTACTAAAGACTAAAGTCTCCGCAAGATAGCAAAAAATAAAAGTTATTGATCTAACTTATTTATTTATAACAGTCGCACGGGTCGATCATCAAGGTTAAGCAACACTTGACGAGGTCGGTCCGTGGATGGGTGACCATTTCAACAAATCGAGTTTCCTCCGTGCCTCGGACAGCACGTTAAGCCGTTGGTCCCGGCTGTCATTTGAAGATCTTTGACAGTCGTTAAGGGTAGTCAGAAGCTTGAGATCTGACACCAGACTGGCCAAGGGGTACCGTGTTACCCAGTTACTGGGTTGTGGAGGTCAGATAGGCAGTCGCTCCAAGTAAAACACTGGCACTTAGCTGAATCCGGTAAGACTGGAAGCCGACCCCAATATAGTTGGGAAAAGGCTAGGCAGATGATGATCCAACTTATTTATTTATAGAGATTCTAGCGGACGCCTCGCGGTTTCACCCGCGTAGTTCCCGTTCCCGTGGGAATACAGGGATAAAAATAGCCTATGTCACCCGGGGATAGTGTAGCTTCCCAACGGTGAAAGAACTTTTGAAATCGGTCCAGCAGTTTCGGAGTCTATAAGGAATATACATACATACTTTCTCTTATATATATAGATAGATTTTGATAATTTTGGTCTCAAATTAAAGTTATTGGCGTAGAACCATTTTATCCCTTTAAATGATTCACGCGTTTATGAGATATTAACTCATAACTAAAAGCCAAGTGAAAGGGTCAAGGACGCCCCTTACCGCGATACGTTTGTTTTGATCGTGTTAGCGACACTGCTTTTACATTATTTTCGTATCGTTTTGAAATATTGGAATACATTGGTAGACAGGTGTTGACGACTTTTATTTTTTTGTTATCTGGCGGTGATTTTATCTAATATTAAAAACGTTTAAAGATGCAGTTCTGAAAAACAGCAGAATTTTTTTACACAAGTTTATTTATTTGAAGATGTATTTTTCTCTCTTTAATAATGAAAGCCTATTAGAAGTTGGATAACGAAAACTCTACAAGAAAATTTTGAGCGACACAAAGTCCAGTGCCCGTTGGTGTACCACAGCTGCTAGCTACTCTACTCAGCCTCGACCCTCAGATATTCTACCTTGGTGATCTTCTTGGGATCAGAAGTGCCGGTCTCCAGCACCTCCACCTTCTGGTACACGTTGGGAGAGTTCAGCCAGCGAGTCCGCTCACCCGTCTTGCCTTGTCCCTTCTTCCATATCCTGTGGACACAAATACATTTATTGTTTTGTGTTTCATTGTGCGTAATTAAGGAGTGGAATTCACTGCTGGAGTCTGTGTTTCCTGCTAGCTACAACCTGGGGGTGTGTATAAAAACTGGAGGAACTTCTTGGGAATTTAGGTAATTCAAAACTCAGGATGTAGCACGCAGTGATCCACCTTATTTTATTTTACTACATAATGACAGTACATGAATTTTAGTACCGTAGGATAAACGCCTGATAGAAAACTTATAGCTAAATTTCTTACTGTCTACAATTTGCACCGAGCTATTTGATGCTTTAACAGGGTGTTTAAGTCTCTAGTGAATAGGTTACTTCTAGACAAGCGTGCTTCACCGTCGACCACATCATCGCTTACCATCAGGTGAGATATTGGTCAAGCGCGAGCCTATTAGTAAATAAAAAAACCAGCAATGCTCGCGAAGGAGAAGGCAGAACGCGTGAGGGAGACGCAACTGAGACGCCCTCACCCCCCTAGCCATCATAGGAGACGCCCTGGGAGTCAGGAGTCGCACGCAGAACCCCGACCACCGAAAGCGCGGGCTTGCGGACGGCGAGTAATGGGTAGCTACCCATTACTCGCCGTCCGATAAGGACCAGGCACGAGTCGACGGCGCGTAGTGTTCCACGCGCGCCTCAAAGAGATGTCAGCGAACTGACGGGGGCCGCTAGGGCCGATGTCTGTCTGGGTCGCGGATACATTTGAAAGAGAGTTACCGCGGCCCTGACACAAGCAACTGAAGGAACACGGGTGGGTTTTAGTCAGTAAAAGTCTGACACGCCCTTCCACCTCACCCAGAGCGAGAGAAGGCATTGGATGATTACTCATATTTTATATTAAAAATAAAAAAAATCGCGGAAGGCCTTCCAGCCATTCCTTTCACATCGTGTGCCTTGTAAAGCCCATTAATTGATCCTCTGAACATGACTAAAGTACGTACCCTTGCTTGTACAGCTCCTCCTCCTCCAGCAGGTAGCCCAGCGAGGACACAGCAGGCGGCACCTCCACGTCGTTCTTGGGGCGCGGCACGTCGTTCTGTGGGGAACTTCACGTATTACATCAGGGGGTCTATACGAAATACCTTCTCTTCTGCATACGCTACGGCAATGGTGGCCTAGTGGTAACGGTCCCAACTTAAACATTGTAGTAGGTCGTGGGTTGGAAACCAGGCAGCAACGTTACTTTGTGTAAATCAATTCATCACCACTATTCTCAACATGATGCAGGAAAACATCGTGAGGAAACCGGCAAATTTGAAGACATGTGACATCCACTAACCCACACACTGGGCCCTCGTAGTGAATAATGGCCGTCCCAAACAGAGAGTATATAAATAGTTCCGAACTGTGGGAACGTTAAAAGACTGATGATGATGGATTCCTGGCTGCGGGAGAGGCCTATAGGTCCAACAGTCAATGTTTTTTAGCAAAAATGGTGATGATGGTATACCTTGATGAGACTAACTCTTGGCTAAATTATAACGACCGCAAAATTATAATAGGGTAGATCTTAAGTGCCTTGTCATACGCCCCGGATGCCGGGTACCCGGCGGCGAATGTATTGCCATGTACGCCGGTACGTATGAAAGCTAACGTATATGGATATACACTTCGCTACAGCTTACCTGGCAACCTGAGCGTATGAAAAGGCATTAAATAATGACGACGATGATTTTGACGACAATGATGATGATAATGTCGATGATGACGTTAGTGGTGTACCTTGATGAGCGGATGTCGGTAGATGTACCCGGTGCGGAAGCCGGCGTTGTCCAGCATGCGCATGAGAGCCTCGAACTCCTCGCCGCCCACGCGCCACTTGCTGGCGTCCGACGGCGGCTTGCGCGACGACTCGTAGATCTGGAGACAGGCCACATGCACATTTTACAATCAATTTACAATTTTTCGTCATAAGTGTCTATTTCGTAGTTTTAGAAGTCGCTAATAACGAATATAAGGTCAAACACAAAATCCAAGATGGCGCCGACGTAAATTTACCAATTACGAATATGGAGTCATTACAAGCTAATCTTTGTTTTGATTCCGGCACACAGTGTCCAAATACGTACAATATTCCTAATAATAAGTTCTAATGCCACGCAGACGAAGTCGCGGGCAAAAGATAGTATTTTTTTTTTTTTTTTGTAAAAATCTTTTAAAATAAAGCTTTTAATGGACTGAAAGATACGAAATGTAATATGGTTTGTAGTTACATATCCAATGAGCCCAAACATGATGGTGCTATCTTGTCTGGTTGAGGAGTTGCTATGCCCACCGGCTCCATCATGAGACCAGCAAAGTATTGCCGACATCTAATTAAGCTGAAGTGCTTGAAAACTAAATTACTAATTGCTGGACACACATACAAAAGGAAGGTAATATAAAGTTTGCAACAATCGGTCCCACACTCACCTGTCTCCTGGCTTCATCGTCGAACAGCTGCAGCTCGTCCACAGGCACAGACGCCACGCGCAGCTGAATCTCGCACGCCGCAGTCAGGTTCCTGAGCAAACAACACCAGTCTTCATCATAGTACAGTCATACCATCGTCTGTATTCTCGGAAGAGTTAGCCAGAGATGCACCTCTTTTTTGTTATGGGAGGGAAACCTTCAAAAGGCGCCTGGACTTTTGGGGAAAAACAACAGAGTGTGGGCTTTATACTTCACTAAAATTACTCCACAAGACACACCTCCACATCCCTGGATAGACTGAGAAGCGACTCCTCCTCACCTTGCCCAGCAGCACGTGATCATTGTGCCACCGTCCTGGTGTCACTTGGTGGGCGAACAGAATCCTCGATCTGAGAGCCCGCGACCCTGGAGTCCTACCTGCTTATGATGCAGGCGGGATTTAGCCAGAGACGCACCTACAGCACACCCATATTTTGCCAGTAATGTTTAACTCCCATGTAATAGGGGGCGAACCACAAATATGGGGCAACCGGCCACAAATCCTCCACGAGGTCGCTCCGTAAAGCCTATGAAACCCACAGGAAGCTTCTATGCTTTTGGGCGGAGCTAGGCTGGCTATGTTAGCTAGTACGCCCGCCCACACACAATGGACCAAATGAGTCTTAAGTGCAAGGCCGCAGTACAAGCAACCGCCCTGGCGGGTTTTTTTCCGCGACTGATCTTAAAACCGCGACTAGCTACAAAAATGTGCGCGGGACAAAACCGCGCAGCAAAAGTTTGACGAGTACCGGCGCGGTTTTGAACCGCAATGCGTGCACTTAGAGCCGTTGTGCGGATGCAACTAAATGCGGCAAAGGCAGTTCCAGTATGTATCTGACCTGGCCTGGTAGAAGGCCTCCTCCAGCGTGGCGCCGCAGCACAGCGCCCCCCCACAGCTCAGCACCAGCACCTTGGCGTGCGGGCCCAGCGCACGCACCAGCTTGTCGCGCTCCTCGTTGTCCAGGATACCTGCGCCAGGGAACATTCACACATAACTACTAATACGAGTACAACACCGCCTCATTCTGACAATTGTTCTTTTGTTGACATCAAGGACCCCTCGGGTAGGAGAAAACAATGAGACGCAATTTTATTGAATCGTCTGTCCGCGACTGTCGCGGCCACTGTGGTCGAAGTTGTTTGTATCCAATGTGGTCGCGCACGTGCAGCACTAGTACTACTGCTGCTAGTTACTGACCGTGCGGCACGCGATGGTAGGCGATGTCTCCGAGCAGCGCGGCCTCGTGGCACAGCGGCAGCAGCCCGCGGCGCATGGACGACACGGCCAGCGCGGCCGGCGAGCGCACGTGCAGCACACAGCGCACGTCCGGGCGCGCCGCGTGCACGGACGCGTGCAGCGAGAAACCTGAGGATGAGGAACATACATTAGAATAGATAGGATAAAGAAAATTGGGCCCAGAACAGATCCCCGAGAGACACCCTGAAATACTGTCATCAGATTGGAGTCCAATATTCGTACTTCTCTATCGACTACCGACTTTATTCTGTAAATTTACTCCTATTATGCAAATAAGATCTAAATAGTTTCAGAATGTTGTCGCTTATACCAACTTGTCCACCAAAACTATCGTGGTCCACGCTATCGAAGGCACAACTAAGATCCAAGATAATACCTGGAACCTAATGTTTGTCATTAAGATTGCTCATCGATTAGAGCTTCAACAACATCGGTGGTTCCCAAAGATTTTTGATGTTGCTCATTTATGATTCTTTGCTTTTTATAAGTGTTTTACTATCCTGCATATTTTTTCTAATATCTTTGATAGTACAGGCAATAAGAAAAATGGCCTGTAGTTGCCAGGACCCGTTTTTGAACACTTCTTAAAACTTGGAATTACTCGCGCAATTTTAAACTGATTAGGAAAGACCTTCCACAATTTTATTATTATTGATAGGCTCGCGCTTGACCACTATCTGACCTGTTGGTAAGCGATGATGTGGTCGACAGTGAAGCAAGTTTGGCTAGAATTAACCTATTCACTCTTGACATAAAGAACCCCAGGTTTCCTGTGACCTTTTAAGAGTACAGGCGATGCTGTTAAACACAAGATGCTTATGCATAGCTTGTTGAAAGGAGGCTTACCTTCGACGTTGACGGGGAAGTTGGTGGTGCCCTGGTCCTGTACGGTGCCTTGCATGTCCACCTTCACCAGCGAGCTGGCGGTGACCTCGTGCGGCAGCAGGCCGCGCGGCGTGGTTAGCACAGACTCGACGGCGGTGTTCAGCCGCGCAGTGATCTGGCCGTGGTTACCCGCTGGGGACAGACGTAAAGTAAATGTAGTTTATAATACTGACACATACCAAACTTAAAATAGGAGTGTGAGTTTATAATAATATCACACGAATTATGCGCCGTTTCATATTATACTTTATCCAATTACCACAAAAACACAATTTAAAATAGCATAAATATGAAACTGACGAGAATGTGTCGCCATTTTACATAGGGTGACATTGCTATAGAGCAATTTTAAACAGTTTGGCGTTGAAAAAAAAACAGAAACAGCTGTAATAATGATAGTGGTGGTGCTACTCACTCTGGGTCCAGCCGAACAGGTCGACGAGCCGGTAGACGGCCGCCAGCTTGCAGCGGAGGATCTTCTCTCCCTTTTCGTAGCCGACGCCCTCGACGCCGCGGATGTCGTTGATGGGTAGCACGCAGGCAGGGCCCTGCGGCGACAGTAGGTTAGGTTAGAGCATGTATTACAGCCAGCATTTGAGGGAATTCCACTCCTTAGATGTACGCACAATGAAAGTATTCCCAAAACGTTTAGTGCCTATGCTTACCCTCATGCTGCCAGTGTGCAGACGGCCGCCCACCATCTCGCGGATGCGCTGCAGCAGCGGCGCGTCGTTGCCCTCGTGCATCTGCTGGTCCAGCACACGCTCCAGCTCCTCGCGGAACATTTTGGACGACATGAGCGCCTCCACGCGCTTGCGGCGCTCCATCTCGCGGACGTCCTGCAATGTGGAGAAGTCGCGTGTTAAACAGAATTCCTGCTAAGTAAAGGCAAAGTCAAAGAAAGCATGATTTTCTTCTTGTTTACTTCTTTTCAGTTCGCTTTTTAAGCAGTCGGGTTTTTTGATTTTTTTAATTAAGTATTTTTTTGTAAGTGGTGGTTATGTGATGAGGTGGGGGAAAACGCATGTTACTAAAAGAGTTATGAATATAAATGAGGCCAAAGAAATGTTGGATGGACTGTTTGAGGATTGATATAAAAGAAAAGGGAATCATTGATGTCGTGACGGTGGACAGGAGGGTATAATGATAAGGACGGTCAGGTGGTGGTGTACTCACAGCGTCGATGTCCGCGGGCCGCTGCTTCATCCTCTCCTCTTCCTCCTCGTGGGACAGAGCGCCCGTGCCGTTGGGCAGAGGCTCCGTGTCTGTGTCAGCCATTGTGGGCGGCACGGTGAGGACTTCTGAAAACAAAACAGAGAATAAACGTTACTAGGTTGAAAGGGCAATAGCTTGTCTTGGTATGGATATGAGATCAATAAGGATTAAGATTATTTTTAAATTTCGATTTTAATACCATTTAGTTCTTAAAGCTTGTTTTGAAGTGAATATACATAAGTATGCAGTTTCGGCTTAATCGGATGCCAGGAAGTGCTTGAAGAAGGATTATTACTTGCCGGATACACATACGAAAGCAAGGTTCATATTTGAAGCTTGTAAAAAGAGCACTGCAGTTCAGTGAATCACTCGCTGGATACCATTATTAAAGAAACCTACCGTCGCCAAAAAAAAATTATAATGACGCAATTTGAAAGTTAAAACGCTTTGGCCGACCCAAATGCGTGCGTCTTCGTCCAAATCAGTTTAGTATTAGTCATTGTACTGTATACCTGAGCATTGGAATGGCTATTGAAACCAAATGTAGGTACCACTTAGTCAAATGGAATGATAAGTGGCTATAAGTGGTCTCTTTGGTCTAGTTGACGCAGCCGCTACTGCTGAGCATGAGGCCCTAGGTTCGATTACCGGGTAGGATAGTCTTGTTCGGAGGGAGATCACGTGTGGGGTTCCACAGGGGTCGGTTTTAGGACCTATCTTGTGGGATCTCGCATACGATGTGGACCTCCGTGTTGACGTCCCCGTTGGCGTTAATATAGTTAGCTACGCAGACGATACCCTGGTGTTGGCTGGCGGGGACGTTTTCGACGATACCATCCAGCTTTCCAAGCTCAGTGTGGCAAAATTAGTGGTGTCGATCCGCGAGCTGGGTTTATAGTTCCATAAATTTCCGAGGAACAGAGAGCCGCCCAGCTCGTCAATGACTGTTCCAAATGCTGATGGTGATCACCGGGGAGGTTTTTAGTAAGGTAAAAATCTCACACTCCCTGGTCTTTTCCGCAAAAGTGAACAAAAAAAGGGCCTTCTTGTTGTGTTTTTTCATCAGGCATTTATGGATTTACTGACGCCCAATGCTGAGTTGGTAACCCTTTTAGTATGGGCACGTTGTGATTTTGAGTGAGTATGAATGTTTGTTACTCTTTCACGCAAAATCTGATAAACGGATTGATGAAACTTTACAGTAATATAAATTATACATCAGAATAACACATAGGATGTAAATTATAAATATTATGGGTGAGGTTCCTTCTAGACAACGTGGTTCATCGTCGACCACATCACCGCTTACCATCAGTTGAGATAGTGGTCAAACCCGAGCCTACCTAGAAGTGAAACCTTCAATCACTCGCACGTTCCTAAAGTTGTATATGTTTCTGTCTTTTTATTGTCGCCTTTTCGTTTCATATAGTTTCAACAACGGGGCTAAAGGAGTTTTTGCTTCAAAAAATCCCTTTCATCATCATTTCAGTCGAAAGATGTCCACTGCTGAACATAAACCTGCCCCAAGTATCGCCACTAGACCGATCCTGTGCGTCTTGTATCCAGCGGATGCCCGGAACCTCAACCAAGTCATCGGTCCACCTAGTGGGAGGTCTTCCAACGCAGCGTGTTGCGGTACGCAGTCGTACCTTTATTAGAACCGAAATACTGGCTTTATCGTTATCTGACTGCCGTAGGTGCTCTCGACCGGACACAAATTGACTGTAACACAGATTGCAGCAACAATAGGATGGGACGCGGCTATTCATTCAATTTCCGCCCAATCTAGACCAATAGTGCTTTTAAATGTAATGATTACAGAGCATTTGTAGTCGAGTCTACGTCGAAAAAGAAACTTATTTAATTATTTTAAGGGTACACTAGTCGACGGCACGAACTACTTTGTGCGCGGGGTTAAAATGCATTTTATATCAATCGACAACACGTGCGGAAGAGATAGATGGTGTGATGAGCAGTAGGAAGCTAGTTCGCGTACGAATACACACTTTTGCAAATTTGTAGCGAAATGGATAATGATTTAGGACGAAACCGAGCGCGCGAAATTTTATAAACAGACCTTTGGCAGTCCAGATATCATGAAAAACGACTAAATCTATCTGTTCAAAATAAAAATATTTGCATAGTTGAACTACAAATCTATCCCTGTATGGAGGCCGTTTTGCAATTTTCCGTTTTCTTATGGTATTTATTCGCGCCCAAAAATGCGTTAAAATTAGTGTCGAAATGTGGAACTTTCGAAGCTCATAACTTTCAAATATTTTATTTTTTTACTTTTTTGCTTCCATACAGGGCTAGATAATGATGAGACAAATTGATATCACTTTTTATTTTGAACGTATTTTGTCAAACAGTGCCATAATCCTTAGACTACGTTTGTATGGAAGAATTTTCGACTAGTGTAACCTTAAGAGTTCAGGGCGGTCTTCCTTTCTAATAGTCAACTTTGGAGCTTTATAACTTCGACGTTGATGAAGACATTTTAAAAATTCTTTAATAATTTGTTACTAGACCTAATAAATATTATACTCGGCAAATACAAATATTACAATTCTCTAATATTCTCATTTACAAAAGCATTTCTGTAACTTCATAGATATCGTATACAGTTTCTTTTTTTGTTATTGGTAGGCTCGCGCATTACTACTATCTCACCTGATGGTAAGCGATGATGTGGTCGACGGTGAAGCACGCTTGTCTAGAAGTAACCTATTCACTAGAGACTTAAAGACTCCCAGGTTAACATATTGTTAATATGCGGAAGCCATTATCCAAGTCGGTATTGGTACCAGACCCATGATTGTAATACTTCATAATTATAGTGTTGAAATGCCCTTGAAAACATAGCAAGACAAAAAACGTACGCCTACTTAATAAACTTTAGTAATTTCAACCAGATTAATGGCTCTAGCGAGCCGAAATAACTTAACACCAACTCAATGAGAAGTACACATAACTTCACGACTATGTTACCCGTAGGGTACGGCAGATATGTACTTATCTATATCGAAATAAACAAAATTGCAGTATTCGTTCGTAAGGTCAAGATAACAGCTTTTTAACCCTCGACGGCAAAAGAAAGTTATAAGTTTGACGTGTGTATTTGTATATACGTTTGTGGCATCATAGCTCCTAGACGGATGAGCCGATTTTGATTTAGTTTTTGATGTTTTATTTTTTGATGATACATTATCTTTAGAAGCACTAAGAACCCTCAAAAGATGCTCAAAATTGCGCTGTCATCAGAGGCTTAGTGTACAAATTTGATAACTATAAATAAAAAACCAGCCAAGTGCGAGTCGGACTCGCGCTCGAAGGGTTCCGTACCATTATCGCAAAAAACGGCAAAAAAAACACGTTTGTTGCAAGGGGGGCTCTCCCTTACAACAAACGTGATTTTTTTGCCGTTTAAATATTTATTTTATTCTGTTTTTAGTAGTTCTTGTTATAGCGGCAACAAAAATACTTCTGTGCAAATTTCAACTATCTAGCTATGACGGTTCATGAGATATAGCCTGGTGACAGACAGACGGACAGTGGAGTCTTAGTAATAGGATCCCATTGGATACGGAAGCCTAAAAACGGAAAACATAGGAGCACAGTATATATCTTTATTTTTCAGTTTATGGAATACCTTTTAAATAGGTCCAATATTGCAGGAGGAAATAGGAGAGCCAAATCTCAAATTATGACATTTTACTTAGGAAATTCAATCGGCTGACTGCGACCGCATTTCCTCTTAAGACTCGTAGTGAACACTGTGATACTAACTACGCCCCCCGGCCGTGACCGCATCGAACGGGAAGCCCTGCATGTCCCACATAGTCAATGTAATCTTGTATCGATCCTACTTCTGTCACACAACTAGTAAACCTTTATTCTGTTGCTACTGCCTAGTGGGCTTAAATGTTCCCACTGTTGGGACACAGGCCTCCTCTCTGTGAAGGTGAATTAGGTGCGGGTTGGTGGATGTCACATGTCTTCGAATATTTGGCTCCAGGACATGCCGGTTTCCTCACGATGTTTTCCTTCAACACTGCTCTACGTTTGGGTCGGTTTGGATGATTACCCAAACCATAAAAAAGCTTGTACTGCTAGGCAATCTATCACCTCAGCTAAGCTAAACTTAAAGTAGCGTCATAGTGCCTAGATTTAATATCAAAATGTAGACTGCTGGATATTAAAATTACCCTAATCTACTAAATCAAATTAATGATTAATTTTATCATCGACATTATAATTGTTGTATTTATCGTGATAAATTTTATCTCGATTAAGTTTAACGTGTCGATGGTGACCGATCACCCATCCACGACCTCAGCAAACCTTCAAGATCGACCCGTGCCGCTATTGTTACTTAGCTATGAGCTCCGATAGTACCGTGTCAATAAATCGTAACTCACAACACACGTTAACGGGCGTCCATCATCAAATATATGGCTGCCATGATCGGCCGTCAGGTCAGTGACTCGGCGGACATGTTTCACTTCACTATTGTCATATGACGTGCGTCGCTTTGATTTGTCCAGTTTGGTTAGGCGCGGTCCTAAACCTGACGTCTCAGTGAGAATACTTTCATTGTGGAAACAGCTAAGGAGTGGAATTTCCTGACGGAGTCTGTGTTTCCTGATAGCTACAACCTGGGGGTCTTTAAGTCAAGAGTGAATAGGTTACTTGTAGTAGGCAAGTGTGCTTCACCGTCGACCACATCGTCGCTTACCATCAGGTGATACAAAGGAGTGGATAATTTCGTTGCGCGATCCAAAACAGTTAAATTCATTCGCCGGGACTTTGTCGACCTTTATTTATTTATTTTATTTATTTAAGTAAGGCACACCAACAACATATTTGCAATTTCATATACAGGGTTAACATTAAATTAGAAAATGGGCCTGTGCAAACAGGTCAGTTACAGGCTTGCACATCGCTCACAGTCTTGTGTTCGGGAATACAAAATTTGTCAAAAAAAAAAATAATCTACTGGTTAAATTTGGAATTGAATTAAAATTGTGCAATAATACAATTTAAATTAGATTACAAAATACAAATTAAGATAAATTCATTCGCCGGGACTTTGTCGACCTTTATTTATTTATTTTATTTATTTATTTATTTTATTTATTTAAGTAAGGCACACCAACAACATATTTGCAATTTCATATACAGGGTTAACATTAAATTAGAAAATGGGCCTGTGCAAACAGGTCAGTTACAGGCGTGCACATCGCTCACAGTCTTGTGTTCGGGAATACAAAATTTGTCAAAAAAAAAAATAATCTACTGGTTAAATTTGGAATTGTGCAATAATACAATTTAAATTAGATTACAAAATACAAATTAAGATAAATTCATTCGCCGGGACTTTGTCGACCTTTATTTATTTATTTATTTATTTTATTTATTAAAGTAAGGCACACCAACAACATATTTGCAATTTCATATACAGGGTTAACATTAAATTAGAAAATGGGCCTGTGCAAACAGGTCAGTTACAGGCGTGCACATCGCTCACAGTCTTGTGTTCGGGAATACAAAATTTGTCAAAAAAAAAAATTATCTACTGGTTAAATTTGGAATTGAATTAAAATTGTGCAATAATACAATTTAAATTAGATTACAAAATACAAATTAAGATAAAATATTATATAACAAACAAAATACCAGTGAGTCAGCGATAAAACAAAATTAAAATATTAGGTACATTGCAAATAAAAATGATATCAAAATTGATTACATAATAACAACAGAAGGAAACAGTTAAAAAGAAAACAGGGCAGCTTTATTGCAGGAGTTGCAGTGGTTTGGGAATAGTGCGGTTGGTATGCATGCACCAAAAAAGAACCGGCCAAATGCGAGTCGGACTCGCGCACGAAGGATTCCGTACTCAGGGTGGGATCAACAATGTGTGATAGGGACACCCTTTAATTTCCAACATTTTTTATTTCTTGGTATTTTTTCTTTATTTGAACTACCATATAGGTTTTCGACCCAAAACCTACATAGGGTACTTCCAGTTGACCTAGAATTGTCAATTTTGGTTAAAAGGAAGATCTTACAGCACAAGTAAAGGGAAAATTACGAAAAATAAAAAATGTTGAAAATTAAGGTGAATTTTGGTACTTACAAGTTTTCGCGAAAATTTAAATTTGCCCATATCTTTGATTTTTATACACCTAATAGTGACATTAGACCTCAGTATCTGGTATAAATTTCAACTTAGGTCTAGGTCGACCCGTTCCTGTCGGTGGTGACACACGGACAGACAGACGGACAAGAGAGTGATCTTATAAGGGTTCCTTTTTACCTTTTGGAGGTACGTAACCCAAAAAAAACATGACCCCAAGATAGTTGGGCAAAGGCAGATAGATTGAAGCGATACAATCTTTTTGATAAAATATCTTTAGATAATCTGCAAGGCATTGAAAACATGTCTTTACCGAAGTATGTCGTCTATGACTGAGATTCGTGACGTCAACACAAATTCCTGTATTCCCTATAGGCCTGAGCAGAGGTGTAAAGAAGCTCACCTATTTTTAATAGTATTAATCTAACTAAGCAGGTATATAACGCATTTGTAAGACTTCTCTTTGGGAATAGGGATGAAAGCAATGAGGGCTGATGTAGACTGAGGTCTTCAAAATGTCAAATTACAGGTTTTGGGCTTTTATTGTTGTGTTTTTTTTGCAAATATGGCAAATTAATATAGGTACGGGATTTACCAACCATTACTGCTGATAACATTTCATTTTCGAAAAAAAATTGGCTGCGCGAAACGGTGGCATACTTGTTTTTTTTTTATCACACTTTTGCATAAGACATCAATTTTAATTCAAGCTTTGCTTCCGTGCTCGTTATAACAACGTTTAACAGCTATATTTATGGACCTTATTCAACAGTGGCGCCAACTGGTGAGCAATAAAACGCTAGACCCCATTGCGTAATATCACTGAAAAAACCGGCCAAGTACACGCAGTTCGCACATTTAGGGTTCCACGCCAAAGAAAAATCAGATTGCTCAATATATAAATTGGTATTTGTTAGTAAATTTACGTAATAATTAACATTATCACTAAATTTCAAGTTCATAGGTCAATGGGAAGTTAAAAAATTATGTGGAAGTTAAAAAATGGAACAAAATTGTGTGACAGACGACGGACAGACATTTGAGTGACAGCAATATTCGGATTCCCCGACTCGAAGGGTCAAAACAGAGCCCGTTTTGACCCTTCGGGTACGGAACTCTAAAAATGAACAACCGAAAAGTTTTGTAACTTTAAATTTAAGGAAACTTTAGTTTTAAGAAAATATGTTTTTATAAAATAGTACAAAATTAATTATAAAAAGGAAAACTAATTTGTTGTAAGAAGGAACAAGTTCGTAAGTCTCAATAAGTCCGTAACCAGCAACCAAAGTTTTGGTAACTGATAACAAAAACATTTTTTCAGTAATGATAACTATTCCATAATACTGCTTCAAAATGAAACATTAATAAATCAAGAAATAATTAATCATCAAGTTAATGTTCAAGACAAAAATAAAACATGAAAAAGAATATCATATTTCGAACCACATCAATAATTCACACGTTTTATCAACTGGCAACCCTAAGCCCCAAAATATGCGGCGACGCGGCGCCCTTTAAAAAAAAAAGTAAACAAAAAGAAGTATTGGTGAAAATTTTAAATTTGGAACTGGCGGAAGCGCATTCCTCGCTCGCCAGCCATCTATTTCGGTCGCGTCTACGGTTAGCCCTAATAAAATTCTTTTTTATAATTGTTAAAATTCCTTTTAGGGATCGGGTGTAGGTTTTTGTTTTGACAGCTGGTTAATGTATGGTGTCGTTGTAATAACATGGTGTCAGCGAGTGAGACTCATAGGGTTTATGCAGGCGTTGATGTGTTACTATGTGTAGGAGTTCGTTAGTTAACAATAACAGCCGCACGGGTCTTTCTTCAAGGTTAAGCAACGCTTGCCAAGGCCGGTCCGTGGATGGGTGATCTTTACATAGCGAGATGCCTCCGTGCCTCGAAAATCATTGGTCCCGGCTGTCATTTGAAGATCTTTGACAGTCGTTACGGTTAGCCAGAAGCTCGAAATCTGACACCAGTGTTACCAAAGGAGTACCGTGTTACCCAGTTACTTGGTTGTGGAGGTCAGATAGTCAGTCGCTCCATGGAAAATACTGGTACCCATCATATTTGGGAAGAGGCAGGCAGATTGAAGTGTTACTTCGAGTCCGTTTCCACTTTTGACTGCAGGAATACTAAAAACGTTTCCCAGCCCCTGATCAGTTGAAGAGCTACCAAATCTAATTTTTGCTAATGCGACAACTTTCCAATATCATCATAAGACTAGGCTATACACAGTACAATGTCTATAGTTTGAAAAAACCACTCGGAAATAAGGTTTTTGCGACTATTTTGCTATTTTTTTAGGCGCTCAAGGCTTTTCTTTGTGTAAATCATTTCATTACCAGCACAAAGGTTGTCTGGTAGATATCGCTGTTAGCGATAGACCGCCTTTGTACCCATAGCATTAAGTTCTTGTCTTTAGAAGAACTTAATACTATGGGTACAAAGAGGCGCAAGGTTAGCGCAGTGGTTGAGCGATTGACTGCTGCGGTGCGTGTCGCGGGTTCTATTCCCGCACGAACCAAATATTTGTATGACCTACAGATAGTTGTTCCGGCTCTGGGTGTTTGTGTATGTGAGTTTATATGTTTGTAAACGCACCCACGATACAGGAGGAATTCCTAGTGAGGGGTAAAGCATACAAATAAAAAAAGCGACACACATCACACACAATATCTCTTTAGATGTGTAACTTTTAAGATTCTATTCCATTCTCTAAAAATGGTGAAGAAACCGGCATGTCGTAGAACCAAACATTCCAAGACATGTGACATCCACCAACCAGCACTGGGCCCGCGTGGTAAAGGATAACATAAGTAGCATAGTATATATGTTTCTTTTCCAGTTTATGGAATATCTTGTAAATAGGTCCAATATTGGATGAGGAAATAGGCGAGAGACATCTCGAACTATGACTTTTTACTTAGGATATTCAGGCTCTTATTAAATCCTGCATTTTAAATATTTGTTTAGAAAGCAGTAGCTTAATACAAACAATGCGATTGTAAAGCAATCGAGTGCAAGCACACTGCCTATCCCAGAACTGTTTTATTCCGTAACTGTAAGCCATCGACCAACCTTTCGATATCAGACCAGCAAACACGGTAACTACAGAAGATCAAGTCCAAATCGTCAAGTTAACCATAATTGAAATTACAATAGGGAATCTTTATCTTCCTACCGTCGTCTCATGTCGTGTGGGACGGCGCACGGTCCCATACATTTGTATGGGATTGCTAAGCGCTATCGAATGAAACTTGTCTAACAGGTTGTTGGTATCAGTACACACAGACTCCGGCAGGGAATTCCACTCCTTAGAAAAAAACACAATGAAAAATAACTGATGATGATGATGTTTGTTACTCAATCACACTAGAACGGCTAAACGGATCTGGATGAAATTTGCCACAGGGATAGATTACAGTCTGAAATAGCACATAGGCTACTTTCATCCCGGTATAATGCTCCTTCGGGATGATAAAACACTTTTCACGCGGGCTGTGCCGCGGGCGGCCGCTAGTAAATAAAACATGGTCCTTCTGCACCGTCTTATTGATTGTAAGAAGGCTGGCCGGTGTGCGCCTACGCCGGGTCAACGCCCCGTGACTCACGGGCCCTTACTCGAGTAGGAGTAAGGTACATTTGCTTAAGTGAGAAGTAAGGAAGTCTGGGTGGTTTACGTAATTTTTGCAACGTAACTACAGTACCCGACCTTTATTTATATTTACTTATCTACTAGCTGTTTACCGGGACTTTGTCCGCGTCAAATTCGTAATACAAAAAAAACGGGTATTTTTTTTTCTCGGATCCCTATTTCTTATTATAAAATTATAGTAGCCTAGTTACTCGTTATAACATCAGCTATCTGCCAGTGAGCCTCGTCAAAATCGTTCCAGCCGTTTCGGAGATTAGAACAAATAGACAGACAGACAAAAAAATAAAAATTGTCTTATTGTTAAAAATACCTTTCATTTGCTTTTGCTTTCATTTGTTTACTTTTATTATGCGTACAGCTAAGGAGTGGAATTCCCTGCCGGAGTCTGTGTTTCCCGATAGCTACAACCTAGGGGTCTTTAAGTCAAGAGTGAATTGGTTACTTCTAGGCAAGCGTGCTCCATCATCGGCCACATCATCGCTTACCATCAGGTGAGATGGTGGTCAAGCGCGAGCCTATATAAGATAAAAAAAAAAAAAAAAAAAAAAAAAATTGCATTTAGTAAAAGCTGTTATGCTGACATTACAAACAGTCACGTCCACTTTATTTTTTTTTTTTTTTTTTTTATCTTATATAGGCTCGCGCTTGACCACCATCTCACCTGTATTTATTTGTATTGAAGATTTATTCATTAAAACTTCATGTAACTTGAAAGGTACATAGTCGGACTTACACCTTACACCTTTAGTATGGTACATACTACTTTTAGAAAAGCACTTATACAACTTTTCGCCCTCGGCTTCGCCCGCGTCTAATCTGTTTTATTATCCCAAGGCATCTTTATACCTAGTTTATCGGAATAAAAAGTGAGACTATAATCTACCTCTATGCCAAAATTCATCCAGATCCGTTCAGCCGTTCTGGCGTGATTGATTAACAAACATCCATCCAAACTTACACATTTATAATATTGGTTGCACTCACAGATATAAATCTATCTAGATGACGCGATTGTATGCACTTCGCGTGTCAAAAAAAACCGGCCAAGTGCGAGTTGGACTCGCGCACGAAGGGTTCCGTACCATTATCGCAGAAAACGGCAAAAAAAACACTTTTGTTGTATGGGAGCCCCACTTAAATATTTATTTTATTCTGTTTTTAGTATTTGTTGTTAAAGTGGCAATAGAAATACATCTTTTGTGAAAATTTCAAATGTCTAGCTATCAGGGTTCATGAGATACAGCCTGGTGACAGAAGGACAGACAGACAGATAGACAGACGGATCGCGGAGTCTTAGTAATAGGGTCCCGTTTTCACACTTTGGGTACGGAACCCTAAAAACGGAGTATAATTACGATCAATGATAGTAATTTGAGCTTTTCATTTAGCATTATCGCCACTAGAAATCCATCGAAATTTAGAAAAATGCCTGTATATGCCACATTGAGCTGTAAAGACTGTATAGAAAAAGTTGGCAGAGCCATTGGTAATGGTTTCTTTCATTGGTAAGTAAATTTGTTTTTAAATTGTGTGTGAAAAAGTGGCACGCTTGGTTTGCATACAGATGGAGGGACTTGCGTTGTCTAGTTGGATTTATGTCTGTGGTAGAACTAGTAACATACTTAACACCACGGAGCGTACCAAGACATCATCTACATAGGAGCAAGGTTCACGACCCCGGCACAATGGCCGTTTCATAGCGTTAATTAGTATAATAAGGTTAGCATTTGGCCGCATGCCATCGTGACTCAGGACTGAATAGACCATTCATCCGACGAGCAATGTTGGCAGAACTAACTAGTGTTGTTTCGCGAGTTTTTGTTTGTAAATGTCGAAGAAAAGGTGAGAAGCGCGCTAAGCTTTATTTGCGAAATACATCTATACAAATAAAAAACCGGCCATGTGCAAGTCGGACTCGGGCACGAAGGTTTCCGTACCATTATAGCAAAAAAAATACTGTAAAAATATCACGTTTGTTGTATCGGAGCCCCACTTAAATATTTATTTTATTCTATTTTTACTATTTGTTGTTATAGCGGCAACAGAAATACATCATCTGTTAGCTATCACGGTTCAGGAGATACAGCCTGGTGACAGACAGACAGACCGCGGAGTCTCAGTAATAGGGTCCCATTTTTACCCGATTTCACCCTAAAAAGATGTGTATGTGAAACTATGGTACTAATAACAAATAATTACGCAATTTTTAAGATTTTCGTGTCTGTCTGTCTGTATGTGCCGGGTAATCACCGAAACGGCTGGACATATTTTGACGCAAATTTCACTGGATGATAGCCGATGTTATAAGGACTAACATAGACTACATACATTTTAGAAAAAAATATAGGGTTTCGAAAACTCTTAATTATTTTTTAGTTTACGGGTTTGAAGCGGACGTAGTCGCGGGCAACAGCCAGTCTAAAATTTTGATGGCTACAGATATAAATGAACTGCCTAGTTGGTAGTGATCGGCAAGCACTCGGCTGAACATTAGGTCCTGGGTTCGATTCCCGGTTTTCCAACCAGAATTTCCTAATAGCAGCCCGGATTCTGAACGTTTATCGATAGTTCAACTCATTTGTGCGCGCGGCGCGTGCACGCACGTACGCTTGTAATTATACATTTGTGTGACAGTGACGCGGCACTCGTCGTCTGAACAAACAACCACCCACACAGGCTTACGCGCGCAAAGATGAGTTGAACTAACTATACCCGGTTGATGGCAATAGACTCGCCCCCTATTAATGGGACCTAAACATAACTGGTGTATACCATAGGTGTTCCTCTGCCGAACCCTCCGGGGCATACAGGCGTAATATATGTCAGGTCATCATCATCATCCGCAGCCCGACTTCGCCCACTGCCAGGCATAGGCCTCTCTCTTCTTGTACCAATCACCACGTTCCCGTGCCAACTTCATCCAGGTTCTACCATGGCAGGTATAGGTGTTCAATTAATTACTACACTCAAAGGTATCGGAGCCGTCAATATCGTCGTGCGATGAGCTCATCGTGGGTGCCGCGTATTGATACGGTGGGCTTGCCCGGCGTTCAGGTACATTGTGTTGCTATGGGGATCGGCCTTCTACATATATGAGCTTTGTGGTATTCAATGAATCTCTTGTTAGGTTAGCAATCGCAAGTGTTAGCGACCTTACGGATAGCTCGACGTGATTCGATTTTTATTAGAGTCCAGCACCTGTAGCCAAGTTGCTCGCAAGAGCTCGTGGCTAAATAATAACAGCCGCGCGGGTCGATCTTCAAGGTTAAGTAACGCTTGACGAGGTCGGTCCGTGGATGGGTGACCATTTCAACATACCGAGTTTCCTCCGTGCCTCGGAAAGCACTTTAAGCCGTTGGTCCCGGCTGTCATTTCATCTTTGACAGTCGTTATGGGTAATCAGAAGCCTGAGATCTGACACCAGTCTTGCCAAGGGGTACCGTGTTACCCAGTTACTGGGTTGTGGAGGTCAGATAGGCAGTCACTCCATGTAAAACACTGGTACTCATCTGAATCCGTAAAGACTGGAAGCCGACCCCAACAATAATTGGGAAAAAGGTTAGGCAGATGATGACCTGCAGCCAAGTTGACAATCTACTATCGATAACGCTAGTAAAAAACGAATCAATGTATGGGAATGACATATCGCAACGTTAAGTCGCGTGGTCAGATCATACAAATAGAAGGCGTTAACGATTGTAGAAAGAGATTCGATACGAACTGTTTGTAACTTGGCTAGGGGGCTGGTATGGTCATGTGATGAGGAGGGATGAAATGCAGGTTACTAAAAGAGTTATGAATATAAATGTGGATGGATGGAGAGGGAGAGGAAGGCCAAAGAAAACATGGATGGACTGTGTGAGGAGTGATATGAAAGAAAAGGGAGTCAGTGATAGCGTGACGGGGGACAGGACGGTGTGAAAAAAAAACGTGTTGCGACGACCTCAAGTAACATGGGACAAGGGCAGCAAGAAGTAGATGAAGAAGCGAAATTGCAAGTACATTTATCATCATCATGTCAGCCGAAGGACGTCCACTGCTGGTCATATGCCACCCCCAAGGCAAGTACATTCACATGTACGCAATGTGATGCAATTAACACTTGAACATTTCTAAGAAAATACATGCGCGATATCGCCTATCGACGCGAATTAATAAACGTCGCGCATCAGAGGCCTTAGTGCGAGTTTTTACTCGCGTTCAATCGCGTTAACTTAAACGTCAATTTGTATTGAAACTAGATAAGCGCCTTCTGGTGACAGTAAGGAGAAACCTCTGTTTAGGGTTCTGTACCCAAAGGGTAAAAACGGTACCCTATTACTAAGACGCCACGGTCCATTTTTCTGCCACCAGGCTGTATCTTATGAACCGTGATAGCTAGACAGTTCAAATCTTTGTTTTTATTTATTTTGACATAAGAGATCGTTTACATTATCACGAGTGAGTACGTTAAAAAACTCGGAATAAGCACTCAGAGGCCTTAGTGCGAGTTTTTATTCACGCTCAATCGCGTTAACGTAAACTACAATTTGTATTGAAACTGGATAAGCGCCGTCTGGTGACGGCAAGGCAAAACCTTTTTTTTTGTATACATTTTGACATAAGATATCGTTTACGTTACCACGAGTGAGTACGTTAAAAAACTCGCACTAAGCACACTGGTCCCTTACTGGTTCGCGTTGTGGGGTGTTTGTAGTCGTAAAATGTAAGTTTTGAAAGCAAAACTATTATTATTTTTGATAGAAACCTACAATGATTATCTTTACAAAAATTCTACTATTCTACGACTATCATAAACGTGAAAGTTTGTGAGGATTGATGGATAGATGTTTGTGACTCCTTCACGCAAAAACTACTTACCGGATTTTGATAAAACCTTGAAGAGCAGCTTATACATCAGAATAACACATAGGCTATAATTTGTAAAGATTCAACGCGAATTATTGGTGATGGTCTTCAGTGGCCAGGTGCGCAGTCAGTACTCATATTCGGCGTGCGTGGATGACTAGAGGTATCAACGAAAAAGAAGCAAAAGGATCGTAGCAGGAGCCTTCTATAGTTGCTGCCTACCCCCATGGAAAAAAGGCGAAAGTTTATGTATGTAGTATTGCTACCACTAGTTAGAATTACAAATGACACACGGTTCCCCTGATCGGTTGGGGCGCCCGGGCGCAGCGGACAGCGACCTCGCATCGACCGACCTTCACGTAGGGTAGTTCGACAGTGACGTCATCGCTTTTGGGGCGCTTTGCTTAAAAAACCATTTTTGTATCTTTCTTGTGGAATAAATTGAGTTTGCGTTTGGGCAACATCACAATAAATTGTCATAATGGTAGGAGAATGATGAATTTCTACAGCGAGTCTTACATGTTACGAAGTATTGATTTCTTCAGCGAAGCATAATTGGCGCCCAACGCGGGACAATTTGGTAATAAGCAGACAGTTGCATACATGACATAATACACATACATGGACATACAAGCTTCGGATACGAACCGCCAAAGTTCGCAGTACGACAGCGAGTCTTACGTGTTACGCAGTATTGATTCCTTCAGCGGTAAGTATTGGCGCCCAACACGTGACAAGTTCTAATCTAATCTAATCTAATAATCTTTATTTACCACAAAATACATACAGAGTTTGAAATACATCATTATCAGTTGATCACAGACTCGACAGTTTCATACATGAATTACAATTAAACATGACAGGACAAACAAGAAAACTGCGGATACGAACCTGTTCTCTAATCCGAGATAAGAACTATCAAAGTTCGCAGTACGACAGCGAGTTTTACGTGTTACGCAATATTGACCCCTTCAACGGTAACTATTGGCGCCCAACACGGGACAAAATGACGACTAAAGATCTATGGACAAATATCTGAAGATTCATCTTTTTTAGAAATTCTATCATTTCTATCTCCATTCCAATTCTTATAATTCTATATTACCAACTCAAATAAAAAAAATAAAAATCTGTCTAGTCTTTGTCCAACTATGTTTGGATCGGCTTCCAGTCTAACCGGATGCAGCTGAGTACCAGTATTTTACATGACGCAACTTCCTATCTGACCTCCACAACCCAGTAGCTGGATAATACGATTAGTACCCCTTTGGCAAAACTGGTGTCAGATTTCCTGACTTCTTACTATCAAAGAATGTCAAAAGATCTACTAATGACTGCCAAGGACCAACGACCGTCCGAGGCACGGAGTAATCTCGGTACGTAAAGATGGTCACCCATCCACGGACCAGCCTCGGCAAACGTTACTGAAACTTGAAGATCGCTCCGTGCTGCTGTTACTATTTAGCCACGCGCTCCTCAATAAAGCTAGGACAAACAAAGGAACGTTATTTGCGGCGCCAGGACGGCGACGACGCGTGCGTACGCTATTGATTTCCAGGCGCGGGTTAGTGGCGCCCGCTTGGGCCAACTTTTTATTAGTGTGCGACTCTTTTGTTCCTATCCCATTAAGTTCTATTGCTATATAGATGGCGTTTCTAATTGGAATCTGGTGTCATTGGAATCATAATTTATGCATATAAAACTTACATAAACCTCAACAAAAACTCACACGCAAGACGGTTATGAGTACTGCGCACCTTTACTGCTCGGGTATCTTACACATCATCAAGATTATTATTCTATTCAACCACCGCTGAGCAAAGGCATTTTTGCAACCCTGCCTGGTGGTACTTCCAATATTATAATTGCAATCAAAAACTACAATAAATGGAGCAACAAACGAAACTTTACTCATTCATAATGTAAGTGCTTCACCATTATCTCTAATAATCAATCTACACTTACAAACGGAACAAATAAAATCAACTACCTACACCCATAAAACCAACATAATTCCTGTTTTAATCTCAAAAAGCGGGTAGTACGACAAAACAAAGGCTTTGTCTGATACGGCACGCTCACCCCAATTGGATGCGCAGGGATATAGGTCAGTTATGTACGCAGTTTGTACGTGAGGGTAGATGTACTGTCTTGCTACCTGCACAAGTACTTTTGATTGCGACTTACTTTATATTTCAGGAAGAGTTACAAGGTACCATAGTTGACACGGTAGGAGTGAGGATATACAAGTGATGTGAAGAAATGAGGAGAGAACCGATGCTCTAGCTAGACAAGTAACAATATATCAACGAAAAAGTCGAGCAAGCGACTGGAAAAACTGTCAAAAATGTATTGGATTGGCTTTATTATTGGATCCAGCACATGACTTTTGTGTGACTTTTTTTTGGAATGTCTCTTTTCTAGAACATCAGATGTCAAGAGGAAGACCTAAGAAACGATGGTTTGATTTTAAGTATGACAAGACAAGCTAGAGAAGGCGGATACACTTATGGCAAAAGAAGACGCGCTAGCCCTAATACATTAAGAAAGACGATGGTAAAGCCAATGTGCTCCTTGAAGGAACTGTTTTCTTCTGATATTTCAATAACCAACCTTGGGCAAACACCTTGAGCAAGCGTGGTGATTTTTGCTCGTCAATTCTCTGTACGAAAAGAAGACTTTGCCATGCAGTAAGACAATAAATAATACATAATATTTAGATTGGTTTTCAGTGTTCGTTCAATTTCTGCTTTTTATTGAGGGTTTTCTAGAAAATTCACGAATGTAATTATTGATAAACACGATGATGATGAAGCAAGTTGATGATGAGATGATGGTAAGCGATGAAGAAGCAAGTTTGCCTAGAAGAAACCTATTCACTGTTGACTTATGCCATTAATTTAACCTAATGTTCGAAAATATAAGCGCTTTGACAGGTGCCTGGACCTGACGTCTCACCTAGTGCATATCATTTCAGAAAACCCTCATAGCCATCTACCCGAAATAAAATAATAAAAAAAAATTACATGTATAGTAAGAACGCGCCTATTAGTACAAGCCTACAGTCATTGCATGTTAGGATGTCGTAATAGGGGGACGCTTCCGGTTGACGCCTCAAACTGGGTGGGAGGGTAGTTTCAAATCCGCGATGTCACGCGAAATGATATGCAAATTGTGTTGTGGGTTACTGCTAACCTCATTTAATAGCCGGATATTTTTGAATACGTTATAACATTTACTGAAAAAGTTTACCTATTGAATGGGTTTACAACGGGACCTGTGACTGTGACGTAGAGCAGTTTTATAGTGACAATGTGTATGTAAAACAAGATGGATGGATGTTTATGGGATATTATAAATTGCATATCAAATAAAATAATCGTCTATCAATACATACTCATCATTTATATACTTTTTTACATCAAATAACTTACTTCACTACAAATAAACTAAATGTTTAGCAAAACTCAAACTGCAGATAATTCGAAATTATACATCAATATGACATTACTTTTTTCCTCATAATGCAATACAGTTAAATTTATTTTTGTACAAAAATACTACATACATAGCAGAAATACTAACTGCACAGCAAATTTTCCATATTTCGTAGCAAAATAACTTACTACATACATAGCAGAAATACTAACTGCACAGCAAATTTTCCATATTTCGTAGCAAAATAACTATCTCAGTCGCATATTAACCAGTAAGTACAACAAAACCTGTTCATCACATTTGTCCTAATTTTCAAGAAGTCATTAGTCCAAGAGCGAGCGAAGCGAGCTCGGGAACTTAGGGCACCCCGACACGGACAGGTTAGGTTCGAAAAGATGACGGCAGCTGAAGTGAGCGAGCAAAGCGAGCGAACTCAGCTCCCGTCATCTTCTTCGTGTTAGGTTACTTTAGACCCTTTAGACAGAAATAGGAGCCCCGGCTCCGTCGACATTGTCGTTAAATAGTAATTGTAAAAACTTTAACCATGGATTTAAAAGAAAAAGAGTTAACATGTATGATGTGCATTAAGATTATTAGCTGTGCATTAATAAAAAAGCTTTTGCTTTAGGAAAAATCGCTGTACGCTGCGAAAATAAATTGTAGTGTGTTTAGTGATATTTTGCGTTGAATATTTTGCTGCGCAATCAGTAATTTTGATGAGAATTCGGAATTTTATTGCATAGAAAAAGGATATTTTTTGATTTGCGTTTAAATACTACCCGATATTTATTACATAATCACGCCAGAACTGCTGGACGGATCTGGATTGAATTTGGCAAAGAGATAGATTATAGTCTGGAATAGCATATAGCATAGCCTACTTTCCTCCACGTTATAATGTTCCCTTGATATAAGAAAACACTTTTCACCTGGGCGAACACGCTGGCAGAAGCTAGTTATATTATACTAGCGACTCGCCCCGGCTTCGCCCGTGATAAATACACAATAACCTTCCACGTTTCTCACTCTTTCTATTGGTGAAAACTGCATGAAAATCCGTTCATTACTTTTTGAGTTTATTGCGAACAATCGCGGCGGAGGACTTTATTTTATAATTTGTAGTGATGAGTACCAAACACTTATTTATCCTGCGAATCTAAATAGAACTCTACCGGGACAAATATCTCCAAATAGAATCGCATCTTCCTGAAAGGACTCATAAAATAGCACGCGCGAATTTAAAGGCAGACTTAATAAGCTGTTTGTATCTGACAAGCCGCCACGCAATTCTCGCTCGTAAATTACAGGTCATAAAATTCAAATTACCTTTCTATTTTACAGCGAATATGTAGGTTTACGAGTTTCAAATATACATGTGGGAAGTCTAGTTATAGAAATTGTGGGTAGATAATAATAAGGATGATCCTGGGTAGAAAATTAATAATTATATTTAGTAATAGTTATATGTAGTCAGTGTGATTATCAAATAATATTGGATTTTTGCTTAATAAAATAAAAAAATAATTACAAAAAGCTGACTAGTTGGCTATTAGATAATTGCTTTTATGACATTGGCTAATATATACTGAATATTGTAAAAATCTTAGATGACATGACCTTAATTTTGATATTTTAAAGTAACAATTACCTAATTTTAATAATACTAATTCATATTGGACTTAGTGTAAATTGCAAATCTTAATAGTAGATTAGTAGCCAAGGGCTGTAAGGCATCAATTGCAGCCCGAGATATTTAGGCGCACGAGCGCAGCGAGGGCGCCTACAGTTCGAGGGTGCAATTGGTGCTTACACCCGAGCTAACTATTCTGCTTTACATCTCGATTGTGAGGTAAGTTGAAAAAAAACCGGCATTACAAACATAAAATTGATGACTATCATACTCACACGAAGACAAGGCTGAATAGCAAAGCGACCTCTTTGGTCATTGGGCTGAATGCATGATGTCTATTGCCAGTATGATGGTTAGATGTACGCAAACTTTTTGAAAGAGAGAAGTGTTTTTTTTTTAAATTACTTTCCGCCCTAGGGCTTTTCTAGCTACATTATTTCCCTAGAGCGCTAATTAGTCACCTACAAGCCCCATTTGGAGGTAATAAGAACCTACGTACTTACCGAACATGAGAGATGTAAAATTAATTTTGTACTTAGTTAAGAGCGACAATTAAATATTTGTACACCATATATTTCGTGGTAGAATGTATAGAACTGACAAAAATATTAACACCATACTATGTAAAACTACATTCTTACAAATAAATTAATTCTAATTCTGATCAAAGTTCAGAAGTGGGGGCGGGGGCTTGTGACGTCACTTTTGAGTACAAAGTTTTCTTGAATTGATTTTTTACGCAGTATTCATCCCTATTGTAAGTAGTATCAAGCTCGTCAAAATAATCTCGTCCAGCGGCCATATGCAATGTAATGCCATAAAAACACATGCACTAACATAAACGAACATATTATAGCCCGCTGCGATCTTTGTACTCGTCAATATGTGCTACCATTTGTGTCAACAATCGAGACATATTGTCACGGAATAGTTAGTAAATGGAGCTTTAGCAAATGAAATAAAGAAAATAATAAAATTTTATTCGTAAGGCACACAGAAGATAAGAGATATAAAACAAAAAAAAACATTAAACAATAATTTAAAATAAAAGACACAAAGAACTACGCGTGCGAGACCAAAAAGGCTCCTATCTCAGCATGTGCAGCGATATTTCAAAAAGCAGAAATGATAAATGGCTTTGCAAATAAGGGAAGAAACTTGTTTATGCACACACTTGTGCACCATCTCCATATTCCATATTTACACATAATTATAAATACTTTGACCCACCTTCTGTGTTTATGCTATTTTGTTTGTTATTTATATATTCTATTTTATTTTTTAAGTTTTTTTCGTTAGAGCATCTACAGTGGGCCTTATCAGAATATCAGCGCAACATTATTTCCTTATTGGATATCGCTGCACATGCTGAGATAGGAGCCTTTTTGGTCTCACACGGGGTTTTATATTATTTTTATTATTGTTTAATTTTTTGCTTACTTCTCGTGTCTCCTGTGCGGGTCACAAATAAATATTTTTCTTTCTTTCATTCATTTAAACATATTTGACAGTTGTTACAGTAGTCAGAAACTTGAAAATCTAACACCAGTCTTGCCAAGAAGTACCGTTGTTACCCAGTTTCTGGGTTGTGGAGGTCAGCTAGGCAGTTGATGTGCCACACTCAGCTGCATCCGATTACACTGGAAGCCAATCCCAACAAAGAAAAAGGCAGACAGGTTGATACGAGCACTCCATTCACTGTTTACTCCGTGTATCATCATAAGGTGTCTGATCACGATGCGACAACAACGTATCATTACACAATCGATGCTCTAACACTATGCGACCTGCATACCTACAGCGTGTTTACGAGCTACCGATGTTTTATTAAACGCATTCTTTTGAAGGTGCACTATGAATGATGATGCCTTAATCTTTGCTCAGACAGATGTCTACATATCATCACGGCAGTATTCTCGGATTGGTAAGGCAGAGGTGCACCTACAGTACACTCACATTTTGGCATTTATGTTCAAACCTCATGTAATAAGGGGCGAGCCTGTTGGTAATGGTATCAACCGGACACATGTCCAGATTCAGAGCTAAAGTCTCCGCCAGATAACAATAAAATAAGTAATTGAACCGACTTGTAAAAAAATGTGTAATTACGTAATATATTTTGATAATTTTGGTCTCAAGTGAAAGGTAATAGGAGTAGAACCATTTTATCCCTTTAAATCATGTAAATCGGTTCACGCATTTATGAGATATTAACTCATTACTGAATGCCAAGTGGAAGGGTCACGGACGCCCCTTGCCGCGATACGTTTGTCTTGATCGTGTTAGCGACACTGCCAGTACATTTGTTGTCGTATCGTTTTGAAATATTGGAATACATTGGTAGACAGGATGTTAACGACTTTAATTTTTTTGTTATCTGGCGGTGACTGTACTCTGAGCAATTGCAGATGGAAACACTCAATAACACTTTGCAAGACCAGGGCATCAAACCCAGGACCGCATGCTCAGCATTTGCGCTTGCGAGTCAATTCTAGTGCGTATTAAACAACTTCGAATGCAGTCAAAAACCGTTTCGAGAACAGAAAAAAATAAAAGAAACGTTACAAAAATCCAGTTCTCACAAAGTTTTTTGCTGCACACCACAAAAAGGCAACATCTTATTCACCCAAAAAGGAAAGTTGCAACCACAGTGTAATCACAAAAGTGGGTCAACACTTCAACAGCTAACCAAAGAGTACATTTAGCCGAGTTAGTTTTAAAACAAAAGGCGCAATGATAGAATCTTATTCTCTCAGACCGTTGCCGAAGAATAGAAGCGTGAGAAGTTGGTACAATACACAGGCGACTGCGAGATCAAAGAAATATTGAATAGTAATTCTACTATCATACCAGTATTATAAATACGACAGTTTGGATGGATCGTTGATACTTATGACTGAGTCCGTTTGTTCGAAAATGAGTTAGATGGTGTGCCTGAGCAGGTGCAGGAGACTCAAGGACATGATTCTCTACCTCAGTATTTGACTAGTGAAAAGGGTGACAGAACTTAAGGCATTGATAACACAAATGGCACTAATACTAGTGGAGAAAATTTTGAAAATAATAGGGCAGCGGAAGAATTTCATGTCAGTAGTTTGGATAGGAACAGTGATACTCCTGGGAATTCGAAACCTTGAGTCTCCTTCGCCAGTGGTACGTAGATCTGTTAGAATAAGAAAAGCTCCTGACCGATTAGGTCTATAGATTAGGAAGTTTTAAAAAGGGGACGAATGTTATGTATTTTGATAGCAACATCTGTCCCGCCAAAAAGGATGTCTGACAGCTGTCAATAAGAACTGAGAGGTCTGTGAAATCACGCTCGAGATTTAAGTAAGAAATAAAACGAAGATAAGAAGAAGTAAATTGAGGTTTTATTGAAATAAATATGATTGGTCGTTTGGCCCGTTCTGGCTTGATACACAAAACGGGTGAACGGATCTGGATGATATTTAGCAAAGAGGTAGATTATAGTCTGGCAAATAGCACATCACGTCAGTCAAAACACCCCTCGATGCTATTCGTAACCAAAACGTTGCTATTCCGTCCTAAACTTGGTTAAATCAAACCAGCATCTCTTTGAGGCGAAAGCCGGCGTTTCTAGAACCTTCCAACTTGTACCAGCGCACATTGTGAAATCAAACACCATATAATATAACGACTAACAGATTAAACGACTTTGCCAATAAATCTAGTAGATACGTCTATGATGATGCAATCCAATATGCTTACCCCTTCCTCAACTTCATATATTGGAATGTCTTTCCAGGGCCTAACCGGATTCAGCTGGATACCCGTATTTTAAAAGAAGCTAATGCCTATCTACCCTCCACAACCCAACAACTGCCTTGACGAGACTGGTGTTTGATTTTTATGGCTTCCGACTGTACGAGTTTCAAAGATCTACAAACGACACCCGGGACCAATGGCTTAACGTGTTTTCCAGGGCACGGAGCACCCATCCACGAACCAACCTCGGCAAGTGTTGCTTAACCTCGAACACGCTGGCTATTCAGCCACGAGTTAATCGCCTATGGTGATGCAATGTTCATAAATATGTTTTCCGATCAATCATTCCATAATTATAATGGGTATGGTTACGTAGCGAGTTGCATTGTGAATGCGACCATGTATTTGATTGGCTATTTCTGTTTTAATTTGTATGTAGTGCAATTAAAGTAGATAGACACACACCAACATACATAAACTCTCGCCTTTTCCCGTGGGTAGGCAGAAACTACAGAACGCCACCTGCTAGGATCCTTACATACTCCTTTTAGATCGTTTTCGTTCATACATCTAGTCATACACGCACGCCGGTTATGAGTACTGCGCACCTGGCCGCCCTGATGAACATCAGCAATAAGATCCATGTATGTCCTTCCAGAGCGTCCCATCACGATCATTGTAGACGGATCAATCAATAGTGTTTGATAATTATACCCCTAAAATGCCATAGAGGCGTGATATTATGTGGTAATGTTATATGGAATGGTGGAAACAACACATAGGCGTGCTTCACCGTCGACCACATCATCGCTTACCATCAGGTGAGATAGTGGTCAAACGCGAGCCTATTAAACATGATCACGGTTCATTTACTGTTTGTTATTGAAGAGTTCCATTGTCTATCTACGAAGATCTTTATCAGATTCTTACATTTTATACACTAAAACCCTCACTGAAAAATATGCGTTTAATAAAGGAAAACCCTATCCAAATCGGACCAGTAGTTTTTGAGAAAATCGATCGAATAGAGAATCGACTTTTTTTGAAGTTTGTTATTAAGGCGCCTCCCCGAGCAAAACACCGCGCTAGTCGTTTTTGTGCAGTTTTTAAGAGCTATCTACTCTTTATTTAAAAAGAAATATCAATTAATAAAAATACCAACATTAAATTTCTACATAATGTTGATTCTAAAATTGTAGTACATTTTTTTTTTAAAGAGGTATATGTTTCACTAATCTCCTTGCAACAAAACCATAAAAATGTGAAATAATTATTGATAGCATGCATCTCCTCGTAAAGTGTTCATTCATTATTTTTTATACTAACACTAATGGATAGACAATTTGATAACGAACATTTTGTAAGTTTTATTTTTTCAAAAGACCA